>VWZY01012119.1:180121-203573 GCA_013399075.1 Chloroceryle aenea
GCAGACAGGAAGGATGGGAGGAAGGTTAAAGATTGGGGAAAACAGATGTGCACATGTGTGTCGAGTTCTAAACCATTCCCTTGTGGTCCCAAAGTCTTGATAAATACTGGTGTCTCTTTTTCCTCTTTCTCCTACTTCCTCTGTTAGACTTTCCTGGGAAGTCCTCCTCTCTCTTAGACAAAAAAGCAATGCATCAGTTGGACTTTCTCAAAGCTCTTCAGCCCCTCTGGTACCCAATGCTAACCACAATGACAACACTTAGCCCTAACCTTAGGCACTGCTTGCCCTGTCTCTAACCATGGCCCCATTTGCTTTTCAGCACTCATTGACCTAGTTCTAATGGTATCCAGAATACTGGGCCATGCTGTCACTAAACCCTCCCCGATCCTTCAGACTCTCCAGATTAAATCATTTGGTTTAATGTCCTAGGACTAACTCAGGTTGAAGCCTAGCAACCCTAGCAGGATACAGGCAGAACTGTTGCTTTTCAGCTCAAGCNCAATCCCTCCCCAAAGGCTTCTGCTGCACCCCCTGCCGCCCTGAGTTAGCTGTCTCCCCAGGCTAGCAAAGCTACAGTGCCACGGCACTTCCATTGTTATTGTTGCGGNATCCAGTTAGGCCAGCTAACTCTACCCCAAAAGTTATCCCAGCATGGCTCTCCTGTTGGTCTGCAGCATGGTGTTAAACCTGTCACTCCAGCTGCTCCTGTTCCAAGGGCTAATCAATACCTTAAACTCTGGCCCAGTGACCCAGAAAAGCAACACTTGGCTATCCCAGAGCTGACTGCAGGTGTATTTAGGAGTTTGCCTCTTTCAGCCCGAGTGGAGGATGGATGACTTTGACAGACCCAAACCCAAACCCTAGCCTTTTGGTCTAACAGCAACAGCAGGTCCTCCAGGATCCAGAAACAAGCCCTAACTTTCCACATCTATGTCCCAACACAGGACAAACTTCTTGCAGTGAGGTAGGGTTCGTCAGGCAGCCCTTGCTCTAATCTGAGTCCTTCTGTCATGAATCTGAACACAACCACAATACCATTATTATCTTGAGGTCCAGGGTGCATTTCTTAATAACATCCCCCCAGCTTATTTCCCTCTGTGCAGTCTCATTCATACTGCCCCTCTTGTTTGGTGCTCTCTAGAGCATTAAGATGGTCACACGATTCTCCATCCAGTTCTGTCTCAGGCTTTAGCTCTGTCCCCATTTCAAACACTGTAGCCTTGACACAAGAACTGTTACTGCTGTGATCCAAAGCATGTACAGTGCAGTAAGCTGTTGGTTGGATGGTGTTTGCCTGGCTCTGTTGGACACGTGACTCAGTTTGCTGTCAGACTGATGGATTTGATGATTTAAAGGCATGGACTGTCCACATCTGTCATGCTGCAGGGAGATCTGTGGGCAGCTTCACCAGTCATTATCCCAGTTGCTTGAGATAAAAGGTATTTTGTGTTTTGGGATGGGTCAGGAGGAACACGCACTGCTGGGGATCTGGTTGTGGCTTTGGAATGCTAGTGTGGAATAAAGCCATTTATTCCTGTGCCTTGCACATTTCACAGTAGTGATGCCACTGGTGGAAGCAGACCTAGCAGTAGACCATAGTGAAACCCGAGAGAAGTACTGGTCCTGTAGGCAGCTATTTTGGCATTTTCAGGATCTCCTTTTTGAATCAAAGCAGAATTTAGGCACCTAGGTCCTGCTGAGTCCTCTTGTATCGCTGTGAGTCTCTCCCAGGTATGTAGATACTGTTGCTGGAGGCTTTCATACCTGACAATTAACATCGAGGTAATTTTAATGGTTTTTAAAACTATATCTGAAGCTGTCCATTAAAAAGTAGTCCGTTTGGAGCCGAGTAATGTGACTTAACGGGAGGAAGCCCCAGAAGCTATCAGTTACAATGAATTGTTTTTACTCAGAGATTTTGTGGTTTTGCTGTCCAGGTAAGATAGAATAGACAGCGTGCCAGCTTACCAAATGTTACCACTCACTGGTATCAGCCTAACTGTAATATCATGCTTTTTATTTATTTATGAGCACCATATGCCTGTCATGTCAGAAACCAGTGGATGTTATGCGTTCATTCATTAGGTTTCTGAAAACAACAAAGCCCCCTGATTATGTTGCACAGCATTCACTCCTGCTAGTGCTTGCTTTCAGTAAATGACAGTGGCCATCCAGTAGACCACCATCTAAACACACTTGGGATTTCTCTATATGTTTTTATATATATATGTCTATAAGGCTATATATATATCTGTCTATTTATATATGTCTATTCTATCTTATCTTATCTTACAAACACACACACACATTTTATTTGCTGGCACTATTATTAGAATGCCTAAAACTCGGTGGTTTTTAGGTAGGGCTGAAAAGAAAAGTAACTCCTGTTAACCTGGTAAGACCATCAGTTTGGTCAGTGGGATGTGGATTTCTGCTGAAGTTCCGTAACGCCACAGCGCCGTGAAAGCACTCGGCGAGTAACATCAGGCATGGCTTTGTCTGCTAATCTGTGCACTTCCACCGAGTCCATCCCACTGCAGAGAGGAGCAGGATGTCCAACCTCTGCTCTGCTTAGTCCGTGATAGGTGGGCAGTGGCTGCACTGTCTGGGGAAGTGTGAAGTGCAGTAGTGGGTAGTACACTCGTGTCCTTAAGCAGATCACAATGTGAGAATCTTAGAAACCTCATCATCTTCTCCTTCTTGCTGATGTACAATCTTGATCTGTGATTAGTTCTTGAATTCTCAATTTCTGCTAAAAAATTCATAACTGAGGAACCTTCCACCACCTGTCTTCACATAGTGTGTCCCCATTATATAGAAATAATAGGATTTTTTTTCCCCTGAAACCTATTAATCTTGCTGTTTTCCAAAGCATCTTTTGCTGGAGTATCTAAGCACTAATCCGCATGATCTTTGACTATTGTAACCTCCTTATTCCCAGTTAAATCACCAAATGTAGACTACCAAGGGTAGTTTATATCTGCTGAGAATGTTCTTCCCTTTAAAGGGCAGTGGAGGAGGTGACACTGAATATCCACGATTCAGCAAACAAAATTCAAAGCCTATGAAACTGTGGATGCAAGACATATTGCCTGCATGCAGGGAAGTAATAGGCATGTCAGGTGAATGATAAGTGTACCCAGAAGGTCAAATGAATTCATAAAGGTTTAAATGAGCACATGATGGTGGTAGGGGAACACATGGGAAGGATTTCTGAATACCAAATCATGAGGGCTGTACTGAATAGGGCTTCCCAGTGCTAGAACAGGTCAGAAGGTAGAATGAGGCTTGTGCCTGGCATGAACTGAAGTTGCCCTGTGATGCTGTAACGGAGGGAGCGCTGACACCAGAGAGTGAACCTGCAAAATCACAAGGCTCCCACACCCTCCACGTGACACACTGAGGGTCAGGAGAACAATGATGCTTCAACAGGCAAGGCAGTTGTGCAGGGGAAGGAATAAACATGGATTTGCAGACACAAAACATGGATTTGCAGACACATGCTTAGACATCAGATAGTGAAACACCAGCCTCTCATCCTTACCTGTCCTGGTCTCAGGCCACTAAGAGACAGCCTTCTAACAGATCTGCAAAATCCCCTGGTGTAGATTCGCATGGTGTTGGATGGCCCTGTGTTCAACACGCTCCTGTGCACCTTTAAAATGTTGCACACCCACCCTCAGCATGGCACCTGATGGGAAAACCAGTGCTCAGAGCTGCTGCTGAGCCACGCACACGTAGCCTGGACTGATACAACCACCTAACCCATTGCTTCTATTTAGTAGGCGACATAAGAAGTCCTGGTGCAAAGAACATCGCTGAGAAAAAAAATCCTCAGCCGGTCTAAATTGGTGGAGTGGTGCTAAAGGCAAAGAAACGAAGTCAAATTACATCAGGTTACACCTGGCCTTCAGCCAACATAAGCAGGGAAAAAAGAAACAGAAATATGGGGATGCTGGTGAAAGACAGAGGCACTAAACCCTAGTCAGTTATTATTCCAAGGGATTAAAGTGACAGTTGACAAGCTGCATGCGAGACTTTAGCCGTGGAGAACAGCGCACATCTGGTAGGAGAAGTAGGTTAGTAGAGAAGAAAGGAAATGTGGCTAAGTGGATAGAAATGCAGAAAACACACTCCCACACACCTCAGCCCCTCCAGCCATTGTGGAGGAGTGCTACTGGGGAAAGTCCTTAGCGAGCCACTAATTGCCTGTCACTTGAATATGCTGGTACTGCAGCTCTGGACCCAGGAATTGCCTGCTCTGTGGCCTCGTGCACTCAGCCCTCCAGAGGAGTGACTCGCACTGTCCTCTCAGAGAGCTGAAGGGCTCTAATTTATGGCCAGGAGATACCATATGCTCGTTTGCCAAGTTCAACCCAACGCTTTCTTTTCTTAAAGGACTTAGTTCTTCTTGCATTGCTTGTACTGAGGAAACTAAGTTTGCAAGCAACTTGGCTTTCTTGGAAACGCTGGTGCAATTAAAACAAAATGTTCCCTTGCCTACATTTTGCTAAGGGAAAAGGGGAGTTTTCAGTGTTCCTCAGTCCTCACCCTCTGCTAATCTCAGCAATCATAGAAGCACAGGTTGGAAGGGACCTTAAAGATCATCTGTTTCCAACTCCTGGACATGGGCAGAGTCACCTCCCACTAGACCAGGTTGCTCAAAACCCCATCCAGCCTGACCTTGAGCACTTCCAGGCAGGGGGCATCCACAGCTTCCCTGGGCAACCTGTTGCCTTGTCTCACCCCCTCAGAGTGCAGAAAGAGGCACAGAGTGAGGAGAGAGGGGGAACTGCTCCGCAGAGCTGTCCTCTCCTGTCCCTTGAGGGTATTGGGGTCATGAAGGCACGTGGAGGAAGAGAGGATGGATTAAACTTGTGCTCTGTCCTCTTCACCCAGCACCTTTTGCCAGGGCTGTGGAGGACTCCTCTGTGTTGTGACTCAGACACTCGGCCTAGAGCTTGAGGCTTCATTGGCGCGTGCTGGAAGAGTGCATTCAGGAGGGAAGATGGACTTCAGCCAGAGGTCATCCCATTTATTTGCTGTCCTCTCTCAGGACAGACAGTATATCGCCAGTCTCGCCCACCCTGTGCTGGCGAGTTGTGTCACAGGAGAGTGGAGCTTGTTTACGAGTTCCTCCATGTTTGCTGATCCAAAGATATCATATGTTGCTGTCAAGTATTTTTAGCCTGAGCTTCTTACTATCCAGTTTACTTTGCAATCTTGGTTTCTTCAACTAAAAATAGCTTCAACAATAAGACAACAATAGCTTCTAGGTGGTTCCTCTCTTTGGGTCAGACATGATTTGTTAAAGAAAGTAGCAAGACGTGGTGGTAGCTTGTTGCCTCCCTTCCAGGAGGATTTGGGAGCGAGTTACTAACCTGGGCCGAGTCTCACCTGCTGCTGTGGTGCAGGTAGCTCTTCATCATGACACAGGTTCCCCTTCTTCAAGGACTGTCAGAGCAGAATTATCTTTTCTGGTTGAAAGAGATTTTTTTTTTTCTGTCTGAGAATTTTTTTTTTCTTTTTTTGGTAGGTAGAATGAGCCAGGTTCGAATTTGGCCTGAATGCTAAAGTGAAACAAACTTCCATCTGAGTAAGATCACAGAGGCTTCCTTCTCACCCCTCCAAAAGGTCAGGATCTCTGTAGTACACTCTGGGTGAGGTGAGAGCTGCAGGTGTCCAGCACTTCACCCATCTTCCTGCAGTATCTGAACAGCAGTGACTCAGAGGGAGGAGCTCTGCCCTCACCGAATCACCGTCACTTTCTATACTTATCCTACACATTTAAAAGTCAAATTCTGTCAGAAATTCTGTTAAACCTGTAAAATCTTAGCCCCGAGGGCTGCAGCTTCAAAACAATGGAGCAGGTTGTGGTTTGGGTTTTTTTGTGTTCAAGTGAGAGTGGAAATTTGAGAGTGTTACCGCTTGAGCAGTGGGAGTTTTCTCACCGTAGCATCTACACACTCAGTGCTGCAGCCCAGGAAGGTGGTGTGAGGTTTTTAAGCATTCTTAATCCCTTTATTGTCCTCGGCTGGAAAAGACATGACTTTTGCCTTTAAAAAGAAGTGTGAAAAAAACCCTTCTGACTTTGCAGCGAGAATAAAAATAGTCCTGGTTGGCTGGTTTGTGATGTTTGTCCCTTAGCCTTAAGTTTCACAGTTGATGTGATGTGTGAGGTTATGAAGCAGGACACAGAAAACGTGTCATGCTCTAATGCCTCCATTTTCACCTCTGGAAAGGACCTTTGCTAAGACACTACAGCTGCATGTTAGCAGTTAGTGCTGCGGGAAGGATGCCACATCGCCCTTTAGCTCACCATGTACAAGGATCAAATTGGGTTTAATTCTCCCGAAGAATTCCCAGGCCCTGTCGGCACTGAAACAATGCCAGTTTTGTATTCACTGTGTACAAGGCTCAGGTACAGTGCTCGGATTTTCTAAGATGCCATATGTAGCCTGCCTCTCCAGCCCTAAGAAAAGCACCCTGCCTACCCAATTAGCATTGCCAAGGTCTGTTAATTTTCACCGAGCTTTCCCAAGTCATTACGTTTAAAAATTAGAGTGCGAGCGATAATTTATCTGACACTTGATCATTTTATCAAGACAGGTTAAGGGGTTTAGCAAGGCCAAGTAAGCATGACACAGTCCACTTGTTGACCTGTGTCTTGCACGTTGCCTTCCCTCTGGGACCAGCACGTATGCTGCAGTGCACTTCAGGAATTTGGAATAAGGGAAGAAAAGCTGGATCTGCAGCAGGAGTGTGTCTGGGACCTTGCTGAGGTCTGTGCAGAACTGACTCACTGTTCTGTATTTGCTGTGCCATTTGAATGAGCCTGGCCTGGGCAGGATTGCCTCACTTGAAAGCACAACAGTAATTCAGGGGCCTAGAGCACGATGTCATTAAATCAGAAGTACAAGAAGCAATTGGATTCCTGTGCATTGATAAACAGGATTTTGATACCCTGCTTGCTAGCTGCTGGCAGACACAGGCTGTCGTGGGCTCCATCTGAAAGCAGGGATGTTACATGAAATAATGAGAGAACAAAAACTTTGCATTAAAACATTTTTTTTTCTAACCTCCCTGGGAAAACCCTCGGTCATTTCAGTCTGTCATCTATTTCCTTGGTATTTATTTTTCTCTGTTCATCTTTGAAACTCAATAAGGACATAAAATACCAACATAAATAAATGAAGAAGCAGGTTTCTCAACACCAATAAGCTAGACAAAAGAAACAGAACACTGGAGAATGTTTACTTATTCATGATGTCTTCATGAATGCCATGCTTTGGAAGGAATAGGAGATTTTTGTTCATGTTTGACTGTCCCCCGTGCTAATCGGGCTTTATTAAAATGGGGGGGGTGGTTAGCTTGGAAAAAACAGAGCAGCTAAATGCAACCAGATTAGAAGTTCCTGTGAAATCCTAGCGAGCAAGGAATTATTTCAAGTTGATATTATACGTGAGAGGATGGGAAAATATTTTCATAATCCTATTTAAGGAGAGGAAATCTCTGCAGAAGGATCCACGGCAGGGTGGTAGAGTTTGTTGCAGGAGGGTTGGTTCTGTTGTCTTCCCTGTGCTGTAAAAACATCCTGTGTCAGATGTAGTAGTTTCATCTCTGCCATCATCCGAACAGGGATCTTCTTAACCATGTGAAAAATCCCCTGGAAAGAACGAAATTCCCTGTACTAAGTTCAGTCCATGCATAAGGGTTTTCAGGGCTTCGGAGTGTCTGCGGTTGAGATCCGTACCGCCTGCCAGCCTCTCTGGCTGTTTGGTGTTGGTGTCTAGCACAAGGTGTTCTGCCTTGGGGTGTCTCTGTACTGCCGTGACCCTGGAAGTGTCAGGAACACAATCCTAAAAGTGAAATCCAGGTATTGCATAACAGTTTTCTCATCGAGCTAGCTGAGAAGTGACAGCAAAGCACGAGACGGTAGAAGCAGGGAAAACCAGCCCCTGTCCTGGCAAGGCTGTGAATTAGAATGTCAGCTCTGTCCCCGTCACGGGAGAGTTCTCAGAGCTCTGTCTTCGCAACGTGCTGTGGAACTTCTCTTGCCAGAGAGGTCTGGGGACTCGGGTGGTGTCTACCCACCTTAGTCTGAGCTACGGGATCGGATGGAAGAACAGAGTCACTAGAGCCCCTTTGCTGCTTGCCTGCTCTGTCTAATGTCATTTCCAGTTATCTGATAGCAGTTGTTAAAATGCTGGCAGTTTCCATGCTGTTAGGCAAATGAGGCTTAGAAGAATTAACATATATACATGGTCAGTGACACAATGCAGAGCAACATGTGTGTTTTTCATTAAGTGGTTTCTCTGTAGGTCTTCTTGGGATTCCTTTGCATTTATCTAGATTTTCGTTACTCTTTGTTAAGCAGCATTTGCATTAGAAAACAAAAGTCCCATAGCCCTGCATTGCAGTTGTCACCCCATTAACTCACCCACACTGGGTGGGGGTACCCTCTCAATCCAACCATAAAAGACTTCAGATTTTTATGAACTACTTACTCGTGGGGGAAAATGAGCTTATTCTTTAATGTAGGACAAGAGTGGTAGCACTTAATTCTATGGGCAATACTTGCTTTTTTAAATGGTATGAATAAATAAGATGCTGTCATGCCCAAAATCCAGCTGTAAACTCCCAGAGCAGCCTGGGCGAATGTGTTTGTACTGCTGCCCAGTGGGGGTGAGAGATCTTTAGTTTCCATTGCTGTCTCTGCTGTCCCCAGAAGGTGACTTGTGTCAGGAGGGGCTTGAAAGCTAAAGATTAGAGGAAGAGGAGTCATGTCAGCTCCAGCATTTTGTTACTGATTTTCCGAGTACCTTCTTTCTACTACAGCTCTTTTGCTTGTGGGAATTTCTTGCATTGATGCAAAAAAAACCCAACCAACCCGAAGTTTGCAAATCAGAGGCTAACCATGTGTTAAGGGTTTGTGAATCAGAGACTGATTGTGCATTCCCTTTGCTCCAGCATCTGCGTGCAGCTCCGTGGTGGTTTTGGTCGTGTGGAGAGCGTGGCTTGAGCTTTACTAACTTAATGCCTCTCTTCCATAAACAGAGTTCTCTTCTAGTCTCCAAAATATCACGTGCTAATTATAAGAAATAAATAAATCTGCATTAGGATGTGGTCTTGGTCTAAAAGCACACATCTAAATAGACCTAGGTAACTGTGAAGTGATACTTGGAGACCAATATTAACTGTTTAATTGTTCCTGGCAAGGTCAGGCACACGGGGAGGTAACAAAGGCTGATTTCATACAGAGCCCTGATTGATATCAGGGTCTAGAAAAGGAGTTGTCTCCCACTGAAGCTTCTCCCACGACTGGGGCTATCATAAGCATGTGTGCTTTGTCACCTCTTGCTCCAGCGCTGATGTGGATTCTTGAACAGCTTCATGAGACAGCAAACTGACTCTTCTAACACTCAGGGCACAGAAAGGATCTGTTTTCTCTGCCAGAGAACTGTTTCCATTAAACTTGCACAAACTTAAACTGTCTCTGAGAACTGCCCTCCTTTGCTGCATGCGGCTGACACTGCCAGAGGATTTGCTAGACATTAAATACCTGGACTTTTGAATACACTGCTTAAAAAAACCCCAGGAAACTGAGGGTAAACATAGTCCTGTCCTGGAAATACCCTCTCATTTGGCAATGGACAAGACTGGTGCTTGCAACCATTTAAAAATGTTCATTTATTTACTCAAAAAAAAAGAAAAAGAAAGTTCAGAGAACCCCTTGGTATCTTGAGCTCCACCAAAGGGCAGACAAGCTCATGAAACCCTCTGAGATATCTACAACCTGCCAAAGACTCGATCCACAGAGCACGGCATTTGCAGAACTCCAAGGAGGCTGTGGCCATGTTCAGTGAGTTCAGAGACTATGCATGGACCTGACTTGGACATTTCCACCATGCACTGCACGTAGGGCCTCCTTGTTGTGATTGACATGGCCAGGAGCGTGTTCTGCGGGGGGGTCTGGCAAAGTGTCAGCACCTTTTATTTTCTATTTTTGCCTAGTGTGGACACAGGGGTCAGCCAAGACTGCCTGGTGAAAGCAACAGGCTGTTTTGTGCCATCATTTTTCTAGCCTTGCTTGCAGATGATGTTAGTGGTGAAGGGGTGACTTCAATATCTTGAAGCCCATGGGAATTTCTCAGAGTTGCTGAGGCTCTTGCTGTACTGAGGAGGTAGAAAGGGGTAAGAAGAAGGGAAAACAATGAATCCCCATTTTGAGTTCTTCATAGTGTAGAATACTGCTGAAAAGGGACCTTCATCTAAAATACTTGGACGTTACATTTATCTTACTCTGAAGGAACACGTTTGGTGCAAACAAATAAAAAAACCCCAACAACTTTTGCCATTGTTAGGAACATGGGGAAGCCATTGCTGATTAGAAGCAAAGCTACCTCCAGGAAATATTTGTTGCCATAGTGACCATATTTAGTTGATTCCTTTTTCTGCTGTACAGATTTGATTTAATTAATTCAGATATTTATAAATAGCTTCCCACGGGGCCAAAACTAATGGCTGAGAAGTAAAGTTGCAAAGGCTCTGGATGTACAGCTGAGTATGGGCAGATGGAGACCCCTCTTCAGCAAAGCACTTCCCGTGGGCACGCACGCGGTTTGGACGCCGCATCTCATTCAGCAGAGCTCTCTGTGTGCTCAGGCTCACCCATGTGCTGACATAGTCTGCTGTGGCTGACAGCAGATCGTGAGCGTTTCTATTTTAAACAGCATGGTTTGTTTTGATTTAACTTTCATAAACTCTAGTGGAAATAAGTCCTTAAGTAGTTACACCATTAGTCATACTAGGAGTGGCCAGTTGCTCGCTCGGCAGCTGCTGTGAACAGCAGAGGCACTCTGGGCATATACACCTTTCCTGGTTTCCTGTTCCTTTCACTAACCCCCGGCCTCTCCGAGTTGTCTTCTGCGGCCTTTTGCTTCTCGTTTTTGGTTATACTCGTGCTAGGGAGATGGTTGCATTTCCCAAGTGCCTAAAAGGGAGTTTTTCTGGAAGTGTGCGGATGGATCATGCAGTACGTGTAGTCTCCAGTACTTCAGGTGCCTTCAGTAGGAGATTCTCTTGAAAGCTTCATCATAATCGGGTGCCAAAAGTCTTGCAGCTACTCTGCATTATTGCCTTAGAATATGAGTCCCACATCCATTTTCTCTGTGTTGTCCTAGGTGCTAATTCTGCTTGCTAAATGCAGTCACACGGTCGGTTTGGGAGACAGAGGCAAGAGGAGAAGGTTAAAAGATTTACCATTCCTGCTGCTTTTCAAAGGTTTTATCCCCCCCAGTAAAGCGAGACATGCAGCCGTTCTCTCCACATTTGGCACATCAGGGGGCATTAGTGTGCTGTCCAGCACACTTGTTTCAGCAAGGGACAGCTGAAACGGGAGGAACAGAAAGGGAAAAGTCCAGAAGCAGCTTAAAAAATACAGTGACACAAATCTCCATCTGCGAAGACAAATAATCAGAAGACCGATTAACACGGCTAGCATCACCTTCATCCAGACTCCTTTCACCCATTTCCAGACCATGGTTTGTATCAGACACTGGACACCTTTCCTAGCCTTCTGCACTCAGGTCTTCTTTTAATGCACCTCTGCTTCCCTGAGGTGCTGTTCTCACTTTCTCCATCCAGAAATTACCTGGTCTTTACCATTTTCTTAGACTGACAGAGACCCAGAATCCAGGTCCCTCAGACTGTGTAGAGAGGACTGAATGTCAGAATTCCCTCTTTCACTGCACTGTGAATCCACAGGAGACAGTGAAAGCATCCTGAGATTGTACCTGCAAACGTCCCATGGCAAAATCCGTGCCAGGAGGCCCCTTATCTCTTTTCACCAAGGCAACACCTGGTCAGGGAGGCTTGTGGTGCAGAATGTCCTTCCTGAAGCTGTGCTGCTGGATGGGAGCAAGGACTCTTCCTGCAACGTTCATTGTAGGATGTCCATTAGCTCTGGAGGCCTGGTATCTGCCTTCCCTACTTCACCATGCATGTCTGTGGGCAGCTTTCCCTCCCTTTTACCCCACAGAGGCACTCTGGGGCGGGTTAGATTGGTCCTCTTCCATGGAGGGGCTCTTCAGAGAGGAAGAACAGCCAGCCCTGAGCTGGGGAGAAGGCTGAGCCAAAGCTGTCTCTTGGAACATGGGCAACAGTCCCTCCTGCAAAGGACCCTTTCTGGAACAATTATTTGATAATCGTGAGCTTTTCTGTTCTGCAGTTCACTGTAGTTTTTTTCTCAGTACGGTTACATCGAGTTTAGGGGGAGATTGTTCCAATAAAGAATCACAGAATGGCTTAGGTTGGAAGGGATGTCCGAGATCATCTAATCCAACCTCCCTGCCATGGGCAGGGATGCCTCTCAAGGAGCACTGTTTTTAACTCAGTAAGTTCATGTCTTAAAGCACTGACGTCATGACAGCCAAGTGCTCTTGTTCTCAGTGCCACATTTGTCAGAGATTTGGAACTTCTACACCCCAGACCAATGCAATTAGTGGGGAAAGAATTCCTCTTCCAGGCATCTCATCACACCTCTGGGTGAGGAGGGGGCATTCTGTGTCAGAAGCTGCTGAACAGGCAAACTCAAATGAAGGAGGCAGGGACAGGCATTCCTCTGCTTTGGCAAAGCCAGAAAAGGAGATGCTGGAGAACCCCTCGGAGGAGGACCCGGACAATCCCAGGAGGATTAAGCTGTGATATACTGTACATGGTAACCAGAGCCAGACCCAGCAACAGGCAGCCCCACGAAGCGTGGCTCCAGCGCTCTGTGTGCACAGGGCTGTTGTCCATCAGCTCCAGCATGACCCTCTGCAGGCTGTTATGACAGCTGTTGGAAACTGTTATGTCAGTGTACCCTTTTGGTCTCCTCAGGAATAGAAGATCTTGTGCTCATTTGGATTTTTTAATGCCCTGCTTAGTCTGGATCACAAGTTAGTGAGGCACTGATCTTTTTAACCATGTACTGCACAGGTCTGTTTGTTTATATTACCAGGACGTGCTCTTCATCTCTGGCAAATATTCTTTGAAAAGAAACTCATCAGTCTGAAGTTTCCTTTTGGCACTGTGTTATTTCCTTGAAAGGGGGTTACCTTTGTAACAAATTCATTACAGTTTGTTCTCAAACCTACACAAATCCACTGTAATGTCAATTTTACAATTGCATTCCCTGCTTTTCTACCCCTGCTGCTGTTTGATTTTCAGGGAGAAGCTAAATATTTATTATAAGGGAAACTGAATCTACATAATAAATAAACAGAAAAAGCAGATAAATAATCCCCCCCTCTGCTCTTGAAGTTTCAGCAGCACTGCGTGTAGGCTGTTTCAAAGAGAAGCCTGCCCTCTTCCAGCTTCAGCAGACATCCCTTTAACTGCTCAGACTCCTTTTTAACTCCTTTGCATAAAAGAAAAACTCCCATTGTGTGTCAGAAATCCAATCTGATGTGGAAACCAGATAGGCTGGTTGCTGGTTGTTATTTTTTAAAAAAAAAGAAATGTCTCCTGCCCAACTTTAGTATGGCAAGGAAATTTGATTATCACTTGCTGACAGGCATGCAGGTCATGTCAAGTGTCTCTGACGTGTCTATTTTAAGTTAAGCTAGAATTTGTATTTTGATTATGACAGAGTGAAAATGCTTGGACAATAGATAGTGTTTGCCTGTGAATGAAAACTGGAATATGCAAGTTATGGTCAGACAGATTTCTGTTAGGGAGGTGAGGCTTTGGTTGAGTCAGTGCCTGGAGGTCCTAATTTAAAACAAACAAACAAACAAACAAACAACCCGCCCTACTACCCTCCCTCCTGTTCTTTTGAAAGAGGAAGGCATGATCACAGCAACACAAGAGAACTAACACGAAATTACTTGTGAAAGACACCTGGAGATTTTCCTCTTGCCCGTTTTAGTCAAGTGATAAAGGATCCATCTCGTCCCGCGTAACCGCCTGGTTCATTCCACCAGCCTGGGTTTCTGCAGCATCACAGGATGTTGACGTGTTCAGCACCCTGTGGATCCTGGCTCCTTTGGCTCGCAGCCACAACACTCACTCGCTCCGAGCCAACAGCTGAGCCCCAAAGGAAGCAGGTGAGTGGTCAGGAGCAGGGCTGGCCTGCCTGGCACGCTGGAATCGGTCGGCCCCCTTCGTGCCTTTGGGTGTTGGCAGCAGCAGCAGCGCTGCAGAGCCCACGGTGAGCCCCTGGCAGCTGGCTGAAGCGAGCTGAGTACTCCGTGGCCACAGGTCTGAAAGCAGGGGCTGTGGCTCTGCGCGGGGCCTGCGATGTCAGCAGCAAGGTAGAGAGCCCAGGTACAGGCCATTTATCTGTGCCAGTACCTGGGGTCAGGGGCTCAGCAGAAGTGCAGTCCCAATTTACGGTGGGGTCATGACCAGAAAACATTTGAAGATGGCTAACAAGGACACTGGGACTGAGAGCAGTCCTCAGTAGAACAACCTTCAAGCGTTGCTTTCCAAGCGGTTGTCATGGGAAGTCTGGAAGCGAGGACTCTGCTGGTCAGTATTCAGCTCGCTCCTTTTGGAAGCGATTCTTGCAAGAAAAAAAATTGTCAGAAGATGTGAATGTTTCTGAAGAGGGAAGATGCTGAAATTTTGTTGGATTCAGTGTCTGTTTGGTCTTTATCCAGCTCTGAGCTCAAAGGCAACACTTGTGATAATACATTTTCTTCACCATAGAGACAAACGCCCCTCCTGAGGGAAAAACAGTCGCTTTGACATTTCAGGCTGGGAAACCTGTCCTTGACACATGCACAGGCCCTGATACACGGGGCCTTGGCTTCGCGTGCCTACGGCTGTCTGGGAGGCTGGCACCGTCCCCGTTGGAAGGCAGTGACATGCCAGCGCCGCGGCGCTGGGGTCCCCAGCGGAGATGTTTGCGCTGGGAAGGCAGCGGAGCACGGCAAATATCATCTCTGTCACAGGAGATGATGTGTTAGCCGTGGCGTTGTGCACTTGCTCGCACGTGGTAACGTATTTATGTTCGCAAAAGCCCCGATGGGACGGGGGAAAAAAAAGAAACGGAGCTTATGTTGTGTTGTGGCTGCCAGCAGTCGCAAACCGCACCGTGGCAGGAAGCTGAGTGTAAGAATCAACTGTTTTCAGACTTCTAGGAGCTGCAGTCTTGATTTGCAGAGCTGCCAAAGACCTGCAGTGCTCCGACTTTCAGTTGGATGGGGGAGCAGTCATTCTGGAAGCCTGTCCAAGGGATTTAAAATCAAGCCCCTGGCTATTAACAGCACTGTGTGACTCAGTATTGGTGCCCAAAGGACTAGGCAGCACAGAAAAAAAAAAAACAGGAAAAGTAACTGGGCAGAGAGGTGGCTTTGCTGGGACATAAATCATTGATACAAGCGATAAGGTGAGGCACAAATAAGGGGAACATTCCTACTCTGCAGTATTACTGCTGGGGTCCTGCATCCATAGGCTCTTTTCATAACACCGGCCGGAGAACGCTGCGTGAAAACTCAACCCTAACAAATGTACTCTTGGCTCAGTGAAGGTGATGAGGTTCTGGTAGTTATGGAGAATTCAGTATGGCCAGATTTACTGCCTGTTTGTGCTTCTTCACCATTATAATTCTCCTTCAGCAAAATAAGTGCTCCCTGACTAGCTGATTACAGAGCTGAGAGGTTATAGGCCCATAAAACTGGAGGGCACCGAGAGATGATCCGTACGCGCGCCAGTAAGATGAGCAATCACGTCCAAACACAAACTATGCAATTAGTATTACTTACTTTTAAAGCGCCATTATCCCCGCATTGTTCTCTCTCATTAACAATTAGTCACTCGGGCCCTTGAGAACTTTAATACAATAATCCCTACGAGCTCATCGAGCGCATCTCACCCAGCCACAGTGTTGCATACAAGATTTATAAGACGGAACTGGCTGGATGTGAATGTCGGAGTAATGGTCCATAAGCAAATGTGACATAAAAAGAAGTCAGCCAGGAAAGCAGCCTGCTGAAATCAAAAAGCCTGGCTGTGGTGGGAGATGCTGTTATTTCAAAACAGCTTTCATCCTTTGGGGTGGGAGTCATTTTGTCACAGGAGAAGCAGCCACTGCACGATGTTCATGGCCTTTGCGTACCGGTCAATGAAAGTCTCTCCCTGGGTTTGAAATCATCTGGCTGTTTGCATTTTCCACTTGAATGCTGTATTGGGAGAGCTTGTGCTCCTCCATTCCCTCCCCCTTCTCTTTCCCTTTTCCTTTTCAGCAGAAAGAGACCTCACCAACAAAGAGAAAATAGATTGAAAGCTCTTGCATCCAGACTCTTTCAAGCAAAGCTTGAGAGAGGCTCTGGCACATAATGTCTCTAACATTATGTTCACTGCCCTTAGAAAGCAATAACCAAATACATTCTGCTGGCAGTTAGCAAGTGCAGTGATTTCAACACAGATGAGAGAAGAGAGGACAAAGAAAGAATATGCTTAGAGCATCCCTTTCACTATGAACCTATGGGCCAGCTGGAGTGTTTACAAAGCTCTAAGGCCAGCCAGCAGGGAGTTGCAATAATCTAATTTTAATTATGTGACAAAAGCATGAAGAATCATTTCAAGGGCTAACAGAGGAAAATGGTTGCAGCCTGCCAATATTCCTTAGATGGTAAAAGGAGACAAGTTAACTCATAGAATTTAGTTGTTTCTCAAAAGACTAAATGGGATCTATCACAACTCCCAGCTTGTTGTTGTGAGAGAACAAATTGGTTCCCAGAAAAAGGCTTTAGATGTTGAAGTTCCCAAGAGGCGTTTGGGCAGAACAGCAGTACCTGTGTACCTTCTTAAATGAAAGACACACTCTGCCAGGGAGACAGCAGTCCCATGATCATCTTGAGCTGCCAATGGGAAATGCAGAGTATACAAGTTGCTAGGTATAAATGGACAGACCTTTATTCTGAGTTCTCCAGCCTCAGAGCCTTCTGGCAGGGCCACTGCAATAAAACACCTGTTTTGCAGTCCCAGAGCAAAGCACAGCTAATAAAAGGAGAGGGAAAGGGAAAGAGCAAAGCTCAAATCCTCCTGCTTTGCACACATCCCGGCCCTTTGGCAGAAAAGGAGTGTTGTCTCCTGACAATAACAGAACAGAGCTGGCAGCAACGAGCCAAATCATTCCGACTCCACTAAGCAGACAGCGTAGTGAAAACATGGAGAAATGAGTTGCATTTCGTGCTACCAGAAGATGAATACATAGGTTCTCATTTTAGGATTTTCTTCTTCTTTCTGGATGCACTGAAACCAAACTTCTAATACAAAAGTATAGTTAATTTTCTTTTTCAGTAATACTTTATACTGTCATGGCTTTCTTTAATCTGCTGTTGCATGAGGATTTCATGCTTTGGTTTTATTATTGCTTGAAACATCTCGTAGTGAACAAATTTTCAGTCTTTTGCAGAGGGTTTATTGGAAAACCTGCATTTTCAAGCAGTTCACATTCAATAGTTTCAACAGTCACTGGGGCTTCATGGGAGCTTTCACATAAAGGCATAGCTTGTTTCAGAGCTTGGTGATGCACTTGAGCTATTTTTGCCACAGCATCACTTTGATGACAATGCTGTATAGGTGGCCAAAAAGTGCAGGTAGTCTGGTTTTGCTTCTCCTTTCCATTATTCCCTTAAGTGAAATAACACGCTGCTGAATAAGTGCACAGCTTTCAAGTTCAAGAAATGTCAACGCTGCTCTCCGTATAGAAAACCTTTTGTTAAACTCCCTTATCATAATTCAGAGCAGTTGTCATTTGCAATAGGAGCACATGACAATAAGGTGTGTTAAGCACATGCTGAGCATGGTGTCACACTTTTAGCATCATCCTGTTTACCTCTGCACCTGCAGTTTTGCAGAGAGTGTGTTGTGGAACTAGGATTTACCTCCCCTGCAGCCAGTGGTAAAACGGGCGAATGTGGTACAATATTTATTGTGCACCTCCTCAGAATGAGCATAGTTTTCTCCATAAAATCAGTTTGGCCTTTCTGTAGAGTGACTTTGAGATGAAAGGCTCTATACAAGTACAAATGGTTAATAATAAGGTATTATACAAATCATTGCTAATAAAGTAACAAAAGCTCTCTCCACTAACATCCAAACTCCTCTCTTCTTTCGAATGGTCTCGGTGATAATCAGTACTTAATGGAACCTCAGAGTAATTATTCTCAAGGAGAGTGCCAGTGGATATTGCCATCTGCAAATTACTTTTCCCCATTATGTGGCAGCGATGTTCTCCTTGATCAACACTGTCGTTGAGATTTGCATAACCCCAGTCCTTTGCAGCTAGACTACAACCGTTAGCCTGCTGCTGATTGAAAGCAGCAAACTAACTTTTATATGGGTGAATTAAACTTTTCTTGGTGTCATTCTAAGCTGTGAGCTGTTCCTGCCTCGTCGGAGCGTGTTCTGGGCATGAAGTCAGAGGGATGGGTTCTGGTCAAATCATTGGATGAATTTAGGAAGCACTTAGAAAAGGGGAGAGAGTGTGTGTGAGGAAATTAAAGAGAAGACTTTGGGGTTGTAATGATCTTTCTGGTGATAGAAAGTATTCATATAAAGGTTTATTCCTAATCTGCTGACGCAAATAATTCTTCAAGTAGCTCTCAAGTAAACATTTTATACTTGACTTGTTAGTAACTGGTGAGGGCCACCTTCAATTGCTGCAAAACTGAAGCCATTTGCCTTGAAGTTGGCAAACTAGGGTAGATTTTGATAACTACCCAAGAGGGGGAAAACCAAGGAAAGGTTAGGACAAAGGAACCTTAGGACAAAGGAAACCTTAGGACAAGTGTCACTTTTGAAACTACCCAGTTGAACTTTTCATTTTAAAAGTGACCTTCTTTCATTTTTACAATGAAGTTTAAAATGTAGGGTCTCAAAGCTGGATTGAATAACTCCATATCCAACTCACAGAATACTTTTTTCACTTACTTGATGCAGAGCCTGAAGTGAAAAGTCCATTATTTAATCAGCTCCAAAGGGTGTGAGTTCCAGAAGCCAGAACAGGGAACTGAGGTGGGACAGCAGGGCAGAGTGGAGGGAGTGATAAGCTCAGCACTAGCTGTTGGTTGACATTACAAAGATTGTTTTTGTGAGGGGAAGAGGTGGAAATATCCTCTCTCCTTTTCTATTTTTTTCTTCTTTAAAGAAAGCTGAAGTTCACAATGTCATTTCTAAAGCTTAAAAGCTACATACATCAGCACCCCCTCTCCCTCCAAGCTACCATAAGGGTCATGTGACTGTTTCTCAACGATATCCTTTTCACCTCCAACAAGATAACTTTTTCTCCAGGTGGGGAAATGCCAGGTACCCCAAACAGATGCCTTAAGAAAACCTCCCTCTCTGGATACATTTTGAGTTTTCTGAAGTCAGGGAGGCTTTACACTGGAAATCTTCATACCCGGAGGAAGCCCAGAGTCTTGGTGGACTGCCAGCTGTGACGAAGCTGGGGTGTTTCTGTAAGGCACACAAGGTGAAATGTACCATTCCTAGGTAAATCACATTGCCTTCTCTTGGTTTATGTTCAAATAAACCCATCTTCTTTTGGTTTATGTTGACTGAAGCCCTCAGCAGTCTAATGACTAATGGGATACTGGGGAATTGCAGAAGCTGAGTGATGGTTTCAGCCCTGCTCAAGGCACGCTTGCATCTTTACGAGGTACTGACCTGGAGTCAGCTTGACAGCTCACGTTCCCAGTGGGTTATCTGGTAACTTCAGGGAGTGAATGTAAGCAGGGAAGGAGTCCAGAAGTTTGCCCGCTGCTCCATCTAGTGCTTGTGTTCAGTATTCTATAGGATCGTGAGGATCTTTTCCTTCTGAGCGCCGATATGCTGGGAGAGGCATGGGTATGTCAAGGAGCAGCTTAATTGCTGGAGAGCACTTGTAGACCACTGACATCCTAGCTCAGGAGGGCTGTCCATGAGACAGTCTTCTCTTTTGCTGGCCTCTTTTCTTTTCTTGACTGTCAGCCTGCTGTAGTGAACAAGTGTTCCCAAACAACAGCCACACTGCCTTTGCAAAGGGGTGATCTTCCAGGAACCCTTACACCGAAGGGAATATGCAAAGCATGAGAGTTAATGATGCCAGAGCCCTTGTGATAAAAACACAGTATTTGTGTCGAGCGGATTGGGTACACTTTAATGATGTAGTTAATATGACTGTTGATTAACTAAAATAGCTAATTTCTACAGGTGAGTACAGAAGCATGGGATAATGAAGTGTTTTGGCAATGTACTCAAAGGTACATAATACAGAAGGTAGAAGTTGGACTGTTACACTGGTTGGAAAAGTCAGGAAAACAGTTTCAGACAGACTGTGTCCACTCCAGTAATTTAAGCAGGGTCAAGGAAGGCTTCTGAATAGAAACAAAACTGTCAGAAGTTCAGTTGTCTCAACAATCTCTGGCGGTGGTTGCAGTGGCCAACTGGCACTTTCCCAGGCAGCTCCCAGGCACAATTCAGAAGATGCTCTGGGTCAAGGACCATTTAATAGGCTGAATATTGGCCCCGGGCATGTTTCATTTCCCAGTGCAGAGAAGTCACGGTGTAACACACCGTGTTGCTGAGAATTCTGATCCCTTGTAGTCCTAGTCTGAGAGCTTTGGCTCTGTAGCTGCAGCTATAATAGCTCATGTTTCTAGCCCTAGGTATCCAGGGAGTGTAACAGGCAAGGTGATGGCTCTCACGGCTATGTGTGAGCGCAGCGTCAGGAGGAAGTTTTTAGTGTCTAGCAGGACTTCCTACAGTTTGCAGTTCTGCTGCTGGATCTCACTCATTTGGTTTTTAAGTACTACTGCAGTCTGAGCAGCTCTCAGAGATGTCACTGCCAGTAATCATCAACTTCCTTATCACTGGCTGGCTTTTGTATCTTCCAGAATATAAATAGGCTCAAAATAATGGATGCAATCGTGTCAGCCCACTGGAGTAGCCAGGCACCACATATTGCCACAGCACACTAAATACTCTCATGTGGAGGAGAGAAGATTTTCCCAGTGCTGTCTCTGTAAATGTTTTTCTGAATTTGTTTATATTCACATTATTCATTTTCTTTCTCCTGCTTTCCTCTCCTCCAAAACAAAACATGTCTTGCACTAAGAACAGATCTAGCACCTGCCAGAGATGTTCAAATCTGAAAAATAAGAGATGGCCTGTTAAACACAAAACCCAGAAGGAACGAGAGGAAACAGAATTATCAGTCAAGTGGGAAAGTGCTGGTTTATTCTGCTATTTATCAGGTCTTTATTTCAGAACAAATCACTCCACAGAATAAAATCCCAGGCAGAAGGGTTAATGGGGTAGCTGGGAGTGAGGGCATGCGGGGGTCACACACCCAGGTAGGACATTCTAACTGCCCTGTCCTCACCCTCCCTGAGATAGTGTCTGTCAGCTGGAAACACCTCTCCAGAGCTGGCTGCCTCCTGCTAAGGAAAAGCTGTGACCAGACCTTATGGAGGATATCTTGGTATTTTGGCAGGAGAGCTCTGTTAATATCCCTGACAAGATCTCTTTATCCTGTGCCTGCCTAATCTGCAAGATGACACGAAAAGAGAGGGAACTCACTGTGCTAAATTGAGTCCCTGCTGGGTGTGATTGGTACTGGCTTTACTTGTGAAAGTTGCCTCTTTGTTTTATCAAATGCTTAGTGTTTTGGTTTTTTGTGTTTTGGTTGGGGGTTTTTTATTATTTAATATTTTTTGTTTGTGTAGGTTTTTTTGTTGATGTTTTTTGCTGGTTTCTTTTGTCAAAAGAATAAGGGAACTGGTTTTGTTATTCCCATTGTGGAAGATGTTGCACAGCAGAGTCTTTTCTACCCTAAAGTATCTTGGTATCCAATCCTCCCTCCTCATTAATCCTGCCCTCTCCCTGTGCCCTCTGCCCCCAAACATTCCCTTGCACATTAAGACCCGGGAGTCTCTTGCCAGTGTTTGTCCCAGATGTTCACACGCTGCGTCGAAAGGGGAAGATTTTGGTGGTTGGTCAGAAAGAAGCACTGCTTTAAACCAGAACGTTCTTCTTTGGTGTACAGAGAGCTGCAGCACAGCAAGGACAGGGTAAAGACAAGTAATCCTCTCCGTGCTGGAGAGAAGGAGAACTGGGTCAGAAGGAAGAGCAATCTCAGATGAACAGATGAACAAAATGAGGAAGGCGAGAGAAAGAAACAAAATGAGATGTGAGGGGAAATGAGACACAGAGTCATGAAGGGAGTGACTCTGACCATGTCACACCAGCAGCTCCAGCAGCACTCTTAGCAGCCCAAGAACGAGCTTGACAGAGAAACACGGGTCAGCCTCAGGCAGAGGGACCTGATCCTGGGCACTCGTGCCAGCACAAGATCCATGCTACTGCTTTTCCTTCAGATGCAAACTCACATCAGAGCAAACCCTGGCCCTGAATCATTGATTATTTTGAATATTTCTTTCCCTTTCTTTGAACTCTTCACCTCACTATCCCATGGAGCATTGGCCTTTAATAGAGGTGTTCTGTACAGGAAAAAGCTGGTGGAGTTGTCTTGGTAGTAAGTAAGAGAAAAGGCCAGCTGACAGTATATGCATAATTTTATTTCCCTTTACCTTCTCTTTCTGTATTCTTGGAACTCTATTTTTTTCCCTTGATTTTCTTCCCAGAGACAGCAATGAACAAATAGTTATTCACATCTTTCTTTTAGCTAAGTATCTTAGGAAACTGTCTGAAAGGAACAGTGGCAAAAATACTGTGTGCATGGTATGTTCTCCCTTCCTGTTCAAAAACTCGTGGAAAAAAATGTGCATAAATAAATAAATACCACTGGTAGTGCCAGAGCAGGCAGCCATGAGCCCTTGGGTGAACCCTGGGAGCCCAGGGTGGCTGGTGACCCCCCAGGACTGCTGGGCCAGCTCTTCCCTCATAGAATCACAAACTATCTCAAGTTGGAAGGGACCCGTATGGATTACTGAGTCCAACTCCCTGCTCCTTGTACCACGACCTGAAATTAAACCACATGATGAAGAGCATTGTTCAGAGCCTCCTTGAGCTCTGACAGGCTTGGTGCTGTGACCACCTCCCTGGGTTCCAGAGGGTTCAGTCACTTCCAGAGGCTTCCCCCAATGTCCAAAGCATCATGGCTGAGGCTAAGCATGAAAAAGTTTAATCCTGACACCTCCAGAGTTACATCCAGCTCNCACACCCGTCGCACCAGGGACAGGGTGTCCCGCAGGGCCCGGGGGAGCGTGAGGCTGTCTGGGGGTGGGAGATGCAGAAGCTGGGCCTGGAAAGAGCTGGGTGAACTGTGCTCAAGAGGGAGGGATGGAGAGATACTGAGGGCCCCGGTGAGGCCCCCAGGTGCACGTCAAGGTGAGCTACCCCTGTGCGTCCTCCATCAGGCAGCACAAGAGCCTGGCACATTGTGTGCTGGAACACCAGTAAAATGCCAGCACCCATCCCTGCAGCAGGGAGAGGCAGGGCAGAGGCTCGCTGCACAAAG
>VWZY01012119.1:204606-216606 GCA_013399075.1 Chloroceryle aenea
AGGGCAGAGGCTCGTTGCACGAAGCCCTGTGCTCAGAGGAGTTTGACTGGGGGCTGTACCACTGTATTCTGGCCATTTTGCCATCACATGAGTAGGCGCAGGATGTGGTTTAGTGGGGAGCTGGCAGTGGTGATGCTGGTGCTTGCCATGCTCAAATGTCTGGGGCTGGGGCTCTCTTCATGCAGTTGCTCAGCCAGTTCAATTCCAGTTTCAGAAGTGGCTTCCGCCCACTGAAGCTCATGGGAGCAAACTCAGGCAAATGGCTTCTGTGGAAACAGGTCCATGAGGGATCTGAGTGTCTGAGGAGAGCAAGCCCTGGCTGGTCTGGCCTACCGAGATGCTTCTGCCTCCCCTCCATCTCTGCCCTAGCAGGAGAGAAAAGGCCTTTTTGCTCAAGTCACCCTTGCTTAGGCTTGTGCATCTCTCTCCCTCCACTCGTGGCTAGCAGAGCGAGATCAGCGCTGACAGGGAGACTGGTGCTCTCTTGCACAGTTGCTATGGTGCCGCAGGCTCCCGCTGCCTACTTCCTACCTTTTCCAGATCCGTCAAGGGACAGGGATTAGTGCAGATGTGGCAGTGACACAAGCCAGCGGTGCTCGGTCACGGGCACTGCTGAACTGTGCACCAAGGTCTTTGGTAAGAGATCTATGAATCAAAGAGGAGAACATGAAATACTCAAAGGCATTTTAAAAGGCGACACCTGGCACCTGCTGGCTGCCCTTCCTTTGTGCGAGCTGTTAGCCATGGCCAGGAGCCTGCCGTCCTCAGCTACACCTCGGTGTCATTTGTACACGGCAATATTCACAACCTCCTCTTCCTTTGAACTCAGTGGAAACAGCAGGCTGTTCCTCTGCTCAGAAATGTAGCTTTGTTCTCCCCGCTTAGCTATTCTCTTTTGCATCGGGAGACAAGTCCAACATGCACTGAAGGTGATGGAAAGACATGGGTGGTTTTCAATGGGAGCTGGATCAGTGTTCCAGGAAATACAGAGTTCACTAAGGCAGCCTTTAACTGCTTCTCATTAGTAATCAATTAGTAATCAAACATCAGTTTACTCAACAGAAACTCGATCTTTATTTTTAAATGATTTCCAAGTTTCGAAGAGATTTAAACTCTGTGTTCCCAAGTTTGTATCTTCTTTTGCAGGAAAAGGCTGAGAAACTTAACTGTGCCAAAAAGCATGAAACCGTGGGCTTAGCAGGTCTCCTAACAAAGGCAATAATCAAAGCTGTGAACATTGTATAAGAAGTCCACACTTTTTTTTTCTGAGATTGCCTTCCACACAGCGTTGACAACAAGAGCCCTAGAAAGGCTCAGAGTGTTACTCCTGCTGGTCTAATGGGCTCAGCCAGACAACACAACAACCCCTTGACAAAACATACACCACTCGCAGATGTGCTCAGGAGGAAAATGCAGAATTTCACTTGTAAAACAGCTCTGTGCCCTCCCCAGGTACAGCTGACACACCAGACCGTGTCACTTCTCAGCTCACTGTGCCACACACAGCTTCATCTCCAATCTCTGGTTCTAGGAAGCTTTTCTCAGTAGACTGCTGTTAGTAATGACACTTGCAAAGGCTCTCTTGTTTCTTCTGGCTTTTTTCAGCATGTCTTTGCTGCTTAGTTGATTTGAGAGACTAGCAACCACGTCTGACGCACGGATGAGCCAGGCAGGAGCACATGAGTGGTCCTATTACAAAAAAGGCAACTTTCCTGATGCTGTGCTTCTCTCTCCATCACACAAGGGCTCCCTGGGCTTTGTGCTGCAGGGAGCTAAGATCCTCACCCAGGAAACCCTGGAAGAAATGGCACTGAGTGCAGGTAGACCATTGTTTGTCCCTCTGAAATGGGAGACTATGAGCACTCGAGTAACTTCCCTGCAGGGGGAGGCAGATGAGCTGGGCAGAGCAGCCTGGCTGGGTGGGTATGGACAGAACACACCAGGTTTGATTGCAAGCCTGGCCAGGCAGTCTTAGCCTAAAGTACCCTAGAGACAAAGCCTGGGTTAGCTGTGTGGTGAGAATGTACCCTCAGACCTCTTCTCCTGTTTGTCAGGTGGTTAGAGAATTTTGAAACACCTGAGTAAAGGTTCTCAGGGCTTTTTTTCTCTTTTTCCTGTTTTCCTACTGTTCTTTCTGGGCAACATGGTGATTCTCAGGTTTTCTTCTCTATTGCCAGTAGGATTTTTTGTTTGTTTTATTTGTTTATTTATTTAGGTTCCCCAAACCTGCCAGTCTGGCCAGGCCTGGAGCTGGGCTGAACAAATAGGCTTTTTTTTTTTTGATGGACTGCCTTACTCAGCTCCTCAGGTGGGATCTCAGCTGCTCAGGAAATGAGCTGAGCAATTGCTCCTCCCCTTAGTGATTTAGTACCGGTCTGGCAAGAGAAGAGAGAGTAGGAAAGCTTTTTTCTTCCTGAGAGTGATGGGGAGACCTACCATGAGACTGTAAAAATAAGGAATATGTTTTCCTCTGTTCTGCAGTGCCTGGCCTGTGATTTGAGGGAAGAATGGTCCTGTCCTGCAGCTGAATCTCCTTGGCATGGAAAGGAAGAAGGTGCCACCTGTAGCTGGAGGTAAGAAAGTAAGAAGGCAGGGGAGAAGCAGAAGTGAGAGTGGTGTGGGATTGATGGGAAATGGAGCTGGGTAGAGTCAGTGGCCCAAATGGAAGTGAGGATGGAGATGTTTAGAGATGGACCAGTGGATGGCAGGGAGAGCACGAATGGCACAGTTGCTTTACTTGTTGCTTTTGGAAGAGCTGGCTGTAGTAAATGCATGCATGTTGGGTGCTTCCAAAGTCAAAAGACTGGCCAAGCACATCGTGCTGGAACACAGACAGTCATCTCCTTCCATGTGGACAGCTCATTTGTGCTTTGTGTAACTTGGTCTGCTCATTTTCTCTGTTGTCACTTCAGTAGTTTCTGTCTTTCCCTTCTATGAGCAATGCTTGCCAAATAAATGTTCTTGGGGCCTCTTGTCACCATACTAGAGCTGAAGCTCTCACCTCTTTGCCCAGTGCTCTTGCACAATACGTTTAAAACCTTTATTCTTAGGGTCCCACCATGTTCTACAACCCCAAATCCCTGCTAGTCACAGCTTTTTCCCTTCACACTCCTTCTTTTGCTTTTTCCTGTGTGCCTAAAATGCCTTTCCAACCTCCTGCTCCCTCGGGATGGGGAGTCATCTAAGGTGTGAGCTAAATTTAATAGTGCTAGAGTAAATCTGACAGAATCCTGATAATGTGTATGTGCTCCAGCTTAGTGCCTGGCTAGTTGCTGACTTGGCTCTTCTCACTTCTTTTGTTACTTTGTTAGTGTGTAGCATCAGAGCCCCTCTGGCCAGGTGAGATAAAGAGCAGCAAGCAAGACTCAGCTGTGCCCCATAATAAATCATTTACTTATGGCCTAAACCAAGGCAGCTGCAGAGAGCAGAGGAGCTCCTCATTTTGCAAGAGGGCTTAGATCCAGATTGTCTCCTCCATGCAGTTTGAAGTTACCAGACTTGGTCAGAGAGTTCTCAGTATAATTGTTTGTGGCTTCTCCTGCAGCACCCCTGGCTCACTATCTAAAGGTGGGGGCTGAGGGGTGCCTGTACCTCCTCAGCTCTCAAAACTTGGGCAGTCCTTTTGCAGTCTGTTTCCCTGACTTGCTGGAAAAAATGTGAAGTGTTTGGGCTTTCTGTTTTGCTCTCTGGTTAGGGAAGAGGAACTGAACAACAGAAACAGTGGTGCTTTGTAGTGAGGGATGGAAGTAGGTATGTATCCAACACCTGCAGCAGTTCTTTCTACCCAAATGTGATCAGAGTGTCATGCAGTTAGCACTGAATTTAGACAATTTATTCTGATGTCTGTGGAAGATGCATCTTTTGCTATAGGGGGGAAAAAAAAACCCGACTGCTCCAGAAGTTTCCTCTCTTATGTGTATTTTTAGAGCAATTTTCTAGGCTTTTGGCAAAAATAAACCTGGATTTCCAACATCTCTGAGATGAATGTGCTGCCTTTAATCAGGTTTTGGTAGTAGGTTGTATATAAACTGTCTGCATTAGTTTGATTTATAAAAAGTAGAGGGGTTTAGGTGATAAAGCAAACACTAGAAAAATACACAGCAGAATTAGATGACCTGGTTTTTTGCTTCATCCAGAGTCCTCATGTCCTTCACTGTAAAATCACCCACTTCCTTGTCTCCAAACTGTATTTTTTCCAGCCTGGCTGGTGGTTTCTTCGTTGTCTTTTCCAGGACATCTCTCTGTAGAGACATAAAAAGCTTTCAGCAGAGTATATTTTGATATTGGGGTGACACTTTGCTGCTTGCCTTCAGCTTTTGTTTTTTCCATGGATGGAGTTGATGAACTCTGATAACAGCAGAAGCCTGGAAGTACCCCTGTGCTAAGAACCTCTGCGCTCGCTCGGAGCGCTGTCTGCGGTAAGAATTCCCCTTTTCTGCTGAGTGATGCTTCCGTGAAGCTTGCAGTGTTGCTGCACACCCAGCAGATGTGGGGATTTGGTAATGAGGCCCTGAGTACTTAGGGAAGTTACTTTATTACTGCTGAAGAGACTTAAGAATGGTTTTGTTAGAGCTTTGTAATCGTGATACCGCTGGCCTCTGCTGCATACAAATGAGCAGCCCAATCCTAGAGCTCTTAACAATCCCAGAGCACTCACTCCTGGAAAGAAGCAGTGATTATTTCATCGGCCAGGAGGCTGAATTCCCCCGTTTTCTGTATGATAAGCAGCTTTAGCAGTGTTAAACCCACACCAAGGACCCGGGGTTGAAATAATCGCTATCCTGTTACAAGTTTCCTGAGCTATCTGCTCCCTGGACTTTTACTGCCATAAATAACTCTAGGAGTCAGGCCTCGCTGCCAGAAGTGTTAAGTGCTGCAAATAGTATAGGAGATGACTCATATAGTGAGATGAAGGTGGAGCATGAATCAGTAGGAAGAAAACTGATATACAAAGGAGACGTTTTGAATGCAGATGACACAAAAAAATCTGAACAAAGAAATGTTCAATCATCATAAAAATGAAACAAAAGACTTTTTCAAATGGGGAAAAAACCCCACAACTCTTCTATCTCATGACAAAGGCCATTCTAGCAGAAGCCCAGAGTGGGAAGGTATTGCACACTGAGCGTGTCATTCCTTACCCCAGGTAAACCATGGACTGCATAGGAAGAGATGAATGGAAAAATCTTCCCAGTATGCCCAAACTGAACAGAGGGTTCAGTGAGCCGGTTGCTTTCCAGATTATGTGCCTGTGTAAGCTGATAAAACAACTTCACTTTGAGCTAAACAGACTTTGGAAGGTCAAGAGTCCTTGTAGCTTCAGTGAGCCCACACTGAAGGCTGACAGCAAGGGAGATGCTGAAATCATAACCTCTGCACATCCCTTGGGAGCAGGAGCTCGCTAAGAGGATAAAGTTCCCACAGACCCTTCTTCCATTTGAAGCCACAGCTTTTGGTCCTTCTGCTTACCCTCCAGCCACCCCTGGGGCAGTGCCTTTAGAGGTGGGCTTGGGGAAAAGGTACCTGAGAGATGATGCCCTACAGCTGCTGGTGCACTAATGGCTGAAGTGTCTGGGGCTGCCTGGAATTCAGCTGCTGCCACTTCTTGGCAGCAGAGGTGGTTGCCAAGAGCTGGATGTAACTCTGGAGGTGTCAGGATTAAACTTTTTCATGCTTATCCTCAGCCATGATGCTTTGGACATTAGGAGAAGGCTCTGGAAGTGGCTGAACCCTCTGGAACCCAGGGAGGTGGTCACAGCACCAAGCCTGTCAGAGCTCAAGGAGGCTCTGAATGATGTTTTTCATCATGTGGTTTAGTTCTAGGTCGTGGTACAAGGAGCAGGGAGTTGGACTCAGTAATCCATACGGGTCCCTTCCAATTTGAGCCGTTCTGTGATTGTACAGAATCTTTTTGAAATGCTGGAGGGGAAACAGAGCAGTTACTTTTTTTTTTTTGTCTCTCTAAATGCTGAAAATTAATGATGCAAAGAAGCCTCGATACCTTTATCTTCAGCATTTTTTAGTGAGAGCCACTATTTAATTGTAGGAATTGCAATGACAGGAAACCCCAAGGAGAGAGGTAACACTGCCATGGCTTCGGGGACAGAGATACAGAGCAGAGCTATGCTCAGGAGGGGAAGAGTCTTGCAAGGATATCTTTTATCTCTAATATTATTGTAAAAATCATCTCAGCTAATTGTACTCGTCTTTCATAATGCTGTGAGGTCAGTGAGCTCATTTCTTCATTGAATCTAGTCCTGGGCTGAAATCTGGCATAAAGCAGGTCCTGCCTATTCCTGGTCAATTCCCACATTTCCGATGTGAATTCACCCGTGTGTTAATGCTCAGAATCCAGAGCTGCATGCTGTAATTTGGAATATGTCTGGGTAATAAACCTCTTCTACTGTGTCTGTTCAGTGCACTTAGTCCCCTCTATTCATAGGTAATCTGCTGGATTTGAGCTCTAATGGAATAAGTTATTCTTACAGGAGGTAGCACAGGCCAGATTTTCTCTTGCTGCTAGAGGAGAGCTAATAGTTTTAACAGCTAGTGACAGATTCATGTTTTTACTTGTAGGTTACTCAGCAGTGAGCCCAGCTCAAACGGGGACTATCCCTTGGAAAAGTTGGCTTTGTTATTAAAAAGATCCATTTTTAAAACCTGTACCCATTTTTTTTTTTTAATTTTTTGGTCAGAAGAAGTGTCTTCCTTGTTGGCAGGGCAGCAATTCCCTAGGGAGAAATAGCACGGATGAAGTTTCTGTCAATAAAAGAGTGTGTGTAACTTATACCAGACAGCTTTTGAGTACAGGAGGAAAAAAAGAACAGACACTTGCCTGTCTTACAAAGGGGAAACCACAAAAGCCTTCCTGCAGTGTGTTACCTAAATTTATCCACAGGGAGGATAATCCTCTCAGGTACTCAAAAACCTGTCTGAGGGAAGTAAGTAAAGGCTATGGAGAAGCTGTAGTCAGAGACATCCCCCAGTCCCATTTTCCAAAGTGCTGGCAATAGGAAATATGTGGGCACCAGTGGCCAGACTGCCAGGTGGCACTTGTTTGGGGGTTGGTTTTCGTGTGGTTTGGTTTTGTTTTTTTTTTCCAGTCCTCCTTATGAAAACTTTGGTTTCATCTTCAATAGCATAAGGGGAGGAGGTTGGAGATGTGAGTGAGTCTTGCCTCAAATGACAAAGCCCCTCAGAATCCTCCTTGGTTTGAGCTGAAGTTGTTTCTGTGTTCGAGGTGGGATCGTGCTGTAGGCAGCCTGTGTTTGTCTGTGTTAAACCTCTTGCAGTCTTCCTGCAGACCTCACCCCTGACATCTGTACTCGAAACCCTATCTGGAAGAGGTGTCTGATCTTGAACACAGTGTGTGACAACAAAAGACTGAACTTGAGTTCAGAAGCCAAAATAAACCTCAGGTTGTCATTTGGAATGAAAAGAAAATGGACACCAGCTTCTTGGTGAAATACCAGTTCTGTGTAACTTTTAAAATCCATTTTGCAATGATTTCTTAGTCTGGGATCACATGTGAATTGCAGATTTCTCTGAAATGTGACTATTCAGGATTTCTGAGGTCTTAATTGCAAGCCCTGTCAGCAGTATTCCTTCTAGTTTTGTGGACTTAACCGTGTGTGGCAAGTCACTTCAGTGAGGTTTTTCAAAGAGTGAGTTCTTAGTGCTGTTCAGTCTCATCTGTCCCCATTTGAAACGCTCCCAGAAGCTGTAAACAACTGAAAACTGTTGCCAGCTTCTATTGTGTTAACATTCCCATAATACAGTTCTCTGCTCTTGAACAATGTGCTGCTCAAGCCTTAGAGGAGATCTGCTTGGATGCTTTGTGTGTGCAGCAGCTGAGTCTTGGGGTGCTCGCGGCAGGGGCAGAGCAGCAGCAGGGGGCCTGTCTCGTGTGCTGACACTTACCTTGATTTCATACACTTCTCCAGTCCTGGGGCTTTGGCTCTCAATTATTCCCTGCATCCTCAGCTCCTCTAGAATGTCTGATGATTTTTGCCTCTCCGTTTGCTGTGAGGGCCGTGATTTACTGCTGAACTCTTTGGAGAGCAGCGCATCTTCAAAAGATGAAAATATTAAAACTTAATACTTGTAGAGCACTTGACATTCAAACAAAACTTTGTGATGTATTTTCAATGTCAGAGCTCTTATTCAAGAGGTGACCTACTGAGAATGTCCAGTGGAGAAGGCTTGCTCGATGCTCTCTTTGCTGCTTAAACTTTGCAGTGAGCTTTTTTTTAGTGGCTTGGAAAATGATGGAGGCACCTAGTTCAGGTCTTCTCTGTTGTCACTTACACTCAGAAGGGCACATTAAGGAAAGTGTGGTAGCACGTGATGCCAATCTTGGAGCACGCTCACAAAGAGGGTCCATAGGGAGCTCTGTACAATTGGAGTTCTCCAGGGGTCTGTGATCTGGCCAGAGAAAGCCAGGCTGTGACAGGACAGCACGCATGGGCTGTCTTGTCAAGATCACGGTGTTCTGTGAAACGAACCCCAAACTTCCACGTGCTTGTCCATTTTTATTGTAACAGGAGTGCTACTTTTGAGTCTGATCATAAGCATTCCAACACTTAATTGCCATTTATAAATGTATAATTAAGAATAAACCCCATTCTTTATAACCCTTTTGACTGCTGTTTAGTTTCTACGTATTAGACATGAGTAAACAACGAACAACTTTATTGCCAAGACCCATCAGGTTTTTCAACTCTCAGTTGACAGTTCTACCATCTGCCCAACCTCTACTGGCAGAAGTTAGAGCTTTTGTATGGAGGATGCTTGGACCAAATCAAAATTGCAGTTATTTGACATCTGCCAGTCTTTGTAAGCAGAGTGAGTACGACAGTGTTGGCTTATTTTTTTCAGTTGTAAGACAAAAATACAGAACATCTACCACCCTGTAGAAGCTGACTTCATACCTCTCCTAAAATAACTGAACCAGTCACCCACAAAGCTCTGGGGTTCAGCTCTCAGTCAGAACATGTAAATGTCAGAAGCCAGGATACAGCAAAACGTATCTTGGCAAAAAATAAAAGCATGATGAGTGGGCAATGTTGACAAGTGATGTGAATTTGTATTGGTTTTCCTGATCCATTCAGGAGAAAAATGTAGTTGAAATATCTTGGTATGGAATGTTTGGAGGGTTTTTTGTTGTTTGGGTTTGTTTTTTTTGTCTTGAAACACAAGCCTGATTTTAAAAAACTTTCTGTTGAGAAATTTCCTGTGAAAATGTCTCTTAGCAAGTGGGAGGAAAAGGAGATAAGAATTAAAGGAACTGCCATTTCAGGGCAGGCAAATCATCTTGTTCAATTTGAAGTGAAATCCTTTCATCGCATCCTTCTGTGGCGTGGGGAGTTAAGTCCTCTTTAATGAATAGCAAACACCAGTAATTATTCCTTTTGTGTTCAATGTGAAATATTTTATTACAACTCTTCTCTCTTACAAAGAGTAAACAACCACTGTAGATTTTCCATTTAGTGTGTTTGTGAAAAGTCAGCTGTTCATAAACAGCTGGAAAATACAAGAGTTAAACTACAAACCCGGGGGTTGAAATGCTCCAAAGATGGTCCTGCTTTTCCATTAGCAACTTCTACTACCATGGTATCCTCGGATTATAGAAAAGTTTGGGTTTAAGTGTTCGCTTCAGCAAAGGTCTGCTAACTGTTTTTTATAGTCATGACTATTTCTGGAACTTCTCTGGTTTTCTCTGTATGCTAACGGGCCCTGCTACCTTGGGTTGAGAGTGAAGGAGTAACACGGTATTTCCTTCCTCTCTCTACCTGTTGCTAGTGGGGGGCACTGTCTTGCCCGTTCTGCTGTAGAAACAGACTCCCTGTGACAGCAGGGTGACAGCCCTCACGTGGGTGGTGTCCTCCCACTGTGCTGCTGTCCTGGCTAGAGAGGGCTACCCCTGGGGATGAGGCTGAATTTGCTGTCTTGGTCTGTTCCGGGCATCTGCCAAGAGAAGTGTATCTACCCTGCTGCCTGTTCTGGCAGCAAGGGTTGAGTCATGCTGCAGAACATAACCATCAGCTAGGAAATACTTTCTGCTACTATTGCATGGTTTTAAACCAGTGCTAACAGCTCAATCCTTGTGGTGTCACAGCATGAATGTTTCTAGGTATAGAACTTGGCTGTAGCAATAGATTATCAAGCTTATTTCCTCCTAGGTCTGCATCTGTGGAGCTGTTAGGAACTTCAGTTGCTGTTTACCTGGGCATTGTGCATTGCTGCTTTTCTGAGATGATGCAAAGCTTTCTGGTAGCTCCTCAGGGGGGTCTCCCTCTCTGGCCTTATCTTCAAATTTGGCTCCATCCTTTGAAGTGCCTGTTGGCCAAGATGCCCCCTCCTGTGAGGAGACAGCCTCTGTTTCAGCAATGCTGTCTCTTTTAGTCTACAAGAAAATGAAGAAACAAGTGAGAAGCTCCTTCAGCTTCTAAACATTTAAGGTGGTATCTAGTGCAGTGCCATGGAATTGGCAGGGGTGGAGAGAAGACAGAGGTGTTCCTGACACATATCCGTGTTCTGTCACAACTGGATGGTGATGGCAAGGAAAGGTTTCTTGGAGCATTTTGGGAAGGAAGCAGTGACCTTAAGCCTACATGTGTCCATAATCCAGTTGGCTATACTGGAGCATTATTTCAGGGCTTTCAGTGCTTTCTCTCCGAGAGCCATTGCTTAGAAACTTAAAACTGTTTTAAATTAGCGCTTGGTAAGGTGTTAGTTAACCCGTGCACCTGCTAAACGATGGCTTTGAACCTCCAAAGAATGCAGGTCTAGAGCCTAGATGTGTTCTTGTCTCTTCTCTGTATGTTTGGTCTTGCGTGCAGCTGCTTTAAGTTTGCAGACTGAGTTGCCTCCCGTATCCTGTAATATCTGGGTATCTACAAGCCCCCTGCCTCTTAACTTTTTGAGGCAAACCCCACCTTGCTGCAGTGTTGTAATTCATTACTGGTTGGGAGAGAAATGCCTCTTATTTTATCTTTAATGAGGCAAGTGGGACAAACTGTGAAAAACAAATTTTCAGGTGCTGTAAAATCAGATTGTTCATATGGGTGACTCTGCTTCCCCTGTAGCATGAGGGTTGTATTAAGGTGAATGAGTGAGAGCCCTTCTCTTAAAGAGCTCCCTGACTTCAGAGCTACTGTTAACATCAAACCCACTCCTCTGTACACGTATGTCCTTGTACACTCACGTGCTAAGACCTCTCCTAACACACTTGACACAGAGTCTGTTGGGAAGAAGGCACTACCTGGCTTTTGGCTCCCTGGTGGTTCTGTAGTTCCTCAGAAGGCAGCTGTACTGCAGCGACCCTGTTAGAAATCCTGCAGCCCATGGTGAGGTTGTGACCATCCGCTCCTCCTCACGGCAAGTCCAGGGGGCAGGAATGCCCTGTCTCTTCCTTGGGAACTTGGTTATTGACTGTCACCATGGAGGCTAACCGTTGCCAGGGCCTGTTGCTACAATAAATAGCACCACAGAAGGCTTTCTTCTTCTGTCCTGGCACACAGACGTCATCGCCTCTGTCCAGGCACCTTCCTCCAGAGCTGAGAGGGGAGCGTGTTCTGCACAGTTGGGATGTTGGTCTGAGAGCAGCAAATCTGCCCAGGTAATTCAGGGCTGCAGTGACAGCTCTGGGGGAACTCAAGGGAGACACTTGAGTATCTCCAGCCTTTTTTCATTTGTCTTACCTTTTAAGTTTTGATGAAGAAGATACAGTCCTGCAAAATACACATCCATTTCAGTCTCTGGTTGGATTTCCGAAGTATTTGTCAGCCACTGGAAAAAAACAGTCCTGAATCTGGAATTCTAAGCAGCAGCACAAGCTTTTAAATAAGGAAATGTCATCAGGAGACAGGGACAGGCTGTGACTAGGGAAAGTGTTTTAAGCATCCTTTGAGATCATTGTACAATTTCTTGATTGCTCTACGAGTCTGTTTGCATCCTTAGATGTCTGTAGAATTAAAAAAAAAAAAAAAAGAAAAGCAA
>VWZY01012119.1:220364-230924 GCA_013399075.1 Chloroceryle aenea
TGAGGTGACCCTGCCACGCATGGTTGACACTCGATCTGCCCCAGCAAAGATTGCTGCAGCCAGTGGCACGGCTCTGCAGCAACCAGCTTCCTCTGCCTGGCTTTGGCATAGCGCGTTGGTCTTGCTAGTGATACTGCTAGATGATAGTGAGACAGCCAGCTGGAAGCCAAGGAAAAGATGATTAAGAGCCAAGAGAAAACCATATGGAGAGAGCGGGATTTCTCTTTACAGAGTTAGAAGTAAAAGTGTTTATGTCTTTGGATCCCACTAGCTCTTTTTTTTTTTTTTCTCCCCCCTTTGCATCAGTTTTATGGGTGGGAAGTGGTTGCAGTTGATTAGCAGATTCTACCAAATCTCTTTAGCTAGAACAAATGTTGTAAACAGTACATATTTCAGGCAGCTCTGTCAATACTCAAAAATCAACACGCCAACATTGCAGTGGTAATAAATATTTCATCGTCATTACGCTAACGCCAATAGAGAGAGGATACCCACCTTGTATAAATAGCCTTGTTCTGCCAATGAGATCTCCTGATGGGCCTCTTGTCTCAAATGCGGGTGATGGGGTGGTTTATTTTTTTCCCTAAACTTATGATAGCAGAGTGGATAGTCCAGTTGGGTCTGGAAAATGCTTCTGCAGATGTTTAATTCTCTTTGAAGTCAAAGTAAAGACAGGCCTTGTTCACTCAGAGCCTTAGGCAGAGATTTTACACAGAGAATGTCCACCATTAATAAGTTCAGACTCATCAGAGTGTAGATAGTAAACAGAACCAAGACATTTGAAACAAATTATTGATTCATGGAATTGAGTCTTCACAGAATGTTCACATGCAGATTGTGTTGCTATTGAATGTCGTTCTTACTCAGATTTACTAAATGAATGTTATGGTGAGTGTGTGGGTTTAAAGAAAAAAATGTCTGTTAACTAATTCTGTATAGCTTCCATCGTCAAGACTCAAGCTGTTTGGCATATGGTACTGGTTGAGTTTCCCTGAGTGACTGAATGCCACTCGAGTGCATAGCACCCAGTCCCTGCTCGTGGTAGGAGTAGGACTGCTTAACGTCTCTCTTTGAGGCTGCAGGTTTCTCGTGAACGTGGGATAAAGTTTGACAAAACTCGGTGTCTTCCTTGCTAATTCTACTAGTTACTACTACTAGGAGAGTCGGGTGTGATTTCATCTTGGTGCTGTGTTCAAAGTAGGCTTTGCACAGCAGTCCCTTGGACAAGGGTTAGGCTGGCCTTCCATGGGTTGAGCTGCAATATGGTGAGGCAGGTGGGGAGCACTGGTATCTGACTGCAAGAATGTCCTGCAGTTTTGAAGGACACATCTTCATAACCCCTGCACCCACTTCTGTGCAGAACACAGCTTGCCTGAGAGACACAAGAGCTTTTTTTTTTCCTCCTCTATCCAATTGGAAAGGCTTCATAAAGTTGAAGGATAGTGCTTACCTGAAGTATGTCTTTTGCCTGCATCACTCTCTGTTCTTTCCCCTCCAAAACAACAGCAGAAACTTCCTGCTTTTCTCTTAAACTGATCTCTCTGAAAGCCACTCATGTCTCCCCCTTAGATGCTTTTACTCTCAGCCTGAACACACCAGCTTTTTCTGTCTTTGCTGAAACTGCCTGAGAGTGTTTTAAGTGCATCACTCAGTCTCAACAGGATCTGTGTTGTCACCCCTGTTTGAATTGGTGGATGTTTTGGTCCTCTGAGGAGGCCTGTGCCTCTGCCACTGAAGAGTCCTTGCAGACTGCGGGGTATGAATGGGTCTCGTGCTCTGGATAGTAACCCTAAAATATTCAATGCAGATGAAGGCAGCTTCTGCATCAGGTGGGGCAGGAACAGTTCAGAAATCTCCCATCAGTTTGTTGGGCTGAGTTTGCCTTTTTCCCAGGCCTTTTCAGACCTCTGCCATTTGACTTGGAAAATTGATACTGGGTTTGGCATCAAGATTTGAAGCCAGTGACACTAAGTTCTCAAGGATAGAGTGGAAATTGCCAGGGGTTCTCTTTCTAAGCTGCTGGACTAAGCCCAAATACTCTTTCCTAAGGGAATACAGGAACCTGGAAGTGCAAACCCTTGTAGAGGGGCAAAAGCAAAGCCCTGGGCATATTCCAGGCATCAGCCTCCCTGTGTTGTGAAGTGATGCTTGAGCTCCTTTGCACTCCTGGAAGAGTGCTGTCCCGAGGGAGCACAGCCTGGCTCAGAAGTGACCTGGGGTGGTGGACAGCCCTCCAGCCTGGGCCAGCTGGCAGCCACAGTTTGGGCCACAGGAAGGGCTCTGGAAAAATGCCGTTGGCTGGAATCTAGATCTCTGGCAGAAATACAGAGACTGCCTGACCTGACTGCAACTTTTCTGTGCTAGATGTAGGGGAGATCTGTGAAGTTAATTAGATTCCAGATTTGGACTTTCCTCGTGGGTGAAATTGGTATTCTCCTTTCAGCTCATCTGCATATAGAGCTGCTACACCTTGGACTTTGGCTGCTGCTGGAATGAGAAAGGGAGCGTGTAACAGAGCTGCTTTCCAGGGACTGCCTTGTCAGAGTCTGTGATTCAGCTCTTTGCCTTATGGATTAAACTTGGAGCGTTCGTGTACTTTTGCATTTCTTTTAAAACAGTTTGCTGAGATGCAGTCTGTGCTGTTAATTAGAGCTCTGCTGCTGTTCGCAGAATGCTGGCTGAGCAAAGCTCTTCAAACACCATTTTCCTGACTTTGAACAGGCAAAGCACTGCCCTCTCAGGCTTTCTGGGTGTGCAGTAGAGATGAGGTGAGGAGCTACTCGTTCCTGGTGGCATTTCTGTGCTGCTGATGGAGCCAGCACTGCTCATCTCCTGGGTCTCTGAGGTGCACGGAGGGGCAGGAGGAGGCTTCCTGCATTGCCAGATTCAGTCCAGCAATGGACTGCAAGCAGCACATCGTAAATATTCTTTTTCCACAGTGACCAAATACTATTTTAGCAGATGTTTGATGCAAAACTGTCAGAGCTCCTACAGAAACTGTGTCACAGCTTTACTCCTCTGCTCAATAGCAACTTTCTCCAGACTCCTAGCCTCTGTTATCTGTAGCTGGTTCATAGTCTAACCTTTTGTGATCACTTCTTCCACCCATCAGTTGGTTCAGTGGGTCCCTTCCCTTCATCAGGGAGCATCCCTCCAGCTTCTGTCCCCTTCAGAGCATGGGACCTTCAAGCTCTGGCAGAGCCACTCCTGTTTCAGCTGTTGTGGGATAGGGGCTGTAACGTTCTTGCATAAGCCTGGGTAGAACTGAGGTTGTCCTGCTAAGAGTTTTAGATGCTCTTGTGGGGTAAATTAGCACGTAGGGACAAATTTCCTGTGTATGTCATCTGAGAATCAGCTAAATACTCTCTCTTATTTAGCTGCTGTTCACACTCCATTCCTGAAGTCCTCTGCTATACTTGTACACAGAGTGTTTTCAGTCCTAATGCAAAAGCTGTTCAGAAATAGATTGATTCTGTCTAAATGGGGAACGGTCCAGATTTGTGAGAGCCGAGATCAGAAACTTGTTGTTTGCTTCTATTTAAACAAAATATGTTTTTTAGGAAAAAAAAATAAAAATCAACATCCAGAGAGGTTCCAAAATTTCTTCTGAAACATTTTTCCCTTTCTTACATTTCAGAAAAGATTAATGGAAGCACAGAGCTGCTTCAGCAGTTGTGGGGATAGAATAAAAAACCCTCAGGAGTTAAAATGCAACTGCTCAGGCTGGGGGCGAGGGAGGGAGGCTGAAGAGAGTTTCCTAGAAGTGTAAGAGCTGTATGGGTGGGAAAGCTTTTAGGGTGGGGAAATATTACAAATCTTTTAGCTCTGCTATGTCCCCCCTTGTCCTTATGTGGAGTGCTGCGTATCGTGTGTGTACCCCGAGTGTAGAAATGCCACGTTCTCAGGAAGCCTCCATCTCTGGAGTGGAAGGCAGCAGCTATTTTTAGTAGTGTGCAGCAACGTTCCAGGGGAGAGCACAGGATCATGCTGTTTCCCCAGCTCCCTTCATGGATGGCTTTTCTAATTTACTAAGAAAGGATGACAAACAAGTAGGACCCCATGAACAGGGACACGGCTTCATGCTTTTTTCTGAAGGAAGTTGGTAAGACTGTGCTGAGGAAGAGCCTGGAACACAACAGAAATGATTGCATGGGAAAAGAGCTTGTTATGTTGTGCCCTGGAACTGTAAGTGCTGGAGATGCCAGCTTTGGAATTAGCATTGCAGTGCAGAGCCCGGGCTGTTTGTCAGGTGCCCAGAACAGTGGGCTCAGATGTAAGAAGCTGTGTAAAAGGACTGCAGGAGCATCTTACTGAACTCCTGTTTGAAGCCCTATTCCTCAAGTTTTAACGGATTCTTCCATTTCAATCCTGCCCTCTACATTGCAGGAGGTGTTTTCTGCATTCCTAAGAGAGAAGAACAATGTCATGCTTTTCTGACATGTGTGATCAGAGGTGAAATCCTAACGTGAAACCGTACAGTCAGAGTCTGCAGTGGGCTCACAGAGCCTCTGGTGAGCCTCGCCAGGTTGATGGAGTTTCAAAGTCAATATTTTGCTTGGGCAATGATAATGGGACCTTCAAGTTCACTCTTCAGTTGACAGCTGCTCTGCAGATTTCCCCCTGCAAATGGCTGGGGTTTGTGAGTGCAACTGGTGACAGAACAGTCTCTTACTGCAGTCACACAGTTGAAATCCCACTGCTTGTATTCTGATAGTTCTCTTAAAACTGCTGTGGCTGGTCTTTGGTGGAGTCTCTACTTCTTCCTAGTCTGTATTTGCCTTTCTTCCACTCCAGAGTAGCTTTGTTACTACATAGGAAGTTCTGTGCCAGAGAGCCTGCTGTTGTAGAGGGTGGTAGCATGTGGAGCTGGGTGAATTAGTTCCTGGAGGATATCATTTTAGCAGTTATCAGAGAGCAGATATGTAAATGAAGAACTGTCTCAATTTGGCAAGTCCACCCAGGTCATGCATTTCCCAGTTTAGCAGAAGTGCTGGGGTTACTGTAACAGCAAAGCAGAATTACAGGTTAGTGTGTAGAGGGTTTTCTTCCAGAAAACTGAAACAAACAAAAATATGTTTAAAAGCAAGAGATTTCAGTGCAGTTGGAAGACTTGTGGAGACCCAGCCTTTATGACTCTGATAAAGCCTCTTGTAGTTATGGCTGGACTCTGTGATCTACAAGGTCCTTTCCAAGCACAATCATTCTGTGATGTTCTAGCACTTCCAACAGTGCATTGTGGTGATACGGGGAGGGGAAACTGTGTTTTGTAGTGCATTTGTGAGCAGGGATCTTCAGCTGTAATCACAACATAAAGAAGAAAAAATATATTAATAAAATCATTCGGTCATGTTATGAGCACTGGAACTTGCATTCCTGTAAAGGAGGAGTGCAAATGGATTTCAGTCGGATTGGGACTGTGGTTTGGTTTGTGTACCTGTCACTGCAGATCTGGAATGCTGTATACAGCTTAACATATGACCAACATAATGGTACTAGTAATGTTTCTCTTTAGAGCAAATTAAGCAAATGTTCAGCCTTTAAATATCCATGATGATTTCTCCTGTTGTTTACAAGGAGCTCCCAGTGTGGCCATTAAAGAAGAACATATGGCTTATTGATATAATGTCAGCTTCTCAAAGTATTTCATGCTGTGCCTATTCTAGAACTGATGGCTATCTGACGTGCACTTTGGTGCACTGAGAAAGAAAAATATCTTTAGATGTCAAAAAGAGTTCCCAGGTGAGAGCCTCACAGCTAGGAGGAGTAAAAAGTGCCCTCTGGTCTTCAGCCATCAATTATCTCCCCTGCCCCTGTGCTGCTCTTCTCATACACTGACTTACATTTAGCTTCCTCTGAAAGGAATTTCAAGCTTTTCATGAAGTTTGTCATTTTATGCAAACTTTTACAGCACAATTTGCCCTTAGCTAGGGGGTGTCTGTGCTGGGCAGTGAGAGTGAGCACTCTGTCCATCATAAAGTTTATGATAGCCTCTAAAATAATAGTACTAGAGTAAATTTTTACGTGTGGCCTTAGTAGTTTTCTCTAAGAGCTCTGACAGGTAAGATCTTGCTGTGATCTTCTGCACCATTACATTCTTCATACAGCCACCACCCTCCCCCATAAACTGCCTGCCAGGGCTCCATACCAGCTCAATATTTTTCTGTTCCTGTTAGAGGAGCAGTAACCTCTGGCTGAAAGTCAGGTGGAGGAAGGTGACAGTTTGGATGTACCACAGCTAAAAATCAGCAGGACCTTCAGTTTAAGAAGAGTTTTTAAGCTTCTTGTTGGGTCATTTTGGGTGTAGATAATGATTTTTTTGGTTCTGCTTTGTTTCTGTAATAGTTGCTGTTTCCAACCTCTCAGCATCTTTCTGCTTTTGCTTACCTAAAACAAAGTCTTGCTTCTGAAGCCTGGGAAGTTGTTGCATTCTTAACTGGTCTGAGGCTGGAATCCATATTTGTGTGCATAATGGAAAATAGCCCAAAGCTTTAATGACTGAGCTGTAAAAATCATCTTTCCTTCTTGTTACCCACCCTAATTTAAAAAAAAAAAGGCAAAAAGTTGGAAGGTTATGCTGAATTTTACTTCCATGGGCATTGTGATGAAGGACCTGTCTTCTAGCTGGTTCAAACCCTTTAACCCACACTTGCCTGCCAGGGGTGCAAGCATTCAGGCATGGGAGATAGAAACTAGGTGCAACAGCAGCTTCAACTCCACCTTAAGCACAGAACAGAAATCAGGTCAGCAGGTGTCAACCATTGGTTTGTCACAGGGAGCAAGACGTGGGGTGCTCTTGGCAGCAGGGCTGAGTTTTGTGTCGGAGGAGCCCTGTCCTGTAAGGTGCCAGGCAGCCCAGTGGTGTGGGGGTAACCTTGCTTAGACTTGTGCATCAACGGTTTGATGAAATCAGCCCTAAACCAGGATTTGGATGTTTCACTGAAGAAGAGGGGTTTGGGTTTTGTTCGGGGGGTGAGGTTGGTTGGTTTGTTGGTTTTGGTTTTTTTTCAATTGGGAAATCAAATCAGGTTGGCCTTGTCAATCTGTGCCGTGCAAAGTCAGGTCAACACATAGGAACCTGGAATGTCACAAAGGTTCTGGTGTGATGGGGGCCTGTCAGGTGGCCTGTGCCAAGCAGAACCAGTGTTTGCCAGAAGCACTGTCTCTTCCATGACCCAGTCAAACTGAGCACCTGCAGTGTGTCTGTCTTGGGGCTGGACCAGTAAAGCTGTCAGACCGAGCTGAGCTTAGTGTAACAAACTTCTGCCTGCATTCCTGTTCCCTGACCCAAGCCTGCTCTGCAGTGGCCATACCTAGGCCCAGGAGAAGAGTTCAGCTTGTCTTGTTTTCTATATGTTAATCTTTGGAATACCCTGGTAGCTGGAGAACTGCTGTTGCTCTTGGGCAACTAATCCTAAAGGAAACCTGTGACAGAGATAAGACTCAAACCCACTTTTCTCAAGGCTGGAGACAAGCCCCTCAGCACGGAAGCAGCTGCCTTCTCTTTGCCAGTCCTGGCTGTTCTTGCCAAAACTGCCACTGGCAGCTGTGAGGAAAAAAACCTTCCTCCAGGAAAGCCTCGTGCAGAGCCCCACCGAACACCAGTTCAGAGAGTGTTTTCACGCTTAGCGTGTTTCCCTCCTGCCTCTTCAGAGATCATGTTAGTATTATCACCTCCCATCAAACTTTAATCGGTGCGTCATTTGCCTACTGAAGCATGAGTAGGTTGCACAGATTTATGCAGCAAGCAGCAATTGCTGCCGAGACTCTGTGGTCTAGTAGTTAACAGCTGGCTGTTTGGGTTGGGTTTTTAAGTGGAGAGCCTATTTATAGGCAGCAGAACACATGCATGTCCTGGTCTCTGCTACTGCAGATACTGGTTAATCTCTTCTGGTAGAAGAGCTTAGTCTACCAGCTAGCACACTGGGTATTAAAATTAGCGTGGGAGAGTCTTAGAGATTGGGGTTTTTGTTTGGTTGGGTTTTTTTTCCCCTCTTTCTATCACTATCTTAAAGGTTTGGAGCAGGCTGATAGCACAGCGACAGGCTGCTTGTCTGAAATCTGGGGGCAAATGTTTCCCTTGTAGCTGATCTCTTCTGGAATACTGAGAAAGCAGACTGGTGGTCGTGTCTGACACGGAGTGTCATTAAAAAGAATTCTTGTGGCAAGGGATCTGATTGTGAACAAGGTGTTCAGCGTGTCTGTCACACCCCATTTGTTACCCAGAGGGCACAGTTAGATTTTTTGTTTGCCTCTTGAAAATGAGGCAAAGGATCTGTGATGATTAGGAGGCTGGGAGTTGTCTCATTCCTGCTGAAGGGCTGGGGGAGAAGAGGGTGAGAGTAAGCACCTCTGTTAGAAAACGCTGAGGTCTGTAAGTTGTAAAAAGCTGACAGCTCTGGGGCTGGAGTTTTCTCCTGTATTGAAAACTTGACGGGATGTTGTAGAGTCTCTGGCACTTGATGCCAAGACAGCTCTGCCTTCTCTATGGCCTTGGTGGGCCTTGATTTTGGTTAGTAAAAGGAGATTTTTTGGACTTTTGTTTTCCCTGATCAAGCTGCCATCATGGTTTCATACCTTGTGCCATGGTATCTTTTCAGTTGCCACATCTGAGCAGATGGCAGGTCTCATTTTTCCCTGGATGGATATTCCTTAGGCTTCCAGTAGTAGTGCTCAGGTAGTGAGGATCTTCTGGTTCTTTAGTGCAACTTCCCTCAGAGCTACAAGGAGGTGGCTATTCAGTATTTACAGTTCCTCTGAGGTACTGAAAGCAGTAAACCCGCAGGCTTTGTTGACGTTTTCAGACCCAGTCTCTTGGAAGCATAAGAAATACACAGATCCAGGCTATGCAATGCAACATCTGGATGCTTTGTCTAAGCTTTCTTACCTTTTGAGTGCTCTTTAGAGTTAGACACTGTGAGTGAACTCCAAAACAAACGGTTTATCTGCTTGCCCAGGTCTGTCTGTAAACAACATTTGGTTGGCTCTGTGCTTAGGGGGGACCCCTTTATTCTGGTGGGCACGTGGGCAGCACTTGGCTGAAAGCCTGCAAAGTAAGACAGAGATGGGAAATGACAGGGCATAGGTATACTTAAATAGGTGAGATCAAACCATGGTTTTTTATCTTGTATGGGGGCAGATTCTCAAACACATCTTCTCTGGGAAGACCCTGAAAATGGAGATGAGGTGGGTTCATTGCACAGTGCTTGTAAGAAGTGAACTTTACAAAAAGGGTTTTGGAGCCGCTGTGCTGAAAGCGTGAAATGCAGACTGAATTCTCCTACCTCTTTGCTGTAAGAGGGCTCCCAGGTTCTCACCTGATCCTCCTGGGGAGAAACAGGAACCCCCCCTGCACCTCTTTAGAATGGGTTCCATAGGGGTTGTATTGGCAGTTTAGCTTGGGATGGCCATGAACATGGAAAGAACTGTTTGAACTGCAAACATCAGCTCTTTTGAAGAATCTTTTTCCTAAACTAAATAAATGTCAGCTATTCCAGATGTTTTCTTCAGCCTTGGACCTCTGAAAGTGAGGACGGTGAGGGGGTCTTGGCTTAGATAGACAAAGACAGTGCCAGAGCAAGAAGCTTGAAACCATTTGGTCCTTGCAGTTCCCTCTGTCAGTTGGAGTGGACTCGTGGTGTGTGTGTGCACACTCCTTTCTCTCCATGTAGGGCTAGTAACAAATAATTTTTTCCTCAGTTAAGTGACCTCCTATGAGTTGGGATTTGGAAATCAGTAGAGCTTTTTGTGTTTGTTTTATTCTGCTGTCCTTGAATCTCTTTGAGGAAATCGGTATCGCTGAACCATCTCTAGAGTAATCAGAAGACAAACATTCTGTGAGGTTTGTGCTTGTTTAAACAGCTCAATTAAATTGTGGGGAAGTTATACTCTCGCATAATGGGATGCTGAGCCTGTTCGAATTTTACTGGTAGGTTGGAGCCCCCAGCCTCTTGGGAGTGATGCACAGAAAACAATCAGCTGCAGGATCACAGGCCCCAGGCAACATGACCTGCGGGGGAAAAACCTTCAGTGCCAAAGTGACCAATCTCCTCCCCTCCCATGGGCTGAGGCAGGAGGGGTCAAGGTCAAAGAAACCACCTAAGGACAGGTCTGGCTGAGGAGAAGACCCAGGCAGATGTGGGAATGCTGCCAGAGCAGAAGCGAGCACCTGATGGCTTTCCAATGTGTGTAAATTTGAAATGAAGATAAGAACCCTGCCTGAGCTGAATTTCAGTGATCAGGAGATACAATCTTAAAACCAGAGTTGAAACTTCAGGTTGGAAAGTTCATTTTGACTCCCTGGTTTTAACTTCATGTCACCTACATTTTCCTAGTGATTTGATGTTGTTGGGATCGCTTTATGGCAACAGGTCCCAGCAGGTAGCGGTGGAATCTTGCACCATTCAGTCTGCTGAAGGTTCCCCGTAGCAGGACGGGGTTTGAAAAGCCCTTCTCTCGGGGGCCTGAAGAGGTGACTCCCCGGGCGCGGCTGGGGGGCTGGACCCACAGGCTCGCCGCAGCATCTCTGACCCGGACGGTCCCCGGTCCGCTCTTGTCAGGGCT
>VWZY01012119.1:245591-313189 GCA_013399075.1 Chloroceryle aenea
TGGATACTGGTAAAAATGTATCCCCTGATAAGGTTGTCAGGCCCTGGACCAGCCAGTCTGGGGCAGTGGTGGAGTCCCCATCATCCTGAGGGATTTAAAAGCTGTGGAGCTATGGTGCTGAGGGCCATGGTTCAGTGGTGACCTGGCAGTGCTGGGTTAACAGTGAGACTTGATGATCTTAAACGTTTTTTCCAACCAAAACTGTTCCATGAGTCTATGAAAGTATTAGACTGTGATAAAACAAGGAATTCTGTAGTGACAGTGTTGAATTTTTGTGGCACAGTACAAATCAGCAGATTCTGCAGACTGGAAGAGGGGAAATCCTTCCAGCCCCAGCTGAGATGGGTGAGGTGGTTCACACCTTCCAGAACTGCAACTTAAGGCAGCCTGAAGAAGGATGGTGAGTGAGCTCTGTCAGCATATGCTCGGTGTGCGTTCTCAACTTGATCTGTGCATGCGAGCGCAAGAAAATTCTCTTATTTTTCAGAGGCATGCTGGTTTTCTCCAGCACAGTTCTGTGGCAATGGGTGAATTCCCCAGGAAAGCTTTACAGCCACAGAACATATAAAGTCTGGAACATGGATAAACTGGTTAGGATAAAATAGAAACCAGCAAAACCCTCTGCCAAAATCCAAAGTGAAATGAATAGAGGTTCAAAAAAAGTTCATTCAGTACGCCTGCTTCCTTGTTTCCATCATTTAGGAATAATTACATTTTTGTCACTAACATTGTTTTTAAATGTCAATAGAAACCAGACGAGCAGATTTGTAAACCCAGCCCTGTCATATTGAATATATTAGGTTTTCCAATAACACTCCCTTTTAAGTAAGGGTGAGGAAGCACTAAAAGCTCAGTAACTCTCAAGTGTGAGGAAGCTATTGAAATAGCTTGTTAGGTTTTGACAAGCAGCCTGAAATATAATAGGCCTGCAGCTTTGCAAAGGAGCCGGCAAGTTGTGGTTGAGGGGAGGACAGTGCCCGAGAGTTTGAAGGCCAGATGATTTCTGCAAAGGGGATGTTGGAAGGTTCAAGGCAAAAATAAACAAATGGGGCTACCCACAGGGACAGCGTTAAGCTGAGACCAAAATGCTTCCTTAGCTTGGTTTCTAAACATAGGTCTGTCTAACCAAAGAAGGCATTTTCAGGCCGTGTTTCTTCCTTTCCCCACTCGGGCCAAGGAGCCATTTTCTCTACCTAATTCACCACGCTTGTTCTGACCCAGACCTTCCTTAGCTCTCTGTGGAGTGAGACTGCTCTTCCTGCTAATCCAGAATAGTGTGTGATTCTCTGCTTGCAGTCGTGGGAGGGGTTGTTATCTGTCCTACCCTGCTGGCTCTATTCCTATCCCCCTGCTTTGGTGTTGTGCTTAAATATGTTGGCTCCTTTGAACCTCTCATTTATTTTCTGTTAGAAACTGGAAGATTGTTGGGTTCTGATGTCGTCCTCTTGACCATTTTGGGCCCCTGGAAAATGTAAGCCAGCATCTGGCAACACAGATCCTACTAACAAAATGGGCATTTTCCACTGTGGCTCGAGCAGCAAGGTGAACAAATGAACAAAGGTTGTTCCTGGCATTTATAGCTTTGAAGGCAGGTTTGATGTGAGCTGGGTGTTACCAGATGCAGCAATGACTTCTGTGACTTCTGCAGGCCTCAGTGAGCTCAGAGGTGTGTATCTGGTCTCGTTCATACAAATAGGGGATTGAGAGACTCACAGGAGTTTTCCTTTAGACAAGCCCTTGGTCTTCAGTGGAGCTTGTAACTCTGCAGGGGCAGCGGGCTTGTGTTAATCACTGCATTCAGTTATCTGAGGCTTATAATTCATAGACCTGTCAAGATGTAACAGACCTGGAGTTGTCTACCACTTAAAAGCCAGGTCCTAGAAACCCTGAGCATAATTATCATCATTGGCATGTGTCAGCTCAAGAAAGAGTCCCTCAAAAGGTAGATCAGGAAGCTGTTACAGCTAAGCAGTTGTTAGAGCTGTTGACAGCTAGCTGGAGAATATTACATTACACTAACTCAATTTTTCCCAAAGGGTAGGAATTTTTTACTCTTGTTTCCTTTTTTGCAGCTATGACAGGTCTGGGATAGGTAAAACAGAAGAGACTAGAGAATCAGGAACACTTAAAACCAGTGGTTTGAAATCCTACCTTCTTGAATATATATAAATATATATAAGTTCTCTCTCCTAGCTGGCTGCTGAAGAAACACCTTTCCTGTTAAAGTTGTAAATACTGAACTTTCCAGATCATCCCCTAACAACATAAAGCTGCTTACCCTAATCCCCACTGCACGTCAAACACAGCACCAGGCATTTGCCAAAGAAAGGTTAGTCCAGCTCCCTCTACAAACACATCTGTGTCCCCGCAGACATTCTTCTTGTAATCCTGCGGTCCCTGAGTTCAGGCTAGGCTGTTCTTCCAGTCCCATGTCAGGAAGGACACAGCCTTGGTGTAACCCTGCTATCATGCAGAACTGTCACTGGATGCTACTGGATTGGGTGAAAATCCCAACTCTAGAAACCAGCATCACTGAACTTGAGAAGCATCATTTTCTCCCATCTCTTGGCTCAGAAATCCATACTGACCTATTGTCACTGACTTCCCTGTGACTGCAGTTCTGTTACAAGAAGTTGAAGAATTGTGTGAAAATCTAGATCTTTTGTTTTTCACAAGTTCCATTTCCTAGGGCTTCTTTGAGAATTGTGCTGGGGGGATACTGAAGTAGTCTCAGAATAGCATCTTCTTTGCTGATTGCATTGTAATTATCATATTCCCATTGCAAAGGGTATATTCCTCATCTCAGTATTCTCCTGGAACAGAGGTTGGACTCGGGGAGAACGCTGACCTTGGCAGTATCCGATGTATCCAGCAGATGCCAAATCAAATGTTCTGTAATAAATCATCTCTAGCTGAGTCTTTGCTAATATAGCAAGTAAACCACACCAGTGTGTTATTTTAACAAATGCATGCTGTCAGAACCTAATTCTGCTCTTCCGAAAATGCAGGTGGGGCGTATTGGTGCTGGAGTGAATGGTTTGAGGAGGAAGGAACTTCTGAAAGTATCCTAAATTCGGGTTGCTTGGTGTAGATTACTTGAAACACTGCTATCCATGGGAAAAAAGTCTTGGGGTTTTTCTTGTGTTTGGTTTGGTTTTTTTCAAACCATTCAGCTGCAGACATATTTCTTCCTCTTTTTATTGCCACTTGTTTGTGGGGAGCGTGAGGTTTTGAGAAAGCAACTTCTGTAGAACTTTCACTAGCTCTGTTTGGGGTGTAATTTACAGCCTTAAAGGCAGATAAAAAGAGAACGTTTCCAGGCCATAATGCAAATTAGATTAATCAATGTTGCTGCACATGTTCGTATCAATTGCTAGAGGAAATAATAAAAAGAAAAAGCTTTAACTGTTTAGAGTACCAAAATACAGTATAAATAAAGCACTGGTCTCCAAGACTTGGAAAAGTATTTATCTTAGTGGGATTAAGTGAGGTCACTTATTTTCTTTAGAGGAAACTCAACCAGTGTTCTGGCCTTCTAAGCTTTTTCAAGATTAATTTTGTTCTTTATAAAAAGAAAGAAAATGAATGGATGCAGTTGGTACTAAGGATTAAAGTGACTTTCTACACTTGCTGGGCAGCAGTTTGTTTTTTCACACTGGTAAGTTTTGAGGTACAATGATTCATCTCTGTCCAGTTTCTCTTTTTAGGGATATTCAACAGTAAAAAATGAATTGGAAAGGATTTAAGAAAGGCTGGAGAGGGGGGTGGAGATGGGAGAGGAAATGAAGTGAACTCTAGGTCAGTGTCATAAAGATACCAACCTAACCTGATTATTGCCTGCCCTCTGGAGAGGGGAAAATCTTACTCAACTGCATTAAAGTTGAGAAAAATGAGAAGCTGAAAAGAAGAGGAAATTGTATTACTCTCCGAGGTAGATTATGTTGTACAGTTAACAAATGATGGTCACTTTACATTCCTTTTATAGAAAAAAAAAGTGTCAAAGCCTTGTATCTCAGCAAGGCAACTATGAAAGTCTTGTTCTTTATCCAAGAAAGTGAGGTAGAAAATCACTTGATATACAAATGGTTTCTCTTTCATAGGAAACCAAAGGCTCTGCACTAAGAGGAGTGTGTTAGTTACAGGTTTGGAAAGGTCTGCTCTGTATCCTTAACAATTACTCTGTAATCTCTTTATGTCCATGGCGTTGGGAAATCTAAAGTGCCCCACTGACCTTTTTCACCAACTTTGCAGCTTTTCCTGAGCGCTCAAGGTTATTTCTAGGCTGGTGTGCAGGTCAGCAAAGAGAAATTCTTTGGGAACTGAAGAGCAAGGCTGCCTCTGCCATCCTATATATCCCGTGTGGTTCACATGTGCTGCAGGGCCCTGTCACAGGAGGAGAAGAGTGCTGGGGACAGGCACTGCTTTGACCCAAAGCCTGAGCCTGCCTTGCCTGGCTCAGCCTGTGCCTTCCTGGCTGCTGGGCAGCACCTGGGTATCCTCTCTGGGAGGGTGGGTGTCAGTGGTGCTGAGCCAGGGTCGGAAAATGGAAGAGGCGAGGGAGTGCGCCTTCACCTGATCTTTGTCATGGTGGCCAAGTACAAAGGGACCTTGCTCCTTCTTTTTTTATTTTTCTATGGGAAATGGGCCTTTTTTCACTTGAGTGTAGCCCAGCTTTATGTAGAGCCTCTATCCTCTTGCTTTATTCAGAAAGCACAAGATGTTTTTTGATTGATTCACACTGAAGTGCTCACACTGAAAACATTTCCAGTGTTACACAGCATGGAAGAAGTACAAAATTAAAGTCCTTCAGTGTAAAGTAGATGTGAAATGAAGGTTATTTCTGCAACTTTTGATAGCCAGGTAGCCCTTCAACTCCTCCTACTTCAAATCCGTTCTGGGAAACTTTTTCAGTAGAGGAGCACGTTAGATCCCTCTGTCTCTTTGCTGTGAGGAACAGACAGCAGCTTTTTTACAGGTTCCTGTCTCAGGGCTGAAATGTGCTTATCAGCAGCTCTTCAATTACCTGCCTGTTGCAAAGTCAGATAGGTGCATTTAAATGTATATTTTGTCTTTCACCTCTGCTTGGACTTGAAACGCAGAACTCTACAAGATGCTAATTTTGTCACATTTGTATGTTTCTGGTATTTACCTTAAATTCTGTGTATAATATTTAGTGTACCTGTTTGCCTTGATTATTAGAGGGGCAGGGTGAGAGGTGTACTGCACTCGGCAGCACGGTTGTGAACTGCTTTGGGGGCATTGGTGGGATGATGTTGGATTTCTTCAAAGTGGTTTTGGTGCAGAATGCTTGAAAATTGTGAAATAGAAATGTTACTGTACAAGTCGCCATCATCTTCTGGCAAATCCTGATATGCAGAGAAATGAGCTATTTGCTGCTGAACTGCTTTGAAAGGCAAGAACATAAAATACAGTCATTGGTTTACTTTGCCTTTTGTTAGACTGAGGGCTTTAGAAATGTGCAGAGCAGAGAACACAGAGGTTTTTTTTTCCTTTTACCAACTGAAGGTTTAGAGCAGCTGCCGACACAGGAGGAAATACCATTAGATAGATACAAGAAAAGCCAATATTCCACATTATTCGTGCAGACAACTAACATTTGAAACTTGCACGAACTGCTTCCACTTAAAAGCTGTCAGTCACATTGGTTATAAAAAGCCCAGAGCACTTAGGGACTGTCAATCACTTCCTAGAAGAGAGAGCTGACATCTTAACATTTGCTTTGCCAGTATTTACCAAATGCAGAAAACCAAAGGGTGAAAATGCAAATGAAAACACACATTCTCACTGATCATATAATAGATGGGAAACATTTGGATCCCTTACTGTAGCTGCTCACCTAGGAGCCTCCAATCCTGAGAAGAGTTTTCTCTCTTGCTCTATGAATAGATCTGTTGCAGGCTGGCTCTGCTGCGTTGCAGGGAAAAGGCTTTTTGCAGACAGTGTCTGCAGAGGGCTGTCAGAGTCATTGGGTGAGGAAATAGGTTGACTCTGGCCTGTTCTGGCTACAGGAGCAGCAGGAAAGGTGCAGAGGACTCCAGAAGGACACACAAAGGGCATCCACCTTGCTTTTTTTCCTTATGGTAATAGCCATGTGGGTGTTGTCATTAGCAGACTGATGACATATTCTTGTGCAAGAAGGGGATTGGCAAGGAAAGGAATAGGAGGAACCAGTTAATTCAAATACACCTTCTACTCTTTTTCTGTTTGTTTCTTGATCCAATTATCCCTGGGTTGCTCTGAGAACTGGTGCTTTAGATATTGGTCCTGGTGCTTCAGTGGGACTGAAGCGACATGTGAGTGCACCTTTACCAGAGTCTTCTGGAAGGTCTGATCCAGCAAGGAGCAGCTTCCAACTTTATGTCACTTGGAGGGGTGCAGCCAGCATCTGCTGTGTCATTCACCAGGGAGCCCAGAGGTTTTGTTCTCTGTGCACATCCAGATGTTGAGTCTTGCAATCCTAACGCAGCCTCGCAAGTCACCTTCCACGCGGGGTTCCTTCTGCCATTTGGAGTGGGATTAATGCCCCCTAAATGAACTACCTAGAGACTTAATGTTACTGTAGATATTTATATATAAATGTATAGAACCAAAGTCACGTTCCTTTTCAATGTAGTTGATGGAGGTTGAATCAATGCAGTTTATGGAACCAAGTGATTTAGGTTGCCTTGCATTAGACACCTCCCAGCTACCAGCAGAATGGTTCTCTAGGCTTCATTGACCATACTGGGTGAGTTTCCTTTGACTGCAATCAGAATTCAGATGCTTCCTGCATTTTAAGTGCCTTAATCTCAAACCAAATCCCAACCTTGCAACCAACTGCTTAAGTGACTGTGACCATTTCAAGGACTTCCCCACTGGCATTATAGCCATGTACATGTTCCCACATACATGGAGCTACCGTGGATCTTTCATAGTAGGGCTGTCTTGACATGGTATATGTGTACTTTAGATGACACTTTCTGGCATCTTTAGTTTGGATATAGATAGTCCTGCAGCTGTGGCAGCCCAGAGCTCATTGGGTATGTTGACCAAATATTTGCCTGTTATTTCTGATCTGTGTATTTGAGAGTCAGATTTAGATACTGACCAGTGGTGGAGAGAATACCACCTGAGGTTATGGGATATGGACCAAATAATTACATGGCAGTCGAGAAGCTCTTGTTCTGGGGTGCTTATAAGCCCATGTATTTGTGCTTAAAGAAGCTCTGTTGTGGTGTGGAGGGTTCAGGTAGTGCAACAGGATCAAAAGCTATGTTTGGGGATTCAACCTGGAGGTAGCAGTTTCCTCTCTTCTCCTTGGCATGGAGTAGTAGAGCGTTTTCCTGTTGTTTCTTACATCCCATGTCTATCCATAAATGGGCCAGGCCTGTCTTCTCTGGTATTTGATTTTTGTATTAGGAAGTTCTTTTTTCCCCTTAGGGGGACACTCTTAATTCTCCTTTCAAGGGCTAATAAAGAATCTTTTCACCATAACAATAAGTCTAGAAAGAGAAAACACAGTGTCCCTGTATACATCCTGAATAGCTGAAAGTTGATTACTCTGCTAATTGTCCTCGGGCTGTAATGCCAAAAACCAGAAGGCCGTGTTTACTATGGACCAGAGACTGGGGCTAAGAGAAAGTTCAATAGCCTAATGTAGGAAAATGTAGACTGAACATGTATTTCCTAATAAAGATAGAAGAGAGGGTGTTAAATAAAATGTCTGTTTCTTACAACCCTGAGGAGGTTATAAGTGAAGAATACAGTGCAGGAGAGAAAGCTTGTGTCAAATCCTTTTCTCATCTCTTCTTGTCTCCTGTGGTCCATCTCTTGTGGCCCCTTGCTGTATGACAGGTGAGATACATTGTTTGTAGGGTCAGGAAAACAGCTCACTGACTTTTCAGGGCATATCCTTTTCTTCCACTATTCTAATGATAAAGAAAATTAGAAAACTTTCCATTTTTGTATTTCAAAAATCAAATGAGTAGGTAATTGTAGCTGAGAGAGTCTAGGACTTGCCTGCCTGGGAAGATGATGACATTCCCTGGAGTGACTGTTCCCTGTCTGCAGATCCTGAGCTGCAGACCTGTCTGGCTGCCATGCAGGTTACTGCTACTGGTTGGATGCTGGTGTGTAGTATTGGGTCTTCCTTTTGTGAATTTCAAGTAACTGTTGCACTAAGCCAGAGTTGAGTATTGCTGGTGTCAGGCCCTGAAACATCCTGAGTTTGGCTTTTAATAAAGAAAAAAAAAGCTGTGGTAATTTCTGGTTCACTTTTATTTTACCTTTTGATTTCCTCACTTTTTATTTTTTAATCTCTGGACTTCACACTTTGAAGTTTTTCCACCACAGCAAGGCATATATGTTTTATAATAGTTATATATGATGTACTGAGCAAAAGGCACAATTACTGTAAGACTTCAGAAAAAGGGCCTTCAGCAGAAACATCAGATACTAGGAGATTCATAATAAAGTCTTGGGATTTGGCAGCATAAAAGCAGTGAGTAGAGGGAGGGCCACCAGAACAGTTGTATTAGGCTTCTGTTCTGGATCACCTTGTTGCCCCTTCACTGACGGTAAAAGGAACCGTGGTCTCACCAGGCTGAAGTTAGCTTTTGTGAAGAGCTCTTCAGGTGAACACGGAGAGGCTTTTAAGGCAAGGAGCTGCACTCCTGGTCCTGCCTGACTGTGCTGATCTCAAAATACCCGAGGGCTGTCATTCTGCCCTGGATTAGAGGCAGTTGTCCAGCCCAGCAGGGAGCTAACACTTGAGGTGTGCGTATACCTGGACCGAATAGTTGCTGCTGGATACCTGCCTGAATGTGGGAAGGGAGTGATAAAGAGGTTTGTGACGGGCCGTTTGGTAGGCTGACCCGAACGGCTGGAGAGCGCGCTCGGCAGGTAGAGAACCGCTGTGTGGAATTAGTCAGTCACCAGTATGCTCCCAGCACCGTGCTAGTAGCGGGCTGCGAGTGTGAGCCAGACAGTTGGTGTGCTCTCCTGTAGGCATCCAGACAAGCCTGTTCTGAGATGACATTTGCTTCGCTACAGATATGTCACGGATCATTTTTCACAGCCCTGTTGAAGTGGCTTATTTATTATCATCTGTTCTGGTGTTATATCCTGGACATGGGAGAGCTGTTTACTGCACCACAGTGCCAGGAATTCCTTGTTACTGTGCAGCCTGACTCCAGGAGAAGGCTTAGGAAGAAGGCTGGATGCTTTCCTTGAGGCGGCCCCTGCTGAAGCAGGGCACTCCAGATAGAACAGATGAGGCAAATCCCAGGAGTTACAGCCAAAGTTAGTGGCTTGATATTAAAGTTACCCTTAAGTGTAAATGTACCATATTCATCATCATTTTGCTTGCCCCAGCTCCAGAAATAAATGCAGAATCGTAGCCAGCAGAATAACTTGACCTTGGATGCAGGCATCTCTGTCCTCAGTCCACTCAAGATTAGTTGATGTCACATCAGCAAGAGCAGCAATTCTTGGTGACACTCGACAGCTCGCTAGCAGCCCGCGAAGCCATGCTGCCCTAACAGGTTGGTGTTACAAGGCAGTGTGGGAGCCCCAAGTATCTTTCAGAAAGCTGACAGTGATCCGTGGAGAGAATGCCAGGGAATTGCTGCCATTACTGCCCGAGAGCCTGAGGAGTTTTCAGTGTTACTTTTCACAGGGAGGGAGCTAATGGATTTAAGGAGCGGCAGCAGGGCCCGGCTGTTGTGTTTTCTGGACTTACTGTATCATTCTTACCTTGCCCTGTATCAAAATAACGTTCAAACTCCTTGAATACTGTAAAACCCCCTCTCTGGGAAAGTCATTCACCTATCTCTGGGTCTGCTTGTCCTATTTGATTTGTGTTGCTTTGCTAGAATAGCTTTTCCCAAAATCTGTCAGTCTGATCAGTTAAGGTAGCAGCTAAAATCTGTCATCCGAGATGACTCTCCGTTGTTATTAGGAAGGAATTGGATTGATCTTCATTGAATCCAGGCTAGTGCAATTGTCAGTTACCAGGGGTAGAAGTGCACTGCTGTGTCTGCTGCAGAAAATGAAGCTGAATCTACTGGAGAACACTTCAGTGAATGAGTTTTACAGTGATGCAGTGTGAGAATGCTTTTGTTTCTAGTCATTGTCGTCTGTATGAAGGTAGGACTGCGAGATGCCAGACAATGGCGTGGCCCCGTTGTGGCAGGTCTTGTGCAAACATGCACTGACCATGGAAAGAGTTTGTGATTGAAACAGCAAATCATAGCAGCCCTCTTTTCTCTAGTCTGCAGCTAGGAGGTAGGACAGATGGATTGCCAGAGATTACACAGAGGGGAAACAATCCCTATTTTCCTTAGGCCCAGAGTTTCAGGCATTTCCCACTTTTGCTGTGCCGAGTACAACCCGGTCTAGGACTGGAACAGCACCTACTGGGGAGGAAGCTGCCTGAGACTTGCCTGCTGGCTTCCAGATGGTGACAGGAAAGGCCAGAGACCCACCTGGTCAAGGACAGGAGGTGGGCAGGCTGCCCAGGGGGGTTTGTCTCTGTAGGAGCCTTTGGGTCAGCCAGGGAGAGGGTGCCAGTTTGCCCCAGCAGCCCAGCCCTGCCTGGCAGAGGGTACCTGCTGGGGTGGCAACAGCACGAGCTCCTCCAGATTCTTTAGCAATAGCAGAGGGTTTCCTGTCAGACAATTGATGATGGAGTAAGAGCAAGAATCTAGCTAGCTAGAATAAATGATCTGGGGCTTGAAGTGGTATAAAGTGTTAAAAAATGGGCTGAAGACATCAATCTGAAGAAGTGTTGTCACTTACTGAGAAATTTGCTTTGCCAGCCAGTCCTACTCCAAATATTAAAGTTGTTAAGAGGTTTTTTGGGCTGGTTTGTTTTTGGTGTGTGGTGTGTTTTGTGTTTGTTTTTAAAGCAACTGTAGTCTGAATGGAAAATTTATGGAAGACGTTGAGAGTTTGTGCTTATTAAAAAAATGGAGCTTTGCTACTGAGCCAGGTCATGAAAAGTGGCTTGAAAGAAAACTAAACCAAATTCATCTTTTCTAATCCAATAGAATACAAAAGTAGGCATAAAACAATGACAGGAAAAAAATGAACCCAGATTTATAATTCTTTTATTATAATGTAGCAGTAGCCAGTAACAAAGGAAGCTCATTTTGCTTTGCTTGTTCTGTGATGTTTGTTGGATTAGCAACGTCCCATGACAATGCTGCACCTCAAGCAACAGAGTGCAGGTTTTTCTAGAACAGGTTTCAATATTGTTCTTTCTTGTGTTCTGCTAAAAAGGTGGAATTAAAATGCACCATACGGTACTTACTCTGAATTCTAACCTGCTATTTCAACTGTTTTAGTTTGCCAAACACAAAGTTGATCAAAGATTTAATGATGTGCTGCCCCAGTGCTTCTCCTAAAGACGCGCTGGTACCCGCTGGGTAGGGAGCTGCAGTGGCTGGGTGCTGTCTGCATCAGTCCCCTTTAGGGACAGCGTGTTGTCCTCCACTGCCACTGGAGTTAGCTGAGGAATCGGAGTAACTCGGAGCTTAAAGATCTATAACCAGGAGCAAAAACTGGCCTGTAGCTGGCTGTTAACAGAGCAGGAATGTGTTTATCTCCTCCTCTCAAGCATCCTTCCCAATGAAAAAAAGGAAAAAAATTACATGTTGGGACAGGCTGTGTTAATTATTAGTCTCTCCTTCCCCATGATGTGACCCATCTTTTATGAACTCAGTCTCTTTCAGCTTGGGATGTATTAAGTATCTGTGAAGTTCTTGAAAGCAGGTGCCTGAGGAGAAGCAGGAAGGTTTCCAGGCTTGCAGGATCCTGAACTTGGTGTCTGTCAGATGTCGGGGTGTCTGTGGTGGAAGGAAGCCCTGAGATGCAGCTGCTCATGGGATCTGCTCCTCACAGAGCCATTTCCCTGTAAGGAAGGCAAAACCCCCTTATCAGTCCAGACAAATTCTGCTTCTGTTCATGGTTCTAAATAATTTTGCATTTTAAAAATACATCCTGCTTTCTGTTTCGGAGAGAGAGGGAACCTAGACCTTTGCACACACCAGTGCTACACTTTTGTGTCAGAGCCAAACTTAATAGCCCTGTCTGCTATGGGATGTCTCCACTTGTGCCTTCCCTTGGCTGCTTCACATCAACCCCACTCTGGCTGCACTGTGCTCCCATTCTCTGAGCTCCAGCCCTCACCACCTTTCCAACCTCTCTCTTTGAGCTGGGCTGCTTTAATCTGGCTTTTCTGCCAGGTTAGGGACTTGCATCAGCACACAGAGATGGAAGGAGTTGGCCTTCCACCCACCCCACTTTGTGGAGCCAGTTCCCAGCATGGAAAGGCACTTGGATGTGCTCTCAGGCTCCTCTGCTGGCCTAGGATTGGGAAGCAGAAATAACCTGCCTGGTATCCAGTAGGACCTGTAGCTGTGCTTCGTGTTGAGTTGGAACAGAATCCAACAGAGTGAGCGAGCTCTCTGCGAGAGTTCTCTTCTCTACCTGCTTGTCATTTTACAGCAATTGCTAAATCCTGACATGCTGTAAGAAACAAGGGAAAATCTGAGTCGCTGGAAAAACCTCAGCTCCTCCACTGGCCTCAGAAATCTTACAGGCTTTAACTGAGGTGCCAACGGCAGAAACGATTATGCTACCAGCGGAACCAGTAAGAGGCACAGAAAAAGCATCTGAGTTTCCATGTGCTCTGTGCCTCTTGACTTGAAAAGCATCTCAGCACTGGTTATAAGATGCTGAAATAACAGTGCTATCTGATGTGACCCTACAGTGGCTCTCATCTGATCAAACAGAAGCCAAAAGTACGCGTTCTGCTGTTCGGGTGACGTTTGTGTGCGTGGCGGTTGTCTTGGCAAACCAGAGAGCACTTTGTTTCAATCTGTTACTTGTGGATTCAATGGTTTTAACTAATTTCCTTTGTATAGTAAATTGCAGTACCTTTCCCTTGTTTTCAGGGAGCAATACATTGCTCGTGGCTGATTTTTAACATCTCTGTTCCTGTGCGCAGAAAGCTGACAGATTTTGCTTTGTTGACAGCAAACAGTAGTGAGTTCAAATCCTATTAAACTTCAGTCAGTAGGGTGATATTCTATTGCAATGAGAGAAGCATTCAGAGGAAACAATTGTACCGAGCCCACACCTAAAGCAAAGAAAAAAAAATATCTATTAAAAGATCTTGACTGACTGAGAGACCACAGTGGCATTGTCAGAACTGCTTTATCCTCCTGGATGTCCACCAACCCTGGACACCTACAAATGAGGTCTCGTCACGTGGAGCTCATTATAGCTACGGGATGGAGTCTAGAGCTGCCATTCAGCCCTTCAACTCTCTCCATAGGAATAGCAAATCCATGGGCTGTCCAGGTGCTGGTTCTGCTGTCTGTACTCTCCTACTGTTGTTCTTGAGTGTCCCATAGGTCTACCAGTGGCATCTGATGGGGAGCGCTCTCGGTCCTGGTATCCCAGCTACAGCAAGTGGCTTGTCCTGTGATAGCAGCCTTAGCACCCTGTTTCCCACTCATCCTGCCCTCTTTCCAAGAGGGTACCTACCACACAGTTCAGGAAAAGCAGATGTTAGGATGAGCACATCAACAGTGCCAGCACCAGACACCGCAGCTGACGCTCGGGTGCTTCGGCTTTTATCTCTTCCTGACATTAGATCTAAGCAAGGCTATTCTCACAGTCCTGCCTCAAAGATGTGTTTATTTCCCAGGGCATGAAAGCATGGCACAGATTAATATGGATGGCAGTGGGGCAGGAAATAGAAGGCCCTGTGCTGTATCTGTTTGCTCTGGCACTATGTGAATTGAGTCTCACTTTCCCCCGTTTCTCTTCTCTAATCATATTCCCTCTCCTTTTACTCTCTTTTCCTACTTGGTCCACCTTTGTTGAACACCCATCCTAATTCAATCAACAAGTAAACCATTAAATGAGGAGTCCTGCAGTGTAAATTTGAAACTCTGATTCATACGGGAAGTGTTGGGTATTTTTTTTTTCCTTTGTTTTAATGAAAACAGTCTCAGCAGCTCAGACACACACACAAAAAAAGCCACACATGGAAAATGTGTGTAAGCTGTTTGTTCTTCAGCTTTGAGGAAAATGTTTATCTTGTGCCATGGTTAATGTGAATTAAATCATTGTTAAATCCCCAAATGATTTTTTTTTTTAATTTTATTTTCTTGTTCCAAAATGGGATAGACCCATGCCTGCCTTTATTTGTAGGAACAAGCAGAAAACAGAAAATGATCTTGCTGAAATGATTTGCTGTTTTGGTTTAGAACCATGAAAGGGAATGGCATCTGTGTGTGCCTGGCTGTGGGCAGCTCACACTTCTCTGGTTAGGATATAAGCTTAATCCTAGAAAAAACCTACTGAGTTCTCTTCTATGATACCTTAATACTCGTAAGAAGTTTTCTCCCAGCACTCACCAGTCAGGCTTTCCTATCATGTGTATGAAAGTAACCGCCCCACGTATACGTGCAGTAAACTGTCCTCGTCCACAGCCTGAGCATCGTAAGCAGACTTAGCACAGCTCTGCTCTCGTTTTCCCTGAAGTTTCCAAAATTTACATTGAATTTCTGAACAGAATATGAATAATACAGAATTTAGTTTAAGTCCAGTCAATGTATATTGCTTCCAAAACTACTAGTTGTGCTTAAAAGAGTAGCACTCTCCAGGTATATAACCTCGACAGAAGTTAGAACATCAAGGTGCCATTTCTGCCCTCCTGCTTTGTGAGTCCCAAATTCAGCCATGCTTTCCGGGAGGCTGCTGAACCTACTGCTTTAAATTCAAAAGTTCAAATAAAAGCCCAAAATTTATTTGGGCTGACTGGTTCAGGAGAGATGGATACTATTTCAGAGTGCTATTTCTGTCATCATCTCTGTAGCTACTAGATTCAGCCATGGGTTTAGAAATGCAGTTTTAACTGCAGTATCGGTATAAAAAATTAGGAAATGCCATGACTGAGAACTGAGTAACCTAAGCTCTTTACTTCTTCCCACCTCTACTGTCCATCTAAAGTGGGCTTGCAGTAATTATTGGTCATATGGAAAATGGTTCCAAGAGAAATTAAAGGTCCTTTATTGTGTACAGAATGTAAAGAGGTGAAGCTGAGGATCCAGGTGTCTTGTAGATAAGAAATGATAAAATAGAAAGAACTCCAGCTCTGTATAAAATCCTACAACACTTAACCTCCAGAGGTAAAGGGAAATCATGTCACTGTCCTTACTTCTTGACAGACAGCCCGAAACACCTACAAGTCAGAACGAGAGGTAAACTTTGTAGCACGACCTGCAAGGTCTTTGGGGCCAGTGTACAATATTACTTCTAAAAGCATGAAAGAATATCTCTCTAGACACTTCTTCGGCCTTCCTTTTGTAGCACTTTGCCAAGGAAAAGCTCAAAAATTGTGGGCCTTTCCTCTCTTCACTAAAATCCTCAGGTGTGTGGTTTTTTTTTTCTTGTGTTACAGGCTTTGTTTGTGTTTTGTTCATTACTTTTGGCTCTCTGACTTTCCCTTTAGGTACCCTTCATGGTAAGGTCACTGAGACTTTCCCATGAGTGTGGTAAACTTTTGATCTTAAGAAAATTTAGACGTGTTCAAAATTTCAGTTTCATGGGAAAGAGACTCCTTAATCTTTGGAGCTTTTTAGTCATCAAAAAAAAAAAATAGCCAGAATTCAGCTAGTGTTTGGAAACTATGTCTTATAGTAATTGAGATTTTGAAATAAATTAATAAAGCCATAACTGTCTGAGCGTGCAGGATTTTATGATCTTGTGAAATTAACTTCATTGCAATGAGAAATGGTTTAAAGTTGACAACTAAGAGACTTAAACAATATCATGTAAAATGCAAAAGGCCTACAATTTTGGTTCTGTATTTGCTGTACACATGGAACTAGGAGACTGCGGGTCAGAAAGGGTAGGGAATCCAGTCCTTGCTTCAAAAGAGGACTTCTGATTCTCAAAACCAGTGTGGTTTTGTCTGAGAGAAGCCTTGGCATCTTCATGTTCTACTGGAATGCGTTGCCTCGCAAAGCTGGAACTGCGTGTTACGTTCAAGATTTTATTTAATAATTTTTTTTTCCATTCTGGTGTCCTGGAACTTTCAAATTTGCCTTGACACATTTTCTTAGAGATGCACTGAAAAGCCTTGAATAGCTCTGTAGCCACGTATCGTCTCCTTTAGCATTTTAAGGAAGCTTTAGTGTTCTCGTTGAGTGTGATTATTTTCTTTTTTTTCTCTTTCTGGACTTGCATAAGTTTTTCTTAAATGAGAAGGTTGTTTTGATTTTCTTTGTTTTCTATTCTTTCTTTCTCTCCCATGGAATTCAACTAGTAGAACCAAGAATTTTTGTCTCTATAATCATACATTGTCAGCAATGACAAGAGGTGTAATTAGCTTCATAACCAGATTATATCATGAATCCCAGTCTCTCGAATGTTTGAATCCATTGGCTGTGAGTCCAGACAGCTACCCATAATTGCCAAGCATATAAATGTTTACAGGTTTGTTACTGGTTTCCATAAACACAAGTGAGACTAATCTGTTAAAAAGTGCTACTCTCCTGTTTAGTTTTTAAATACCCATCTTTCTATAGTGAAGATCCTGTCACTCTGAAATCCTCACATGTGTGGGTATCAGCATCAGATTTCATCAGGGAAGGTTTTTTACTTTTTAAATTTGGTTTGGAATAAATTCTTACTCTGTGCAAAGTTAAAAGTGCTGCCACTTGGAAGGCAGGGAGCATGAGAGAGCACGGCTTACTGGATTCATCTGAACGAGGCTGAGAGGACTGGAGAAAGCCTAATGAATTAAACAGGCTTTTGAAAAATCACTGGTATTTTAAATAGCAACTTCGGACTCGGTCATTTGCTCCAGAGGCTTAAAGTGGTGCGGTAGGCCACTGGTGGAGGCTCTAGCTGTTAAGAAATAAAGGTCAGATCTTGGTGCCATGGAAATGAACAACAAAAGTCCCGCCGATCTCAGAAAGGGGCCCTAATTTAACCCAGCATCCAGCTTTTTCCCCTTGCCAAAGCAGACACTAAAATGCAAAGCAATTGCAGGAGAGAGTAAAGGAGAGGAGAGAATTTTCCATGCAAACAGGCATTAATCAAACAAGCCATTTTATAAAGAAAGACATAATAATGAGGGCTTACTCACAGTAAAGGGAAATTTTATGTCCTGGGTTTTTCCAGTTTTGCCAGATGCTAAGCTGAAAACAAGGCAGGAGGAGGAAGGAGAGGACCTTGGCTGCTTCTAGACTGCAGAAAATCAAGCCTCCCAAGTTTTTAAGTATTTCATGTGCAAAGGGGAATATCAGAAAAGCAGCAGAGCATTGTACAGAGATTGTGAGTGGACCCAGATCAACGGCAAGTTCACTGCGATTGTCAACAGCTTCAATTTGCCAAAACCTTGCTTCTACTGCAGTTGTTTCCCTGTATCCCCCCCAGTGCAGATGTCTTCAAGAGTAGGAGGGATGGACGTCCCATTCCAGATTCCTACAAATGGGTAAAAGCTTAAAGATTTCTACATGCAGCTTTTCCTTTTTTTTGTTTCGTTCCCCTCCCTCACCACCAGACCTCTTTCTCAATTGGAATTTTTCATTTCTTTTACGGTTCCTTGCCACTGGGGGCAATCTAATACAGATAGTGAGGTGGCCAAGTGCTGCTTGTGCTTTGCAACCACAGTCCTCTGGAGTTCGTTACAGTTCAACCATCCAACTTAAAAAATGATACAGTGAGACCAGATTGAAAAAACCCCAAACAACCACGTCTACTGTTTCTCACTAGAAAAATGAGGAGATATTTATCTCTGAGTAAGAAGGAAAGATGATAGCAACTTTAAGATTTAAATTGATCCAAGTATATGATGCTGAAGATCCTAAATGGTTTCAAATTGCGGAAGATTATCTTGTAATTTGTATATATTGCTTCTGTAGGCTGCTGAGGAAGCTAATTGCGATACATCCTGTGGTTAAGTTATCTTTCTCAATGACTGAAGATGATCATTTTATCTTTAGGTGAGTTTAATGCTACCCGTCTGTTACGTTCATTTGTATGCTGGAGCAGCGCTGGCAAACCTCCTGTTGTTCCCTGTACAATTTGTATCAGCCAACCAGGTTAGGGGAAGATTCACCTCTGTGAAATTACTATATAGGAAACAAGCTCAGCCCCCAGAGAGCAGCTTTTTTTCCTTTTTTTTTTTAAATTATTTATTTTTTGTGTGGCTGGTGAATAGCAGCTGAGGCTGGATCCAGACTCATGGGCTGCGCTCACGTAGCTTCTGACCTGACTGCACGCGTACAAATAACGCAGATTACACTACAAAAGCAGGTGCTTATTTACTGTGCAGCTGGAGAGGAGAGGAGAGGAGATATCCCCTGTGGGGGGAAGCTGGTTGTCTTGTTGAGCAGCGTACACCTTGCCGTGCAGTGACTCTACGATAGGAGCAGCATATGGAGGATGGCTGCTGAGAATGGGGTTGCTGCTTTCCTCTCTGTTTGCCCTCACCTCAGCACTCCCACACTGCCTGCCTTACAGTCTACTTCATTCTTGTAACTGGAGAACTGAATACGGATCAGGGAGACTGCTGGGGAAACTTTAGTTTCCTTACAGAATGGTAAATGAAACACTAAAAAGGTTCCTTAATTGTTAAATGATTTTATTTATTTTATTTATTTTTTTTAATACAGTCAGTGGGAAAGAGGAGGGCCCTGTGAAAGACCGTGAGAATTCTGTGTATGTAGTGTCCAGTTGGATGGTTGGGGACTGACGGGAGAGGGCAACTGTAACTTTCTTCTCTTTTCCTTCTGAAACGCTCTCATAGCTCTTTTCTAGCACAAATGTGAATCTCTTGCACATGATACAATTTTCTTGGCTTGCTGAAGTGAAAAGTGTGGGGAAGGACCAAAGGAAGATGCACATAACTACAAAGAAAGGGCAGGAGCAAGTGAGTTGTGACTGTGTTAAAAGGCGTGTAGGTTTGCAGGAAAAAAACAAACCCAACAAACCAAAACCCAACACAAGCCCAAGAATAATCTCTACGTGTATGGTTGGTTGAAGTACTCCCACTTCAGCGGTGTATTTCTGACTAGCCCAAATGAGACAAGAAGGAAGTTCTGGGAAGAGAGCTCGGTGATAAGGAGTGAAGTCTGAGTTAAAAATGCTGGGATAAAAAGGAAAATATCTTTGCAGTCTTGTGGGAGAATCAGTTTACAGGCGAAGTGAAACCAAACCCCCGCATCTGAGAGCAGCCTCCAAACACGTAGAGGAGTATTTAGTTTGGGCTTAGGCCTAACTTCAGATCGGATGAAACTCTAGGTTACCTCTCAAAGTTTGCCATTATTAATGCTAATTAAAGGATAGATGTCAGGGCTTGTTGTCTCCATTCGGCAGCAGAAGATGTGGAGGAAAGTTCTCGATTCTCTCTTTCAAGTAAGTAATGACATCTGATGTCAACACACTCCAGCAAATGTTGCATCTAGAGACCAGGGCAGGAATACTGATGGCCATCAGGCTGTGGTGATTAGGCTGGATAAGAGGCCGTTTCCAGGGTGGAGGTGGCCAGACGTTTGGCCTGCTGGGTGATGAGGTGTGGGCTGGAGATGGATGTGAGACAGGCAGAGGGGACACGGCCAGGAGGTGTTAATTCTTGGCACAGATCCTGGCTGGGCATGGCACTGCTGATGGACCATTTCTTGGCGGCAGTCATGAGCCATTATGGGAGAAAAGAAATCTGGATTAAAAAAACCAAACTGCCTGCATGTTTCTGAGCTTCTGAACAGGTTTGGGATTTTGTGAATGTTCATGGGAACTTGGTTGTGCAAAAATTCTCCCTTTTGAACTTTGAAATGTAAGACTGTATCACATTCTGCTAATATGCTGTATGTTAAGTAACCTTTAAAAATGATTAACCTTTACAAATAAATAAGTACGGTAACATCTGTGCGAATGGCAGCTTCCCACCCCAAGCAGATCTCCATGTGGCTGCAGGCAGGGGAAGGAAGCACGGCAGAGAGACTGCTGGCCCTCACAGATGGGATTTGGGTAATGTATGGGGGTGACTCTGACAGAGGTACATTACTTTGGCTGAAACTTTGGAAGCCACCTCTGAAATCCACGTGTCAAGGTTAATCCTGTAAAATATGAGGTATTATCTGTAAAAATAGAAGTGAACTGTTTCTCTGCCATGTCCTAGCAGCGTTCAAATCCTGGGCTGGGTGAGATGGCTGGACACAGATTTCTAACCAGCTGAGAAGGCTGGATGAGTTTGTGTGTGCCAGCTCTGCTCACGTTAGGAAGGGGTGTGACGTTTTCCTACCCACGCAGCACGCTGCCTGCCCCAAGGAGTGGCTGGAAGCTGCTGTGTTGGCTAACAAAGGGTCCAAGCGCTTCCCCAGGACGAGAGACCAGATAACAAATGGTGGGTGCATCTCTGAAGCCGTTTCCACCTGGTGCCTACCGAGGCTCGAGCAAAGCCTTTCCCTACAGAGTTGTGGGGTGGCAGGAACTTGCAGCCTCTCAACTCTAGAGCAAACCCCCTTTTGAGGCGGCCGTCTCGCTCGCTCGCCGCAGCGGGGAGCGGGTCACTAGCTGCCCGTTGGGGTTGCGCCACGCCTGGGGGTGGTTGGAGGGGAAGGAAGCACGGCGCCGTGCCTCTGACTTTGCACCACATGTTTCGGTGAGCGATCGTTCCCTCTCACATTTTACAAAATCAATTTCCATTCTGTCATGGTATTTCACACATTCGCGTTCTGAATAAGTTAGGGAATATTCTACAACTTACAAAAATAACTTTAGTTTTAATTTTTCCTGTTACATGAAGAAACCTATCCATACTTTATCTGTTGCAGATGGAAAAACTACATATGGAGAAGTCAGATCTATTAATTAGTTTATAGGCATAAAGTCCCCTAAAGAGTGCCATGAATCCATGTGTTATTCTTAAGAGCTGTCTGAAGTACTTGCACTGAATAATTTATTTCAATTTAGCCCTGTTTCTGCTGTTAATTATCCAAGATCAGACTTTGATTTGGGGGATTTTTTTTGTTGTTGGTTTGGTTTTTTGTTTGTTGCTTTTTTAACAATTCTTCCCATTTACCCAAATTCATTGAAATACTCTGAATATATTTTAGGCCATCAACACTGCCTGTGCTCTGTTGTCTTTAAGGTGTGATAGGATGATTACTAACTTCTGTTGTCTTTAATCTTTCAGTCATTATTTAAATCTAGGAGAATGAAGAAAGGGGGAGGAAAGTGGGAGAATTAGAAAATCAGCCACATGGGAACCTCAAACACTATCACTTTTTATTTCATCTCTGAGGGCTGTTTCAGGATCCTAGTGAAGAATCTGGCTCTGTTGTGCTAGAAAAACAGGGCCAAAGAGAGAATCTTCCCAGTGTTGTGTAGCTTGCTGGTGTCGGTCAGTTGGTGGGACTGAGGAGCACCAATTTCCATGTGCAGTCCTCGTGACCTTCCCCTGGGCTGAGCAACTTCAGGCCCTGCTGTGGGACGCTTTCAGCAGGTGAGACAAGAACGGCCAGGTCAATAGGCTGTGAAGGAGTTGGGCAAACTCTTGGGGTGTGGTAGAAGAGCAGCAGTAAGCCTAAGAGCTGTATGTTTGGTTGTGGATTATTTTACCTGTGAGGCTTTAGTTGGCCTGGTTATAAGATGAAACAAACCTAGCAAGATGTATGGTCTGTTTAAACCTCTGTACAGCAGGGTAACATATTCTCCACCCCTACTGAATTGCTGTAAATTTTGCCTGGTAAATTAGAATTATGATTCACCTTCTCCATGCAAAAATGCTTTTTCAGCATTTTTGGATGCCTCTGTTATTGTGTGGTGTAGCTGTAGTAGTACTTATGGAAAAGCTAAATTAAACTCTGCTGGAATCTGTGGCTCTTTACCATTGCATGTTTTGTTGTTCTAACATTTCCCAGTGAAATATCAGCACCTCTGTCTCAGACAATGTACGTGGGGATGAACTCTCTCGATCCCAGAGCATAGGGCCAGATCTGGGGAGGACCTGCAGGAAGCTGGGGACAGGAGATACTTGCTGTCATTCTTAAGGGCAAAGTGTAGTGACTGATGGGATTGTTGAGAGCTGGTTGCAACTTCAGCTATCAGAATACCTTCTAAAATCTGCTCCTGATCCTAGACAGACAAGAAAAGCAAAGAGGACTGGAGAAGAATGTCCGTGACTGTCTCTCCCAGAGGGCCTCAAAGGAGAAAGTGACTTTCCTAGAATCAGATAATCTGATGCAGCACTGGACTTTGAACCCAGATCTCCCAGCATGTTGCTATAAACACAGAAATGCTTTTGGACAATGAATGGGAAAATGGGTTAAAAATTCGAAGTAATTCACAGCTGTGTGTGTGAAAATATTTGCAGACGCATCCTCTTACTCATTCCTCTCTGTCAGTTGTACTATGTGTTGCATTTGGGACTGTAATAGCTGAAAGATTTATTTAGTTATATACAGTTTATTTATTTATTTAGGTACCTCCCTCTGGCACTATTTATGTAGTTGTGCATTTTCATACTCTGGTCAGTCAGTGAAACACAACGCACTGCTGCACCGTCCGAAGGTAAGAGAATGAGCAGTAGGGTGTTGGGCCCCAGTTCTGTTGATTAGGTTGTGCTTTAATGAAGTTTTCTGTACGTCTCTTGCTGGACGTTACATCAGCCGCCTCTTAATGGTGCTGCGATTTGGCCCTGGGCCTTCTGGGTTACCGCCAGTCCTTGGACGCAAAGACTGTGCTGATAGAGTTCTGATAAGGACCTGGGGGGAGATAAGGGTTGTGCTTTGGCCCAACGACTTGACCTTGCCTGCGTTGAGCCAACAGCAAGAGTCTTACTGATTTCAAGGCGAGTGGGACACGTTAATAGCTCGTCCTTCTGGCGGATGGCGGGCCTGCTGTGGCGATGCTGACTGCGACTTGTTCTTGCCGCCTGTTCTTGCGAGGATCGGCCCTCCCTTTGGCACGGCAGCTCCACGCACCCGTGTTTTGTGCGTGAACACGATGTTTGTCAGGAACTCCCCCAGCAGCCCCCGAGCCAGAAGTTCTCTGCGCGCTGGGTGTCGGGCCTGGTGGCGCTGATGGGCCTGGTGGCACTGATGGACGCGCCATGTCGCCGTGTTGGCCTCTGCGGGCCCGAGACACGGGCGAGCCTTCACCGAGCCTGTTAACCCTGCCAGGCTGTAGCCACACAGTTGGGTTTGGTATTCTCAGCACCTAAATTCCTAAATGTACTTCTAAGGCACATTCCCTTCTAACGCAAGCTGCCCAAACATCTGTGGCGAGACTAAGGAAAACGTGGAGAAAAAGACCCGAAGATGAATATTTCAGCAGAAACGTGGGAAGGAATGCAGTGTAGCTCACGCAAAACCTTCTGTAGTGTATGCCATAAATTAACACAATATAAATTTATACATATTTACACCACATAGACTAAAATATATAAATCCTCAATACTCAGCCTTCTGTAGTAGGTGTAAGCAAGCAGTCCATATGTTTAGCTGATTTCTGGGGAGCTCTAGGGAACAAAATGTATCTTTGTGGAACTTTTGATATTAAGGAGATTATAAACGAGGGTAGTCAGTGCAGTTCTCAAAATGGGTTGTCTTTTCTGCAGGCTGAGAACAAGCTGCAATCTCCTGATTTGCCATCCGAGGCTGTAATTCAGCAAGGTGCTAAAATACACATGTAACATTTAAGCGCATGAATAGTCCTATTGATGTTGAAGGCCTAAAGATCAATCCATCGCTCGGGGGATTTTCCTGGCTTCAGGCTGCATTAGTCCATTTTCCTCTTGAATTTGTGTACTTTCAGTGCAAATACAAACTTGTAACATCTCATTAGGTACCGGCTTTTCCACCATTCTACACTGATTTTTCTAGACCAGTATCATGTTACCCCCATTTGTACAGCTGTGCAGTAGAGAATTGGAGCTCTAATGCTTGTTCTGTCTCTGCTCTTTCAAACAAGGAGAGAAATTTTGGTGGTATGTTTAAAAGTATGGGACTTGAACTCCAAATGTCAGGATTCTCTTCCCAACTATATCATGGTTTGCAAGGATTAAGGGTAATTGCATGAGTAGTGAGCAGTCTTTAGTGATTTTTCTGTCTAAAATATTGGGAAAACTTCCATTTCAAAAATAGTAAGAGAAGGAGAGTGAAGGAAAACGTGGAGAGGAAACTGGAGGATTTGTTAGTAAGCTTTATGACAAACAGTCCTGCCACGTGTTCTTTGGTATGTGGACAGTGGGGTTATTTGCAGCCTCTGATTTTGGCAACCTCCTCCTACAGGCACCTAGGATAGCCTAGATAGTCCCTGGCGAGGGAAGGAAGCCCTTCCAAAGTGCTGAAAATTTCTGCGGTGCCGTTGTATCAGCACACCTTCTGCCTCACACCAAAGTCCTACCTCCCCAGCTATTAAAAAAATGCCTCCAGAACCATCTCATCAGGCCCAACATCTACAAGCCACACCACCAAGATGATGCTCTAAAAAGACCTGCTTGCTGTGCAAGGTGTCAGCACAGAGGGGTTCAGCCAAGGCTCAGTGGGGACCAAGGCTTCATGTGTTTGTGACCTTCTTCTTTTCTTACACTCATTAGCTCAGTATAACACAAGACATTTCAGCAGGGTTGGGAGAAATATGGCTTCTAGTTGCTCCCTCCCTTTTTCAGTGTTGAGGAAAGACACAAATCATTTGTTTTTTCATTAAGTATATGGGCAAAGGAAGTTTAACTGATCGCTTTGGCTTTCCTGACTCTTTCTGTGGACATTAGTGCTTTGCTCTAACTGGGAAGGAATCAACAGGAGAGGGCAGAAGACAATACAGTCTGATCTTTTGTTTAGTTTAGTTCACCATATCTGCAAATTTATACTGGGCCAGCCTCGTGCTATCTGAACAGTCCTCATTTGGTGTCATCAGACTTTGACCTCCAGTGGAACTGCTAGCAAAGATGGGCACAGACTTGGAAGTTATTGTGAGGCAGAGATTTTCTCCCTGCCAGTTAGACTAACGACCTTGCATTGATGTCACCACTTGAATGAGGCATGGCTGGTACTCCATTTCAGTATGAGACTGACCAAAAGAGATCAATAAAGAATGCTTATTTACAAATCATCTTATGAAATCAGTGATAGGAGTGGATTGGCTTGACACATTGTGTTTAACTAGACAGGAACTCCTTGAAGAAAAGCAAGGAGGACCCAATGAAAATACAAAAGAGAAGGCTACTATGGTGTATCTGTTAAGTGTATTAAGGCAAACCATTTCTTATGGAAAAAAAAAAGTGGAGTTATCTTTGGTGTCACTTCAGGGAAACTAATGTAATCCCAGAGGAATGAATTTCAACCCTGCGGTCTTAGAGTTGTGCTCCCAGCTGGCTGTGTGCAGAGGTACCCAGTCTGAGTGTTTGCTGCCCTGGAACAAACTCCCCTTGGAGTGGTTCCCTTACGACCCGTGGGGACCAGTCGACGTGCGAGCGCATTCCCACAACTGACCCAGCATTAAGTGTCTCAGGGCAAGGCCCAGCAGGATTCAGAAACTCTCCCCCACAGGCACTTCCCTTCTGCTCCTCACCCCTTGCCAAAACCCACTCACAAGTGCTTCAGCGTGACTGTTACCTGTGTTTAGTTACGACTTCCTCATCTGTCCTGAGGGAAACTGGTAAGCAGCGTGAGTTTACATGGAAAAATGTTTTTTAAGTTTTTTCCTTTAGTTGCATTCCTCCCCTTTGTTTTGCTCTACATAATTACCCACCATATCATTTAATTACATTGCCCCTTTTTATCCTTCAGTGCAGACCAAGCATGCTGAAAATGAAAGGCAGCATGTGACCTTCTGCAGTCACTAATTGTAGTACCGCAGGTGAGTCGAAAAACAGACCATTGTAAATTTTAGTCTGAAGTTCTTTGCTGTTTAAATTGGACAACAGCAGGAGAGAGAACAAAAGCTATTTCCTACCTGATGTTCTTGGAAACCTGTTCCCAGTTCTTTGTGGAGGACTGCTGCTTTACTTGAATATATTAAAACAGGGACACATGAATGACATTGATACTCTGCAGTGGAAATAGCTGAGCCTTTTGTATTCTTTTTACCAGTGCACGAGAGTTATGATAATCTGCTTCTTTCTTTAAATGGAAACCCTCCAGGGAAGTTTTGTGTACTCTAAATAGCATCTCTGTATGATCAGAGACTTGGCTTCATGTGTATGTAATGCATAATAGATAAAGATACAAGAATATAAATGCAGATTACAGGTTATTCAGTCAAGGCAAGCATGATCAGTGGAGGGCACATTATAAAAATGCCAAACAATGCATCATTGCCTCTACCCTTTCTGGCAAGTCTCCATATTTTGCCCAGATGTTATAATTCTGAGCAGCAAATGGGATCTGTCAGCAGGGCCAGTGGCTTCTTAGTTGGGTAGATAAATTCCTTCTTTCTGGTTGTTCAAGAGATGATCAGAGAATTGTCTTTGCATTGGGGTTGTCTACGTAACAACAGTGATGTGCACAACGCTCATGCTACATTAACCATGTGGACTAACTCTTTGTGGAAGTGCTCTGGCAATTCCCTTTTTAGTCAGAAGAAGATGACCCCAAACTGATGGTCTTACAGAAGCATCTCTATCATCTTACTGCTACTCTCTTTTGTGAAAGGGAGTTCTCTTTTTGTTTCTGTAACAACAGAAGCAACGGTGACGTGCTTTCTGTATGGCCATGAACACCCTGTAATGACTGTGGAGGAATAAAGGGCATTTCTTCTGCTTAGGCAAAATTATGGTACAGTTATTCAAGAAGCAGGGCGGGGGGGAGGTTTGCTTCTTACAATCCTTAAACCCTTCCCTCCTGGCCCACTTGGCATTTTAGAGGGAACCAGTGGTTACAGCAAGGAACCACTTCCTCTTTCTGTCTGTAATAGAAAGGTAAGTCCTTTTATGACCAATTGCAAGGGGACACATTCATTCCTACAACAGCAGTAGACATACATGGGGTTTTTTAACCCTGTTTACATGATGCAGATCCAGGCAAGTAGAAGACTCGATTAGGGGTTAAGCCTTGTTTAGGGTAGCTCACCTGAGCTCCCATCATGAATTCCTAGCTTCAAGTGTAACCAGGTACCTGCCTCTATGTGCCCAGCGGGCTGGCTGTAGAGAGGTTTGTAAGTTGCTTTGAGTTTTCTTCATTTGCAAAACTTCAGCAGTTTGTAATCTCAAAAAAATCTGCCTCATTTTCTTTTTCAGTTGAAATTCTTTTGGGCTTTGTTGGGAAGCTTATTACAGGAGGAGACCTAGGCACATCCACCTCAAAGCTTTGTCCAAATCAGGATCTCATCCCAGACTAAATTTCAGATTTTCCTCCATTCTGTAAGAGGCTTTGAATTCCCATTTTTTGTACCAGTGCTAAAATGCTGGTAGGCGTTGCTGGCTGAAGGGTATTTATTATCTTTCCCAAATTTGCATCCAGCCTTTGGTGGAGCAAGAACAGAAACAGGCATCTCCCGGTAGCTGAGCCACTGGCTGAGCTGTCATTCTGTCTGTCCTCTAGTCCAGTTTATGTCTTCCCAGAAACCCAGGAGCAGACAGATGAATGCTGGCTGGATTTACCACCCAGAGAGGCAGGACAAGAGTAGGGCAAGTTCCAGTTGAGAGGCTCTTAGCAGCAGTGCAGCCTGGAATGATGAAGTCAATTACAGAAGCAGGGCTTATTCATGCGGGTGTAATCACCGTGTGCCTAAATTGGTTTTGAAGGTGGAACTTCAGTTTCTAGGTCTCATTGGAAATTTTCAAAAGAACCTACCTCTCTGAGCTGCTGCCAGTTTTCCTGTTGTGTGCATGTACAAAAATCTCATTTTGAATCTTGATAAGCTCCTGGCTTTAATAGTGTCTCAAGACTGCAAGTTTCATAGCTTATTTATCATGCACTGAATAAAAAAATTTCCTTTTGTTGTTGGTAAATTCACTGCCTTTCAGTTTCCTTGAGTATTAGTTTGCTTTCTATTGTCTGAGGAGATAAAGGGGAGCACTGCACTTAACCTCTCAACGTCGTTCCCTGCTCGCTTTTCAGGTAATTTTCATATGCCTGTAATCATGTACAACTTGTAGAAATGCTGCCTTTAAAAGAAAATTCTCAGTATCCATATAATGAACTATCCCTGCTACGTTCCGCTGCCTAATAGCGTGGTGGTTTTTCCATCGAGGGATGCCTTACTCGATCGTTCTGACAAACTGCTGTTTTCTTGTAGCAAAATTGTTCAACATAGTGTTTTTACTGTTTTGTCAATAAGCAAAGGAAATAAAAACCTTATGGGATTTGAAGAAGAACATTCACACTCCGTATGTGAGCAGCGTTTGAATTGGAGTGTGGTGGGGAAGCAGCGTGTAGTACGCAACCTGTTTACTGAAGTGCATGCCAGCAAGTGAGATTTCATTCCCGTTTGCTAGGATCTCACTTTGGACCCATTTTCTCTCTCCTTTCATTTTTGCTGCTCCCTCACAATAGCTGATACTAGCAGTTTAATGGCTGGTTTTGGACTGAACTTTTGGGTTTGGTTTTGTTGGTTTGTTATTGTTTTGGTTTTTTAAAGTGCTCATCCTAACCGTGGACTTACAAGATGAAATGAGGTGGTGTGTGCTGTAGCAAGATGTTTCCTGTAGGACCTGCTGTTCCTTGGGGCATTATTAGACAACTGGGAGCTCAGGAGGAGGAAAGAAGTGGGTTTGTCTCAGAGACGAGTACTTGGGATCTCTCTAAATTTAGGCCATGTCTACAACTAAACCTCAGCTTTTTGATGATGAATTAATGAATACTCTGAAAGCATGAATTCAGTGGAGCTATTTAATTTTTTTATTTATTTGTAATCACACAAGGTGAAGATTGAATGCAAGAAAGTTGAAGTAGATTTGAGCAGAGCAGTCTTATATGTATTAAGCCATGCAAAGCCTTCTACAGATGATTCTGAGGATAAAAAGATCATCCAGAACTTATTTAGATAAGAGTCAAACTGTTTCAGATGACTGTAACTTCCAAAATGAATTAAGCCTTCCATTGCTGGGCTGCTGTTGCTGTGCCCCAGTTTACCTGACCACTTCAGATAATATTGCATACCAGTTCCTGGCTGCTCTCTGGATTAAATAAATTTTATGCCATCTGATAGGATGCTGCAGTTTCTGTGCTTTCTATCAATCGTGAGCTTAGACCGGTTCAAATTATGTTAATTAGCCTATTTTGATGTCAGTGTTCCCTATCTGTTGAGACTGACACAGCTCCACCCACCTATTAATGAATATGTTAATTAACTCCTATTAGGCACCTAAATATGCCTTGGGAGCCCGGGAAATAGTGACAGCTGATGGCCCTTCAGGGCATAAATGGTTTCTCACTATGATCAATATTCTCCACTGCTGAAAACACTTCTTACTTTTTTGGACTTCCACTCACTTAACTCTCCCTCCGGCGCTTGTTTACAGTTCTGAAGTGCAGCCCAGAGTTCAGGCAGGGTAGCCTTAAAAGCTGCCTTAATGACATCTATAGAAAAATCATCTAACTCCGCTTTCATCGTCAGACAGAAGGTCAGAGTTCACAGATTTTCTTGTTAGGAAGCTTCCATTTCCACCCCCTCCCTCCCCTGCCCCATCTAGCCAGTGGGTTAAAAAGCTGCTGTAAAATACCCAGTTTCTTTCTTGATGCATCACAAGTCTCAGATAGTCGGGGGATCAAGAAAAGTACAAGCTCGATGTTTCAGCGCTCTCGTTTCCAGATGGACCTGTTTTCTAATGCTGTTTATTTCAACTTCATGGGTGGAACAAGCCCTGTTTGGAAGAGGCATTTAGTCTTGGCTTGGAGAGGGTCGGGCAGGGTTTGGAGCTAATGTGGTTCCATCGAGAGGCCACTGGGTGGGCTCTGATTAGCACTCCACCAGTGTGCTCCCAGCCAGAAGAAGGCAGGCTAGTCTTTCAGTTGCCACCTTTCCAGGCACACAGTCCTGTTTTTGCTGGGCACGCTGGAGTTCCTGTCTGGAAGAAACTTGTAAGAGGCTTTGAGGTGCAGGGAGAGGAGGCTGGAGCACACACCGCTTCCCCCTGTCACCCAAGTCACAAAAGCAGGCACAAGCCAATGTAGCCAGGGCAGGGTGGGCATCATTCTGACCAGAAGCTGTGTGCAAAAATCTTGGATGATTGCATCTAGCTCTTTAGTGATCTCAGGGAAAAAATTTCCAACATATTCCCATGCCTTGGACTCAAATTTTCTCTTTTCAGAGAAGCCTCAGGCATGCTGGAGCTGAAGACCCACTGACAGAGAGATACAGACTCAATTTTTATCCCTAGGTCTGATTTTTCAAGAGTACTGCACATGCAATAAATAGCTCATGCAATAAGCCAGCTCTAGGGATGCCTCTGTCAAGTCACACACGTGCCATGTGTAGCAAACCTGCTGTCACTCACCCACCTCTGGGTCCCAGAAGGCTTCTCTCTGCTTCACCCTTCCTTCATGCTGGCAGTTTTTAATACCTCCTGAGACTCTAAATTGAGCTGCTCCTTGTATAGCTGTGAAACAGCCTATGGAGCTTTCTCAGGACTGGTCGCTGTCTGACTGGGATATTCTGGCACAACTGTGATACCTTCAAAATGGTATTTGCAGGAGGCATAAAATAGTTTTTCTGGCTGTTCCTATATAGGAAAGTTATAGGGCTGGCAGCACAGCAGTTATTTACTCGTTGCAGGCTACAGAGCCTGACTGTTTAGTGCTGGTCAGTGTTGGCCTGAAGCAACCACTCTGTCATGGGAGAAGAGGTGTTAATTCCCTTCCTGTGCTACAGCAGCCCAGGCTTTACACAGAGACACTGTGTACACTGAACTGTGGAAGCTTACAGGCTTGTCATTAGATGTTATGCTATCGACAGTGACTCTGGAATGGGTTTATTTGTTATCTGGTTCGGGCGAGGCAATCTTGTAAACACAAAAATGAATTGGTGACTGAGGCAAGGACTCAGGTATGGGAGTTTTTAGAGGGTTTCAGTGGACTTGATGGATCCAGGAGTTTGGGTCATTTTGTGCAGAGCTCACCTTATGTCTGAACTGACAGCTCTGTAATTACTCAGATGTGAAATAAGAAAGATGATCCGTTTGGGACACTTGGAAGCTAAGGAGTGCTAGTGAAAGGGGCCAGGCTTTCTTGGCTGCTACAGCCGCATTAATGGAGGAAGATGTGTTTGCGACCTTCATGACTAGTCAGGCTTTGAGCAACACAGGATTTCTCATTTGGAGGAGGGAAGGGATAGCATAAAATGTTTTCACAGAGGACAATAGGAACCTTCATACCTGCATCAGACCACTGCAGTATTGTTTAGAGCAGGGAAACATAGACCTCATTATACCTATGTGCTCTTGTGTTAATCTTCGGTCTGGTTCCAGCTAGCCCTGGGAGATACCTTTAGTGCCAAGAAGCAGGCAATGATTTCAAGATTTTGGCTAAATAGACCTGTCTGGGCAGAGATTGAAAAAGGACACAGGATGAGATGGTTGCAGTGCTAGGGGGAAGAGAGAGCCTGGGAGTCTTGTGTGGATTGCAGCAGAGGTAGAGCTTTAATAATCCAGCAAATACCTGGGCTGAGTATTTCCAGCTGAGTGTTTCCATTACAAAAATTATAATACTTTGTGGTTAAAACAGCAAAGGAGAATGGAAGAAAACTGTGTGTTGCTCTTTGGAGAAACTGATGGGCTGGCCTTGTTTCCATACGTACCAATCAGTTCTTGCTCAGGTTCAGTTTTTGCCCAGAGATGCCACCAGTTAAAGCACAAGGCACTGGTCAGGCTGCAGCGTTAAGTCAAGAAAAATGCACCAAAGAAGGGCGTTGACATTTGACCTTTTCTTCAGGAGAGGTAGAGACCAAGTGAACGGAGATCATGTGCCCAGCAGCAGCCGAGCATCAACAAAACCATATTATACCCAGTGAGCATCTACCCGAGAGAGGAGGACTGTAGCATGCTGGCTGTACATAGCAGAGAATCTCACGAATGTTAATTCACTTCGTTATGTTTTTGTTGTGAATAAGAAGTTCAAGGCTGGCTGCTGGCTTTGCTCAGTGTCCCAATACCTCTGACCGTGTTGGAAGTTTAAAAGGAATGCATTAAATCCCAGAGGTGTGCCCAGCCATTGCATTAATTATGTGGGTTATGTTGTAAAGCCAGAGGAGGGTGAAATTGTTAGTGTCCCAAACCAAATAATGAGCCTAGGTATAAAAATATTCTTAAAAAATAAAAAAAATCTGTATTAGCAGAGAAAGTGGGATCCTTGGTTTCTGTCTGTGAGGATGTGCGTGTTATTCTGTAGGTCCTGTTGGATCAGCTGTGTAGGCAGTTACAACTTGGAGAAGTTCTTTGTAATGCATTTCTCTTTGTAGCCAATCTTACATCCTCCATGAAGCTTTCTAAAGGGGAAAGAGAAATTTGTGACAAAGTCAAAAAAGCTGCTCAGACAGAAAGTATCTAACAGAGAGTATCTAACAGAGAGTATCTAACAGAGAGTATCTAACAGAGAGTATCTAACAGAGAGTATCTAACAGCCTCCTCTGCGTGAGAATAAATACAGAACCTACTCAGCGTGCAGCTCATCCTGTAAAACAGGACCATTGTAAAACCTGTGTTTGCATCAGTTAATGCAATAACCTACCTCTTCTGACAAGAGTTACAGTGAGATTTGGGGCAGATATTGGTGTGAGTCTCAAAACGAAAATTGAGGCACAAGGTTTCGAGATGGTAACAGCGCTTGTGTTGAAAACAAACCCTGTATTTTGTATCTCTTCTCTTCTAGATTTGACCAGAAGTTTGGATGCCTGCAAAACTGAAGATCTGTTTCTAAGTTTATCATCTTGAGCCTTGCAGCTTCTGTTCAACAATAAGATTTACGTGTGCGTAGAGGTAGGGCAGAATAATTTCTGTTACTTTGTTGGAGTGTGTCGGGGAATTATCAGGGTGCTGAGACTCTCCAAAGTTCTTAAGAAGTATCTATCAGTGAGAAAAGCAATGATTCCAAATGGAATTAATTATGCTTCATTTTTCTTTGCCTCCAAAACCCACTTCCTTTCCTGAAAGCATCAAAACAGCCAAAAGGCACCAATGACCAAACAGCATAATTACAAGTAGAAATAATTACACAAATTAGTCTCCTGAGACCTACTGCAGACATTTGAAGCTCAGGCCTGTATTCACAAAGTTCGGATGTGTTTGAGTTTCTGGTTTTGCCAAAATACTGGTTTCCTCATGTTTTCTTTGGATGTTTTTTCCTGAGTGGGCTTTCTCACTGTGACTCACGCAGAATAAAGCAAACTACTTTGGAAGATGTGAAAGCAGGCTTCCGGAGGAGTACCAGGTCAAAATGCACATCCTAAAGGGCTCTTGTCTTTGAAATCCCATATAGACATCCTCTGGATGGAGCAGCTCCTGCAACTCACAGTTGATTTTTTGTTAAAGGATGTATTGTGCTTTGCAGAGAAGTGCTGTTTGGAAAAGAACTGAGAGAAATGCAGTTCAGGGCTTAAAAAAAGAAATGAACCAGGAAAGGGGGAAATTTGCAAATTTTTAAACAATCCCATTGAAATTATTTTTGTTGTTTGTTTGTTTGTTTTCAGCTAGTGGGGGAAATTCATGGTGGTGTGCAGAATGAGCCCATAACTGAAAGCTTTAATGCTGGGCAACACAGACAATTAAGTCATTCCATTAGCTGCTGATGCCCTGGCCTGATTTTTTTGTTGTTGTTCTAAGTAGCACATGCAATATTCAGCCTTTTTATTTTGGCCTTTTCATTGTTAGGTAGTGATGAGATACACCTTTCAGTTGTTTCATCCCAAAATATTAGTGATGGTTTTAATTTTCATTTGAAATGTCAGTAGCTGCTAGGCTCCAGTCCCACTGTAAGCATCTCTTAAATTCACTAATGAAATATTAAAACTAAATTACAGTTAGGTAATGGGGTTTTGGGGAAGAAAAACATGTTTGCTTTTCTTAAAAACATACTGATGCAGTCAGTGTTCATAGCAAAGCAAGGGCTGTAGAAAACATTGGTGGTTTTATCCTGTTCTACTGTACCAGCCCACCAGTGACACAACCATTAGGCTCTGAAATTTCCCCTTTAGCCTGAAAATACTTCACCCCCCTCTTTCTGCATGGGCTAAGCAGGATTCTGCATTTGTTGGTATTCTTGCAATTCTGGGAAGCCCCCTCCTTGTTAGGTGAGTGCCTTCTGGCAGTGCATGTCCCTGGAGGAGGAGAACACACCAGTGGGAGCAAGTCTTGGAGCCTTTGTTGAATTTCCTTAAAGCTTGTGCTGTCTGGGATTGTGTGGCTGGGGGAGAAAAGCAAGCATGGTGGGGAAAAGGTGATTTCTGGGCTTCACAATTCTGGCGATGAAGTCCTAAAACATACCCACTCTAGGGCTTCAAAATCAGGGGGCAAAAAGTTAAGAACCTAGAAAGAAAATAAAAGTTAAGAACACAATAACAAAAAGCCCCAAACTTCTCCTGCTCTAAACCAGTCTCACTGAGGCAGAGTGTAGCTCACGCTTGTGGAGTTCTTCATCTGAGTGACTCTGAGGTTTTCTAGGTTGTATTTTTTGGTTGTATTTACAGGATGAATTACTTTTATAGCTCGTCGGGGTTTTTGGAGGTAGGAGGGTTGTGTTGTTTACATGCTGTGGGTTGATTGCGAACAGTTTCCCAGAGAGCGTTCAGTGTTGGAAATTTCAGCGGGGTTGATTAGCTGTGAACACTTGCATATGCTGCGTGGCATTGCTCCAGCTCCTGGATTCGATCGGCAGAACAACTTCGGCACTCCGGAGTTTTGAAAAGGACGGGTGGTGTCTGGAGGGCACTGGTTTCCTTCAGCACCCCTTGGTAAAGACAGAAGGATCGGTCCCACGCAGGGACCTGGATGGAGCAGGGTGTAAGGACACCAGTGAAGCTTCCTCCTTCTTTCTTAGGTAGCTGGGCAAGCTCTCCACATACAGGTTCCTTTACAGCCTGGGGAACAACTTGAGCAGCAAAAGGGCTTGGTGCTGCCACTTGGTTTTGTTCAGGGCTTGCTCAGCTGTCAGAGGTGAAGCTCTGTGAGTGAATTTAAGCAGGAGCAACACTGGGACGTGGTGGAACTAGGGAGAAATGCTGTAACGCATGCAGCATGTTTCTGTAGATAAAGATTATGCTTCAAACCCTTAAAGCATGTGGTACTCTTCGAGCATAGAGGGCTGCATTTGGTTTTCTTCAGCATGATTGGCAGAATGTCTGCTGAGAAGAGGCAGAATAAGAGCCAGGGAGAGGCTCGGCAGGTCAGAAGAGTAGGCAAGCAAAGCTGTCCAGCATATGGAAGTCTGCAGCACACAGCCCGGGACGGGCACTGCTCTCTTAACTTCCCAGGAATCCCCAAATCAGTGCCATTCCTTCAGCCCAACCAGACAAACACTTGGCCTGAATGGGTGGGAGCTACCTGTTGTAATCGGGCCGTTTGTGAATGTGTTTTCTATTTTGGGGTTACAAGTGTGTGTGGAGACCGAGTCTGTGGGGCAAGTAAATGTTCTCTAAGGGGGCAACCAAGAGCTTCCTATTAGAAATCAGCAACATTCTCCTCCTTTCAGCGCCGAGCTAGTTGCGTTCCCTTTTGTTCTTTCAACAGGTTAGTAATTACTGTTGCAGTAATTAGGCTTGATGGAGAGTATATAAGACGATAAATGGTTATTCTGTGCAGTAGTGGGGGATATTTGGTGCCAAGCTTATTATTTTCAGTCAAAGCTAATTATCTCTATTATAATACATGACTCTCTTTCTTGAATTATGAGTGGGAAACTGCTGAATAGATTTTTTTTTTTTTCAAAGTGCCCTGAACCATGGAGAGAAACGAAAATTAAAAACAATGAAAATCTTGTTAGACAATGAGAAGACTCATCTGTAAAGCTATTTCTGACAGATTTTTTTTTCTTCCTCACTCTCTCATCTCCGGTTATATAAATATCAAATGCTTATCACGAATTATATTATTGCATTACACATGATACGTATATAAAAGTTTAGTTCAGACATCAGAGAAACCACTTGGGGCTTCCGTGGCTTGCGAGCATTTTGCCACATGGCTGGGCAGGCACGGTGGCACTGACCAGAGGGAGCCCTGAGGTGGCCCTGGCCACACAGCTCTGCTGCTCACAACCTGCCCAGCCTCTGAAACACGGAGGTGATCAAGGGATTGGCAGATGCTCCTACCCTGCACCTCTGGGAGATGCCGGCTGGCAGAACAGGCATCTGGTTTGCTTGTATTTAGGGCCTGCCCTGGCAGTCTGGGCAGCTGTGACAGTGTCAGAAGGGATTATACCCTCTGGCTGGCTCACCTCGAGCGGTAAGGTCAGCGGAGGAGCCGACTTTGCTTAGCAGAGTTTGTCTACTCTGCAGATGCTGCCCTGTCATTTATTAATAATGCAGTCGTCCCCTCCTCCGCTTACATCATGGTTTCAATTTGTAGCCGTGACAGGGCTGATCACCTTCCCAGCCTTAGCAGCCTTACGACATACCCTGGGCTTGCTTTGCCCCACACATCTGAATCACGCCGTAACTTGACTCTCTGACTGGTGGAAGGTGTAGTAGAGCTGCAGCTCGCTGCCAGCCGTGCCGGCCGCTGCTCGGCCGGGCTCCCGACACCCCTTGCCCAACCAGCCCTCCCCACCTCACGCCTGAAGTTCCTCCCCGTGGGATACGGGGGTGGCAGGAGGGCTGGTGCATGACCACGCTTCGTCTTAATGTGCGAACAGCCGCGGCCGTAGCGGGGGCAGCGGGCGCGAGGGCTCAGGAGCGCTCGCGGGTGTCCTGCTGGCGAAGCAGCCACTGAAATACCCTCGATGGGCCGAGTGGGGCGATTGATGGGGCAGTGGGAAAGGCAGCTGTTCACTGTTGAATGTAAATACTCCTGCATTGAGAAGGCGGCGGGGGGAGTGGAAAGCTGCTGTGGTTTCCTGCTTGCCATATATCCTTTTCCTAATTTTTTGAAGTTGTGATTTTTAGTTGAATTTAATTCCCTGCGGAAGAGAATCAGTAAAGCCTTCCTGCCTATTTACAAGGCAGCTCTCCTTAGCAATTCTGTAGCGTGTTTTTCCATGTGCTACACAACAGATGTTCGGAGCTGATCGGTGTCATGTGTTGCGTTTTGCGGTACTTTAATACGTGCTTTTGAGAGACAAGCAGTACAAAGAGGAACCGAGTTACTAAGATGGATACAATTTTCACAGCACTGGTGGTTGCCTGTCTTTGGTTACTGCCAGTAAAACCACATCAAACTATCGCTGCTCTGCTCATCTGTAATCCATGCCAAGAGCTGCCTGACTCCCATCGGCAGTTCCATCCTTTACCTTCACGCTCATTTCTCCAGCTCTTGTTTATCGACCTTATAGATTTTATACTTCTCATAAACTCCATGTCAGACTATCTCAGTTTTCTCTGCTACTGCTGTTCTTAGAGGGAGGTGGGGTAAGTGGACTCTGGTTTTGATGACAGGGGTTATTATTTATTTAAATTGATGGTGCAATACAAATGGCCTTTCTCAAATTAAGCTCGATCTTAAGCTCTGTACAGGGAACTTGTCCTGGAGATTTCTACGCCTGACGTTAAGTTCATCATTGTACTGTCCCAATTCTTAGTTCAGGTTGGTGGTGTTTTGAGAGCTTCCTCTTAGGAGTGATTAAGCAGAGCTGTAGCAAAGATACTGCACTAATTCAATTTCTTGGTGTCACCGAAGGACCCATTTGATGAAAATGAAAGATGCTTTTCACCAAACCACTTAAAAATCTTATCAGGCAGTAGCCATATAGTCAATAAGAGTGGCAGAGAATTAAAAAAAAAATAAAGCAAACCCTGTTCAAAGGTGGTGTTTCATATTTTTTCATATTGACATTATTAACCAAGGTAGTCACTGGGTGAGGAAGAGTTCCCAGGTATCAGCACTTGCTAATAGTTATTTGCACGAAGGAGGGTTGTAAGATGGGGCCCTGATCTGGCTGTAGGCTAATAGAAGCTGTGCAAGGGCTACCAAGAAGGCAATAATACATCAAGTTAAGATAACACAGCTATACTTGAAACCACATCTAAAAAGGGATAGTAAATATTTATCTGAGATGCAGGAGAAGCATAAGCCTCTTGACTTTCACGAGGCAAATATATCTATAGCACAAACAGATGAAAATAGTGACAGTTTTCACATATTCAAATCAAACGTGTAGCACTCACTCCTTCATTCCTTGGTCTGAGAATCCAAAATTTAGTAGCTAACGAGTAAATATTGTAAAACATGGTATTAGCTGATTAGATCTGGCAGGAAGCAAAACTTCAGACTAGGAACTTGCAGTACCAAAGAGCAGGAAAATCCATTAAACATACACAACAGGAACTCCTAACTCTAATCTTGTAGAGATGTGTCTGCAAACTATCAGAAAGCCAAACCAACCCATTTACAGCTGCAGGCATCTCGACAGAACAGCTTTAGATGCCGTTAGCCTATTTTTGGTTTAGATCTCTTTTTCAGAGCTGCAAATTAACTGCTCTAAAGTGTATCTCTGTGGGAATTGATGGGGTTTATTATGTACATTTCTGTACTATAAGAAGGAGAAGGATCGATTTTATTTATGCTGGTTGTTGTTTGCTTGGCTGCGTGACAAGGTTGCTATGAACAGAAGGGATGAAGCATGAGGTAATGACTACAACTTAAATGGGAACACTCGTTGTACCTGTTTTTTGCTTGGACTGATCAGCAAGTATCAGGGCATAGTCAAATGCCGGCTGTGTTGGGTTTTTTCTCATGTTTACAAACTGGCAAGCTTAACTGAAGGTAATCTTTGACATTTCTGAAGTTTCCTTCACCCCTGAAATCAAAGCTACTAGTATTGTGCTAATCTAGGTAGGAGCTACTGAGAGTTTGAGAAAAACGTTCAGTCAGCTAAGCAGAGAGACCATTTCTTACAAAGGGATTATTTTTTTTATAACCTATTTATAATCTGGAAGAATTGAAGTTCAGCTTTCTACATATTCCCCTTGGTGAAGCCAAGCTGATTAATCCTGATGATTTTCTTCTCCTTAATGCACATGGAAATGGTTTCACAGTGTTAGCTGCTCCATCACCTTCCCAGGCTCAAGTAGTTCCTGGGTCTTCCTCCTTGATCTTCTTGAAGAGGAGCATGACATTTCTTCTGGTCTTCAGGCACTTCTCCAAGTCTCCATGATTAATCAAAGAGGATTGATGAAAGTGGCCTCACAATGACATCAGTCAGCTCCCTCAGCACTCGTGTGTGTCCTTTGGCAGCCCATGGACCAGTTTATATGTCCAGTTGGCTTACATATTCCCTGACCTGATCCTCTTTCATTAAGAATACATCTTCCTTGTTGCAGCCTTTCCCCTTGTTCTCGGGGGCCTTGGCTTCCTGAAGGCCAGTCTTACTATGAGGCAAAGGTGCCATTCAGTACTTCAGCCTTTTTCACGTCCTGTGTCACCAGGTCTCCTGTCATGTTGAACAGTAGGCCTGCATTTCTCATTGTCTTTGACGTCCCTCACCAGATTCAATTTCATTTAGGCTTTGGCTTTACTAACTTTGTTCATGGATGATCAGAAAATATCTCTGTGTTCCTCCCAGGTTGCCCGTCCTTGCTTCCACCCTCTTCCTTTTTGTCTGAGTTTGGCTTGGAGCTATTTGTTCATCTACATAGGCCACCTGGAAATTTTTAAATCATTGGCCTGGTGGACCACTCTTGAGCTTGGAGGAGATGATCCTAGGCTTTCTTGGGCCTCCCTTCCCTCCAGGGCCGTACCTTTGAAGATGCCAAAGCCTGCTCTCCTGAAATCCAGTGTTGTGAATTTGCTTTTCACCCTCCTCCCTGCCTTCAGGATCCTGAACTCCACCATCTCGTGGTCTCTTCAGCCAAGGCTGACTTTGATCTTCACATCCCCAGTGGGACCCTCCTTGGTGGTGTGTATGAGGTCCAGCAGCACACTTCTCCTCATTGGTTCCTCTAGCACTTGGAGGAGGAACTCACCATTGATGCTCTCCAGGAACCTCCTGGATTTCTTATTGTCCTGCTGTGCTGTCCCTCCAGCAGATACTGGGGTGGTTGAAGTCCCCCATGAGGACCAGGGCTTGCAAAGGTGATGAGACTGTATAAAGTTGCCCATACTTCCCATGAAGGAAAAGAAGGAACTATGCTTACAATAAAGAATATTTATGTTAGTCCAGGACTGTGGAAGTGTGTTCTCTGCATCTGTCAGGGCAGTCCACAAAAAAGGTTACCACTCTCCTATCTGGAGATTTATTACACAGATTCCTGTCCCCTCCAACCTGTGGCTCAGCATCACAGGGACCACTCATAAACCTGCTGAAGGGTGAACTGAGTGAACAAAGACTAAATATTTAAGCCTGTTAAGTCAGCTTCACTCCTTTTGCCTGAAGCACGCTCACTCAGTAGCAGGTCAGCCTGCTGTAACCTCTGGCAAGTGTGAGAGGCAGCTGGAAAGATCATCTTCTTCAACTGGCATAGCTAGATGTGAGAAAGGACTTCTATCTCTGGCGCTGTTCCACTCTAGACATACTCTGCATATGACTAATTTGGTTTCTAAAAGAAACCCACAGAATGCTTGCCCAAAGAATTCTGCTGCCACAGCATTCCCTGCAAAGAGGACGAATGAGCTACCGTCTTCTCTTGGTCTCAGAGATGAGAAATCTGATGGTATTTGCAATTACTGGTCTAATCTGGAGATGCGTGGCCAGTCCAGAGCTGTACAGAGCATGAGAGGAATGCTGCTGGGAGATGAGGGCTGCAGTATCCACTGGGCATTAACCTGTAGCCCTGAGCCCCAGTGTTGGTTGAGCAGTGGAACCATGAGGCAGAGATTCCATTTGAAGGAGGCAGAAAATAAAAAAGGAGAAAAGAGATACTGAATAAACTGGAGTCTGTCAAATGCAAACATCAGAGGACAAATCCTTTGTGAAAAGGTCTTAAGCTGTTGCTCTTTTCTTTGACAAGAGAGTTTAATAAGGTGCTGCCATCATGACTTAAAAACTTTATTCCTGCACCCACACGGATCATAAGTGCTAGTTCCTTCTTCTTGACTAGCTGCAATTTGCTGTCTGTTGCCTGAAGTTCTTACAAAGTTTATGCCAGCTCTTAGAAAGTTTATTTCAGTTTTAATTCAAGAAAGACTTGGGCTACTTTAGTGGGACCACATCACTGGCAGGGTTGGTGGAACTAGACTCAGCTGCAGCAGGACAACTCTCCATCTCAAGGCAATACCTGGCACAACTGCACCACTGTGACAGGGGACACCCAAGGGGTCTCTGGGGTAAAGAACCAAACTCCTTCCGACACACTTGTGACATCCCAGTAGCTGCACTCGCCCCCTTTGCTCTTCTGTGTCATTGTTTGCTTTTGGTTTTGGTTTTTTGCTCAGGGATTGTGAATGCCACGGGTCTCAGAAGTTCAGTTACAGGTTTCCTCTTGCTCTTCCACCACTGTCACCCCCATGTCTCACAAAGCAGAGTGTTTTTTTCAAGATCTCCTGAAGTCAAGTAATGCTCTGCTTGTTTTGTAATCAAGCAACTGGGTCTTCATTCCGCAGCGTAAGTCACACATGCAGAACAGTAACAGCAAGTGAAGAGGTGCCTTAACACACCCAGTAGATGCAGAAATGAGATACTTCAGAGTTGGAAGTTGCTCTTTAATAGGTTCATGTGGTAGTACTAATGAGAGATGTTATCACCATTATGAAAAACACATTCTATAATAATGGAAAATAAGCATAAAGAGGTCTCATGTGAACCCACGAGCCAGTGCTTATATAAAAGTAAGAAATAGATTAAGGACTCCTAATAACTCAAGCAACCGAGTTGTGCATTTCTGGGTATGTTGGAGATTTTCCACAGATATTTCCTATGGAAAGAATTTATGAATCAAAGCATAAGAGTTGTCCAGGGAAGATTGGTCCCACATGGATACTGTTGCTGTTTTAACTCATCCAAATCTTCAAAACTATTCACTATGAACAGATTGTATTCATAAGTACAGGAAGCATTTGCATTTAGTATAGCTAAATTAGCTGAAGCAGAAATTAACACACTCTGTGTAATGTTTAACCAGAAAATAGAGTAGTTGTATGGTCAGAAAGAGGCATTTAGAGGGAAAAGACAGAGCAAGCCAAGTTTTGTTCTGGGTCGGGGTTACTATAGGAGTGCAGCAGCGTAGTTCAGAGCAAAACATGGCCAGATTAATTTGCTTTCTACTTGCACTGGCCTTCTTGTGAGTTACTGTTTCCTATTTACAAAGAAGGAAGAACTGAAACCTACAAATTTTAGCATGATTGAAAATGGCCAAGACTATGTACCCCGTAGGGACCTGTCTGAGGGAGGAGGTAGATGTCATTCATCTCAGAACAACTTCTGGCCCGAGACTGTGTGGTTACGACCAACCTCAGCTCCTCTAGAAGTAAATAGGATTAGAAGAGTTTGTGGGTACCTTTGTGTTCTCAGGCACATTCAGCAATTCCCATTGCTTAAACTCAAGATGATAAACAAAAGACCTGGAGTTCTCTTTTAATTATCTTCCCTGGCATAAACATTTTGCAACCAGCTTATCTCTAATAGAAAGGCTGTACTTGTTTAAGTTTATTAGATATCACACCTACACTTGCAAGAAGATTAAGGATGGGCAGCAATGCTACCAAAGTTTCATAATGCTTATGCAAATACTTTCCATCCAGAAATATCCATAGTACTGCGATCCCTATGGCTTCCCAGCTTGTCCTGGACAGATTCAGTGAAGTGCATCATGTTCAGCTCTGCTGAGCTTTGGCTCCTCGTGTGCTGTGGAGCTGATCCTGACCGGCCTGTTTGCTGATCTTCACAGTGAAGTGACTTTTTGGTCTGTTGTCTGAAGAGCTGCATCCTCTCATATCAATGGGATATCCATGAACTTCTGTGGGGGCAGGAATAGTTACCAAAGCCTGAACAATTTTTCCATGGACTTCAGTGGGAATACTCAGCAGAGGCTGGGTGTGGTGTCTCCAGTATGAAGCTTTCCTGGGGTAGACGTAACAGTGGTTTTCTGATGCTGTGTAGCTCTGGTGGCTGTGCCAGTCAGATGTTTAGTACACTGCTAGTCCAACACGGGGCATTGTCACTCGGAACTGAACAAGGTGGCTGGGACTGAAAGGAGCAGTGCAGCGTGTGCCCCAGGGTCCCCCACCCCGTGTTCAGAATGGTGGCACAGCTTTTTGAAGAAGTGGTTGCTGCTGGTGCAGTTTGTTCTCCGAGACACAGGATGGCTTTCAGTTCCTCAGGTTTCTCACTCCAGCATCCCTACAAGAGCAAAAAGCAAAGGCCTGATACAGAAGTATTTAATTATTCTTATAGCACGAGGTACAAGCAAAACATCTACTGTTAATCACCGATGTTTTAAAACCATAAACTCCTCCATATTTGCTAACAGTTGGGGAAGAAAGTTGATCTTTCCTGAAAATGCTGAAGCAGATGGGAGCAGTGTGAATGCCAGAATATCCCTACAAATTCTCCTAACATGAAACAGTTTTGGACAGTTCAGGACATCTGGAGTGAATATGGGAAAGGGAAATGAAAAATTTCTTGAATGTACTTAAAGGCTGAAATAGAATCACAGTGGTGTAGACATGCAGAAACCCTGAATGAAATACACGCATGGATATGACAGAATGTTTAAAAGGAAGTCAGCCTGCTAGGAGCAGAACTATTTTTAGTCTTCTAATGAAGAAAACAGCTGTATTTGAGAAAGCTAGTCACTAGCTGCTTGGAAAATCAGCTGGAACTCTTTCTGGGTCCTTATGTTCTTGGTTGCAAAGGAAAAATCTTATGTGTAAGCTCTTTCAGCCCTGGAGAACCTTAAATGGCAGTCATCCTGGGTTTTGAAGCACAGTTGGGAGCTTCTTGGGAACAGATTCACAGACTTCTGTTGGAGCCCATGGTCATTCTGCGGTGTTCAACCACTCTTGGAATGAGAGTTTCTTTAGGACACAGTGAGGATCTGGCAGAGTCCTCTGAGATGTGCATTGAACATAATGCTGAATTCTGCCGCCTTTTGTTCTGTGCTGTGCTGCTCGTTGTACAATGTTTATTTCCATTCTTAATTTCCCCAGAGCTTTGCTGGGGTGTAGCAGTCTCGGTTTGTCATAAAACCTCTGCTCTTATCTGTATGGTCTGGTGTGAGGTATGGGAACGGAGGAGAGAGGCTTCATTTTGCTGCTCTAGTGAAACGAAACTCGCTGCTCTTTATGTACCATCTTTGTACAGAGTAAGTCCTTTTGTACGGGTTTTATATATATTTAGAGAGAGAGAGATGTCTTTTTCTGTCATATTGCTGAGTTAAACAAATGATCACAGTGAATTATGTGTATCCTGGCTGAGACAAGAGTGGACAATAGTTATCACAAGGTCAGAACCATCGACTGTGCTTGCTGGAAGTAGAGGAGACAGCTTGGTTTTTCCTCTGGTTTGAGAAACCATTTTTCAACGAGTTAAAGTAGCTGCATCATAAAAGGCTGAATCGAGAGAAAGAGGAATTTAGCTTAAAGCCAGTGCTGGGGAAACCTGACCAAAGCAGTCTGCCTGAAATGGCCTGGATTTTTTTCAGTGAGAGGATGAGATTAGTGAGGGGAGCTTGGTTTTGAAAACATCCCTTCTCCAGATGATCAGTCAACTTCCATCAGTGGCCACCTCCTCAAACCATCAGGAACTGGGCGAGGTCTTAAAGGTGAGAAGAAAGCAGGGTGTATGCAAGAAGAAATGCCACGGAGAGGGAGCTGGGCTCTGTGTGTCTCCCTGTCCCTGGGCAGCTTTGGCAGGCTCATCTGCCACTTCAGCTCTCAGCTTTGCATTTGGTCTGTTCAAAAATACTTTCTTTTCTTGCCTGTCTCATACTTTAATACATGAAGAGTCTCATACGGTGGGGAAACATCTTCTGTGTAGGTGCTTAAATCCTCAGAAACTGGAAGGAAGGAATTGTAAGGAAAGAAGGAACTGTGAGCTGCAAGAAGAATCTCCTGATCTCTCCTTTTTCAGCAGGACTATGATCTGGGGAAGAAGTTGATGCCCTCAACATCTTCCCATTTGCTGGTCACACACCACGTGCCTGCAAAGAGCTATCCCTCTTTGGATCTGCTGGCAGTTTCTTGTTTGATTGGTCCCTAAATCTGTGCGTGCTCAAGCAATGCAGTTGTAGAAAATAACCTGTTACAAGCACTGGGAAGAGGGAAGATGGCTCTGACTGACTTGCACAAGGGGTAATTACGTGTGTGTTTACTCTGGCAGCCTGGGGACAGTGACCAGCAGCTGGAGGGGGCTCGGGGGCAGGATCCTCTTTGCCTGACTCAGGGACAGCCAGAGCAGCAGGGCTGACCACAGCCTTTGCTTTCTGCCACCAATACCTGTAGTTCTGAGCTGGTTTCAGTAGAGCTCGTTTTGCATAAACCACTTCTATTTTCCCATTACTCATACGTCCCTTTGTTAATAACATAATGTAAATAATTCTGTGCTGGATTTGGCATTCATCTGAACAGGTGTAACAGCCCTAATTGGTTTCAGTGTTCCCAGCCTTCTCTCTGGCTGCGCTTTCCAAAGGAGTTTACTTGCTTTTACTTCTGAAGGTTCATCATTTCCATAATTCACCCATCAGTCTGCTGCTGCTTTTAATGTTCATTCGGTCTTATAACCTGGTAGGAGGCAGGATGAAATCTTTCAGGCTGCATCAGGTTATTCTTTGAGTGGCCGGTGTTTTAGGCAGATCTGATGGGCATTGGCAAGGAGAGGCTTGAGATATTTATAGTCCTCAGGAATCTGGGAAAAAAAGGTGGAGAAAATAAAAATAAATGCTTATCCTGATTCCGTGTAAATACCACATCCAAAGCACACCTGTCTTCTGCCATGTGGGCCAGCTAATTGGTTTTTGATCTATTTTTACTGTTCTTAGCTGAAAGGTGATTTTTTTTAAGTTTCACAGAAAGCTCTAGAGCTGTTTTAGGGGTTTGTAGCTGTGAAGAATAGCCGTGGTTCTGTCTTTTAAAAAGCATTCTCGAGGAATAATTACAATGATTGAGAATGCTGCTTAAAAAAAAAAAGAAAAGAAGCAGCGTGCACATTTTTCATAGCTACATGTCTCTAAAATGCCTTTGTGGGTTTCTTCACATATTCGGGAAACTTTTAAAAATAAAAAGAAGCAAATGTATCTCTGAGCTTGGCAACGGCTGAAGTTTATATTTCACAAGTATCTGAAAATGGGTTCCTCCCCATTTGCAGACACAGATGCCAAAGTTTTAAACTGACAGTGCAAAGTTTATATTGCAAGCTTCGTAAAGGAGCAAAAGCAGCATTTTTTTCTGCTTTATGCCAGTCCTGCACTTAGGCACGGCTGGGACGAAGCCCTGCTGGACAGTTATGATGATTATTACTATTATTATTATTGTTTATTAATTCCTTGCCTTGTGGTCGTGGAGAGCAGCAAGTCGGCATTGTTGAATCGGGAACTGTAGACATGAAAATAGCTGAAAGGTTGCCCCTGCTGCTAAACTTTTGGCAGTATTTTGTATTCCATTCTTGTCTGTATTAAAACACAGAATGTAGTGAATGGGCCAAACCCTGAAATCCTTATTTGGTTATTATGAAAAGAGAGAGAAAAGGCTGTGATTCATTAGGAGGGGGATGAATAAGAAGCTGCAGAGAAGGTCTGTGGCAAGGTAGCTCGGGAGCTTCTGTTCCCTTGTCTCATAACCCAGCGACGTGAGGGTTGTCGGAGCACAATCAGTGGTGGCTCTGTCAAAATGCTGCCTTGAGCAGCCCTCACGCTGGGGCAGACAGGGGAGCGATGTCAGGAGGTGCCTGCTGCAGGGGTGGTACCTCTGAGCGTGGGTATGCAGGGCTAGGGGGAGAGGGGAGCCATGGACACCTCCAGGTAAATGCAGGCCCCTGAGCAGGTGGCCTCAGTGGAAATTGTTGCACAGGATGCTCCTGAAACCAACCTTTTCTAAAGATTAATTGGGAGATATTTTAATTTTCTTTTTAATGGGAGCTCAAAATCCCCGGTGTTACCTATTCTCCCAAACAAAAGGGCTACAGGAAAGGGAACAAAACCTGTTGTTTCAGCATCAGAGCAGTCTCTGAGCGGCAGGTCGCTAATCCCACTCGAGTATTTTGCCTGGAGCAGCAGGAGTTACAGATGTTTGTTTGCATCATCACAGCATAGTCTCTGATGATGGTGGTTTGTGTTGTTGTAATCCCACAGAAATTATACTTCAGCTTCAATACTTTGGCCTGTCTGGGCATGACTGATGATTATCTGCTCTTCAAGATTAGCTGCAAGGGCCTGGCTAAAAGCTGTGAACTTTGTGGTGCGAGAGGATTCATTTGGGGGCTGGGTCTGAAAATGTTGCATTAAAAAAAAAGAAAAAAGGCTGTTGTGTTTATTTCCCTGTGTCCCCAGCATAGACGGAAGAGGAGGAGATGGGCCTGTCTGCTCGGGCTATATTCAGTCACTTAGCTCATGGCACAGGCCACTGCAGCCCTAGTAGGCAGCATCTCAGCAAAGGCCAGAGTGTTGTAAATACCAGCAGCAGGAGAGGGATTTCTGTTCCCTTCTCCTCACTCTTTATGTGAGATGCTGAATGAGTCGCACACGCGTGTTTGTGGGGGGGGTGTTCAGCTGCTCTGCCCCGTGCTCCCCACACCCCCCTGATCTCACATCCCAGAGAATCTCGGGAGATAATTTTAGTCAAAGGCTGTCGCGAGTCCAACTGGCTCATCCTTTTACAAAGTCACAAAGTCTCTTCTCATTATTTTTCAGGGATCAGTGGGGACAAAAGTTTAAATATTAGCTCAGCTATTTAAGCCCTGCGGCAGTGCCAGTCTGCTTGGCATGCAGTGTTGAAGCTGGTGATAAGATACTGATGCCTCTCGCTGCGTTGTAAGGAGTACGCTGATAAATCCTCTGCGAGGGGTAGGAGGGACGAAGCAGCTCTTACGTTTTATAACAATCACTAATCAAAACAATCTATCAAAAACCTGGGCTTAGAGAGCTATGCTGTTGCCCTCCAGTAAACCCTGATTTCCCGGAGACTTCTAGAGTATTCCTAGATAAGCAGTATTGCAGATGAGTAATGAAAGGAAAAAAAAAAAACATCTCCAGTAAAATCTCTTCTGGTATCTAATTGCATTTTGTCCACTAGATGGCTTTTCTCCCCCCTACCTGCGAGTTGATAGAGCAATCTGAATAAGCCAAATGTAACCCATCTAAAATGACATTACCTGCAGCTTAATTGAGGTAAGGGTAAAACTCTAGTGAAAAAACCCTAATTACAGGGCTTAAATATCCTACAATGTAAATTTTTGTCCAGGGAGCAAATCTTCTGTACGTTGGCAGAGAGAAAAATTCAAGTTAAGATGTTGTAGCAAATTGTTTGCCAGCAAACAGTGTTTGCTTATGATATGAAATTATTAAAGACCACGGAGCACATTTTGTGGGTATTAAGTCTTCAGCACTGACACTGAAAAATAATGTACAATCTTCCAGACCTTGTTTTGGTTTGGCTGGGGGATTTTAGGAATCAGAAACAGAGGAGTTCCTCCCTTTGCCCACCCAGCCTGGAGTATACTATTAATTAATGATGTTTGGAAGCAAATTTAGATTCTACAATTATTATAATTAAGTGGGACAGATGGGACAGAACTCTGCATTATGTGGCCTAAGCCAAATCAAATGGAGTGCCAGAAAAAGCCCCAAACAAACCCCATGTTATTTACATTACGAAAAGTCTCAGTTTTAGTGAGAGTGTGAATCCCACTGACCACTGAGATCCCAGCAAGGCTGTCCCTTTCCTGTTTGCTCAGTTGGGTGAGTAAGATAGTACCTTGAATTAATAAAATGTGTGGTAGCCAGGCTATGACCAAAAAAAAGCATCAGCAAACATTTTGTCATTATTTTGTAATACTTACTCTCATGAAAAGAACATAACATGGTAGAATTAAAAATATTCACCAGGCTGCTGTTCACCATTTCACTGGAGAAAAATAAGAGGGAACTGGTACAATTTTAAATCAGTGAAATGGTCTCAGAAGATGTACCTATGCCAGCAAGGCCGATGCGGGTACACACCCCAGAGGGAGATGAGAGAACCTCTATCACAAGCTGCTGTTGATGTCTTCCTGAGAAGCTCGGTCCCTTGCTCCTACCAGCACTTGAGATTTGGGGGATTTCTGCAAGGAAGTTACTCAGGAGCCTGCCCAGAGATGCAGTTCCTCAGCTGATTTTATCGTTTGTATTTGTTCAGTGTGAAACTCCCATTTCTAGCTGCTGAACCAGAGCAGGTCTTTCTTTTCCTGTCAACTTCCCAATAATCACAGGGGAAAAAGAAGTGTGTTCTCATTTCAGCATCCCTCACCCTCCTCCTTGCTTCTCTGGAAGAGGAAGCAAGCAGCTATTTCTGTTACTCATCCTTTTCTTCAGCCTCCTTCCTTCAGGTTCTTTATCTCTTGTGAATCATTCCAGTGCCCATTCCTGCCCGCAATTCTAGCTCTTCCAAGCCTCAGCATGAAATCAGGGGGGGTGTTGGGTTTCCCTGCATGGTGTGGGACCCCCCTGGAGAACAGGTTGAGAGCTTGCTCATCTCCACCAGCGGGTGCTGGCTGGCAGTGCTGGGATGGAGGAACAGCACAAGCACTGGAGCTCTTTCTCTGCAAATTCAGGAAGCCAGTGTGTCCCCTCAGTTTGCACTCAGAGCTTGTGTTTAATTGGTTTTTTTTTCTTAGTAAAAGCTTAGATTCTGTGGGAGACCAGTGTTCGCACTTGCCAGGGAAATCTTGCAACTGCAAAGCATCTGAGTGGATTCTTAAGCCCCGTTTGACTAATACCAGAAGGATTAGCTTGTTATTTTGTTCAATGCCAACGCAAGAAAATCTCATGTGCTTTAAAGTGAAGGGCTGGTTACATTTACCTGGGTGGTGCTAAGCTAAGGCGATGCGAATCACGGTGTAAAAAGCCCAGGTACACTCGTGGCCCTGGGGCACGGAGTGTACTTCAGGCTGAGCCAGCTATTGTGCTGCCTGTCCTGGATGAATGGGCTGGGGGAGCTTTGGCTCGCTAGTTTTGTCACTGCTCTGACATCCTGAGTGTAGGAGGGGTGAAACACTAAACCCAGGACTGCTAATCCAGCGGTGGTCAGCTCAGCAGTTTGGTCAGAGCCATCAGGGGTCATAGGCACCCACAGACCTTTCAGCCTCTGAGCCACCTTCTGCTATCAGTTACACCACTATAAATCCAGTGACTTCTGTACATTTCCCACATCAGCCTTCTTCCAGTGCTCCCGAGAGCAGAGTTGAGGGGACAGAAGGGTGGAAAAAGAGATGAATGGAACAAAAATGCAGTCTGCAACCAGGAGCACCAGAGACTTCTGCAAGCAGCATCAGTGCAATAGAGATGCTGTAATGGAAAACCTTCTCTAGTATGCAAGTACATGCATGCACTGGAACATGCAGTAGGAACAATCCCGTTTTTTTATCTCCACCCTACTCCTGTCTAGCTATCTGCTGATCTTAGGCAGAAGAGAGTGTGTGGAGTTCTCCAAGCCTAACTAGAGGAGTCCAGAAGCCATAACATTGGGAAAAAAAAAAAAAAAATCATCTTCCTGAATCAGATAAAAGCCTTAGCTCAGTTTAAAAACTGTCTGGGAGGTGATACGTGGGGTTCCTGTCCGTGACGCAGCAGGTATCTGGCATGCTGTGAAGCCAGAGTTTTACTGAGTGCAAAGGTAGTTGGGAAGAGCCAGGTCATGCTGCTCTTCAAACTGCAGCAGCCGATCCAGAAGGTAATAAATAAAAGCTTAGTACTTGGCCCCTACCTGTGCTGAGCTCAGGGAACTCAGGGTAAGGAAGCAAAGGTTGACCTAGACCCTTTAATCTGTCTTCCATCTCGACGTTGGCCAAAGATCTCCTTTAAGCAGCGCCAGTTTTTTAGAGCCCTGCAGCCTTGTTCCAAAAGACCCCAGAGTCGCTCACTCCAGCACTCGGCTGGGGAGAGGCAGGGTGTGTACAGACCAGGGGTGCTGCTTCACAGTTCTTCCTGCCACCCTGCACCTCTAAGGGCTGTGCTGACCTCCTCTGAACTTCTCCACTGGGCCTTCAATCTCTGCCAGCACTGTGGCCTCTCTTCAGGTCAAAGAAAAATTGTATTTTACCGCCAGTGAAATCTGTAAGAGAGCTGATACTAACCCGAGCACCTCCACGTGGTGAAGGAAATGAAGATTTAATTCCTTTTGTGCATCTGAAATGCTGCTGCCAAACCTGCGCTGGGAAAGGTTGGGGAAAACATGATAATCTAACAAAAAGTATTCCATAACACTAGAGCAAGATGATGTGCACGTCCTAGAAAATAAATCTGTTTGTGAACTGAATATAAAAGGATTTGCCAAAAATCTCAGTCAGCCTGCTCACCTGGGACACAGGTTTCCAGTGCTAAGGTAGCCATCTGGCTTCCATCTCCCGTTGGCCCAGGTGAGGAGTGACTCCCCTGACCTGCTCAGGCCTCTGCACCTCAGAGACCCCCCAGTCTTGACACCAGGATTGCAGACACCCAAGACCTGCAGGGCCTGCCCTGCAGTATCAGATCAGCTGCATCACCACAGCCTCACCGTGCTGTCGTCTCTTTCCTTTAACCTTGCAGAAAAATTCCAGTGTTTCTTCTCTTGGTTTCTCTTACACCCTATCTTCTCTTGGTTTGGTGAGGTCTGGTTTCTCTTACACCCTAATGATCAACCATGAAAAAAGTGGAGTGACATGTACCTGTTATGAATTAGCATATGCTGTTAGTTAAGCCTTTGAATGTGTGTTTAATTTTCAGGTGGATGCGTAATTACTCCGTGACCTCTTTAGCATTTCAGACTCATTGCTTTCAAAGACTGAAGGAAGAAAAAAAAAAGAGGTTACATCCAGGTCAAAATGCAAAACACTAAAGATTTTTTTGCTGTATAGTTTTGAAAAGGTTTCTGAAAAAATATGTTTTCCAAGTAGTTTGCTCTTAATCTTAAGATGACAACTGCCAGCAGCTGGCTGGGAAAAAGCAGAAGTCAGCCTGAAAAGTAATAAAACTCACATGACCTGAAATTGTACAATACTGAGCCCGTTCGTAACCACAGCTAGAGCTCTTTGTCACTCTGGAAAAAATAGTGAAGTGTCTGGGGGTTTTCTTTGGTACGATTTTCTTAAAGGGATTTTCGTTTGGGGAGGCAGCAGCAGAAGGGACTTTTGTTGGTTAGTTTTCTTCCAGAGTTTAGTGATAATGGGCAAGCAGTACAGTTCTTGCAGGAAGGTATCACACCCCGTGTTAGAGAAGAAATGATTCCCCTGATGTACTGAGTGATGACCCTTTCTGGCTTTACAGATCTTTCTGTACATTTGCATCAGAAGTCATTACAGCACTCGTTTAGCTGACAACAGTAGCGCATTGCTGCATGGTTCTGCAGATCTTACAACCCCCTGGACAAGCTATGGGTCGGGTAGGTGGCTCCCAAGGGACCAGCATGTCATTCTGTGCCCTCTCGGGCTGGAGATAAACCTTGCTGCTGGTCTACAATGTGCCATCTCCCCTCCCTATTTGTGTAGAGCGTGGTAACCAGAAATCCCTTGTTCCTTTCTGTTTAAGATTTCCAGCCTGACACGTCACAGGCAAAGAAAGAAGAGAAGGAAAAAGCACAACTTTTCAAATGAAGGAAAGTCAGTCCTTTCCCTTGCCAGATGGAGGGGGGGAGAAGCAATGCTTGCCCAGCTCTGCTGTTTCTGTGTTGATTTCAGTGCTAAAAAACAATGCACCCTCATTATATGAGAGTGGATTTCCTCCGAGAGCCTATTTCCATTCAGGTTTATGTAACTATGGACCAAAAGCAAGGTAAAATTCAGGCTGTTTAAAAATTAACCCTTTTTTTTTTTTTTTTTTTTTAAAATTGCATAACGCAGTAGCACTCTTCATCTTTCTAGCATCAAGCCATCTCTGGTGATGTGCAGGCTGCGTTTAAAGGCAACGCATTCCTAACAGCTCCTGTGCCTGCAAACTTCCATTCTGCTGCTCTAAACTGGTAAATCTCAGATGGTCTTTATATTGGTGTGGTGTGGAAACAAGCGCAGGTACTTATTTCTGCATTTGTTTTCCTGGATGCCATCTTTCCAAAATGCACCTTTAAATGTGCTTATTTCTAATTCCTTGCCCCTGAAACAGCTCCAGCAAGGAAAATGCAGGAACCTTGAAGTGCTTTAGGAATCCTCCCTGTCAAAAACGCATCTACCTTCAAGCCTGTGTTCTGCCAGGGCAGGGACAGGAGAGGGAAGTACATTAGGAAGCAATAACCCCGAACTGATAGTAAATTTAAATCCAGTAATTCCGATTTAGCTGTGATTCCTGCTGTCAGGGACACAGAGCTACGTTAAAGGTAGATTTCTTCTCCTACTGTATTTTCATTCAGATTAATATTTAAACCGTGCCGGTGGCCGCGTCCAGGAGAACAGTCGGTCCTTTCACAGCTATAAATGGTAAGAGGCTGGGTGTGTTGGAGCTCGCCTGTCAGCTGTCGGAGCGGGGTGAGCACCTTGCTCAGCTGGCCCCAGCTCCAGCGTAGCTCAGAGGCTCTCTGCTCCCCCAGCTCGTTCATTGGCTGTAGCTATCGCCCTCCTCGCAGCCACCGCGCTGACAGCGTATCTCTCCTCGCCTGAGATTACTGCGTATGACCTACTTTGAGAATGGTGTGAACCAAGGTTCACAAATTGTCTTGGAAGGATGCCACGAGGTTGGTGTGCAAACATGCGCGGTCCGGGAGGCTTCTGGCTGCCTCCCCGTCCTTCCAGCTGCAGCGCGCGTTCCTTCGCCAGCCCCGGCTCCACAATCCAGCCCTGTGCTCTGGAGTGCGGCATATTGATTTCCCGGGCAGGCCTGCGAGGTTAGAGAGCCTCTGGCCAGTCAGGCTTCCCTGCCTTTTTGCTTTGAAACCAGCTGAAGTAGGAGTAAGGATGAATAAAGGGTTTCAGGCTGAGCTGTCAGCTGCAGCCTCGCAGTAGTAGTAGTAGCTGTAGTGAAAGCAGTTGTAGTGCTATCAGAATCCGAGTCACAGAGGAGAGCTAAGCGGCGATATTTGATTTACACAGTTCATCTGTTTACTATAATCTGCTCGTTTATAGTGCAAGGTAAACTTGCAATTACCAAAGCTGCTCCCCGTGCCAGATGAACGGTTTAACCTGTATGTCATTCCAAAATACTGATAGAGGAGAAAATTTAACAGGAAGGAACAGCCTGGAGAATTGCAGCCTGAAAGCTGTACAGGTTTTTTTATGGTTGCTTTTTTTTTTCCTTCCCTTTTCCTCTTTTTTTTTTTTTTTAATACTTTGTCTTCCTTATATAAGCTCTGTGCTGCAGAGGAAAGTTTCCACAGATTCAGAAAGATCACTTGCAGTTTAAAACCTACTTGAAAGATAAGGTATAAAGGGGTTGGTTTTAATTCTTCTCTCCCCTCCCCAAGGCTAATATATTAAATACCTGCTCAGATAACAGGCACGGGGCTGCCTGTTATCTGATGAGATAATTAGCATCAGACACTGGGAGAAGTGTACATACTTTTAAAAAGGAGGATTAGTGAACATTCAGAGTTAAAGAGCATGCTTATCAGAGCTTTTCCGTGCAGAAGACTTGTGCTAGTGTTTGACTTCAGGTCAAGAAGTCCCGTATTAAATTAGCAATGCAAATGTGTTTTACTTTATACATGTGGAATTTAAGTGTCGGACAGCCTCTCTCTAGAGCACTTTGGGCTTTTTTACTGATTTAGCTTGGGCCAAGAGTTCCAGCTTGGGCTCTGAGTGTTTCTTTTTGTTTGTTTTATCCTCTGCAAAGACATCTGTTCTACATGGCTCTCCACCTTGGCTGCAGTTCAATTTCCACTGACTTCCATGAACTCCATTGTGAAACCCATGTGCAATCCTCCTTTTGCACCAGGACCAGCCCGTGGCTCCTGAACGCAGACCTGCAGCTTACAGATGCCCTGAGCCACCTCTGGCGAAGCCCGTGGCTACAGGGAGCAGCCACCACCTTGAGGAAAGTACAACTCATCCTCCAGCCTGTCCCTCCCCTGCAGACAGCAGTCCCATGCCCTTGAAGCCAATCTATAGTAGCTTAAAAATAGGGAAAGCTGAGCCAGAGGCACTTCTCAGCAGGACAACACCAACACTTACCATGCCCGATGTGGGGTTTGCCAGTTTCTAAATGGCTAAAATGATCAGTGGTGATCAGAGGGCAAAAGGGCAGGACCTGAAATGAGACATTTGCCAGTCCTGGGGGTGAAGTGGCCAGCCCGTAGGCAGGAGCTCGCGCCCGAGCTCGCTGGATCCTCCTCAGCAATCCTCTCCAGCCTGACAGTTGAAATAACAAATACTGTAACCGGGCTGACATTTTGGCCTGGCAGGGCCTTTCATAAGTCTCAGCTGGGAGTGATTGTTTAATGAAGAATGTTAATAGATTAATAGTTTGCCCGTGAGTAGTTACTTGTAGCATAGATTGCACCGGGTTGCTTTTAGTGATGGTTGTTTTCTCTCAGTAGCATATGTGGAGCTTTCGGGGGGCTGTGGCACTGCTCCTCACCTCAAAGGTGGGGGCAGGACTGAAGACTGTGTGGTGTCCTCGTCACTTCCATCGTTCTCCGTGAGGATGTGTGAGGTGTGATACCATCAGAGGGAACTGGAACCTAAGGGAGGAGGTTGAGTGCTGGTGACTGTTAGGGGGCTGCCAGGGAAGAAGAGCTCTGCCCCAGGGGATCAGGGGCATACATACGAGGAACCAGGTTACTGCAGATGGGAGCATCAGCTGCACAGGAGTCCTTCTCCTCAAGCCACCTTCCCAGTTCATTGCAAAGGAAGAAATGGCCATTGATGCGGGGAGGAGGCACATCCTTCCCCACCCTGATAAGTCCTGTTTGACTGAAAGATCTGATGCATCAGCCTGTGGGGCTTTGCTCGCTAGGCAATCAGCCAGTCTGTGGAACGAGCAGATCGCAGAAAGGGAATGTGGTTGGAGCAATAGAGAGCAGGCCAACCCAACGTTTCTTTTGTCTTTCGTACTGCCTGTGGTTTTAGAAAACATTCTGGAGTAACCGAACAGATGAGGGAGACAGAGCTGTGACGACTGCCAGGCATGCTCAGCCTTCAGCTCCTGCTCTGTCTGCCCCCAGTGCTTCCCAGAAACGAGGGAAGACTGGAGCAGAACTGAGACAGCCCCTGACTACCAGTGGCAGAAGAATTGCCTGTCACAGACATGGCCACGCAGCACTGCAGCAAACCCTGCTGCTGCCAGCTGCCTGCTCCTCTGAGGGTGCAGAAGGAGCCTAACCTTGCTTTGTAACCCCAGCTGACACCGCTCACCTTGCCGCCTCTCTTGTATGAGGTGTTTTGTTTCACAGCCTCTGCCAAAACGTCCCAGGCCCTCAAGCTCAATCAGGAGAAGAAATGTAATACGGTCTTTCCAGGTTTGAGCAAAGGGGTATGGAAACGGTGTGTTGGGCAGAAGGAAATGGAGGTTGTGATCTCCCCTTTGGTTTGAATCTTCCATCGCAGCTAATGCGTGGTCTGGTAAGATCCATTCATGGATCTTTCAAAGAGCAAGGGCCTACAAGCTACCACCCAAACCTTACCCGTCCTCTGGTAGTCAGGCTGACAAAAATTAATCTCTAACATCAGCTGTGAGGCAGCCAGTAATGCGATCCCCCTCGCTGAGGTTTCAGGGTACCCAGACTGTCCTTGCAGCTTTGGCCAGTGAAGAAGGGTAGCTGTAACTGTTTGTTGGATCACTCCTGCTATTTGATACTGTCGCTCATCAAATGCTGCTAACCTGTGTGGAGAAGCTGTGCCTAGCAGAGGAAGCTCCATGAGACCGTTCTGTTCCTTCTCTGGAGGAGGAGCAAGGGCAGTCAGGAGCAATACAGTTGGTTCGGATGTGCAGACTCCTCATCTCTGGAAGCTGACAAGGCTTCTGCCATACGCTGGAGCCATTGGAGAGCTGGGGACATGCCATGGTGAGCTGAAGTGACGCCTAGCTGCTCTCTAGGTTTCTGTAGTCCTCACTGCAAGAATAATTACTGCCTTCCCCTAATTATCTTCCTGACTACCTGAAGTCAGCATTGCACTGCAGAGCAAATGGCCAGAAGTGAACCGGACAGGCCTAAGATCTCAGCTGTCTTAAACATCTGCATCAATGTAAAAAAAAAATCACACGTAAACCAAATTGACTTAAGACCACCTTATTTGCAAATATTAAGTCAGCTCCTAAATAGATTTAAGCTTAAACCAAACCAGACGTGGTTTAACAGTGAAATATCAGAACGTCTGCTCTGTCTCTCATACCAGTTTAACCAAAATGGATTTTAAATTATACCGTTAGGAAACTAATAGAATTTTCTTAGCAGTGTGGGCCCAGGTAATGACTGCAGAAACAGAGGAGTGCTTTGAAATTCTTCCTTCCGTAACTACTCCAGATGCTGAGGGCTTTTGATGTTTGTTGCACCTCTGTGAACTGTTGGGCTTTAGTACTTGCCCACAGAACTAGGAAAGCTCCATCTCCGCGGGGATCAGACTGGTGTCTTCCCTCTGTTGGGTGCGGTGCAGCCACCATGGTCCATGTAAAATGGTATCTGCATTTGAAATCACTTGCTCAGAAAACTGGAACAAATGGGAGCCGTCTGTCAGTTTACCACACACATCACCAGAGCCCTGCTGTTCGTAAATGTCGCTGTTTTCTTCCCTCTTCTACGTGTGGAAGTTCTGCTCCGTTGCATGGAGTCCTGGACGGGTTTCATATCTGAGCCTGGAAGGCTTCCAAGGGAATGTCCTTCACTGTTTCCAAGGTGGGCCCTTCCTTTGCCATCATGGTGGCACCCAAGTGCATTTTGCAGAAGCAGTGAAGCTGTCAAGCCGGAGAAGGAAGCTTCTGGACACAGGACTATCCCAGAAGCTCTATCTAGACTGAATGATTGTATTTCTGCAATGAAGAAGATGTCTACAGACTTGATTACCTTCAGAAAATGTCAGACTCCCTCTTAAGCTATAGCAACACAAAAATGCATGTGTAACCCCTCCAGAATTAATCAAGCTCTTTCTCCTATGGGGTGCTAAGGAAGGAAAACTGGGAGAGATTATTGTTGCTATTTTTACATGTTTGGGAGCTGCTCAGCGATTACAATAATGGGAGTCATAAATTACTTCACCAGTGCATTTGGAGATGAGACAGTGAACTGGCTCCTTGGAGAAATACAGGATAGGTATTGTAATGGCAGGTGCTGCAGAGAAGGCTCAGGCACTGGGAAAGGGAGACTGGATGAAACTGGATTTCTGTTCCACTCCCCCACTTCAGTTCATTTGTGGTGCAAGCAAAGCAGGCACCGCATTTGCAGTCTGCAAGTTTGGCGAAAGGCTTCACACCTGCTACCTGAAGGATGGCTTAGCGAAAGAGATTCGAAAGTTGATTCACTGGCTTCTTTTCTTCTTTTGCTGTTCCCAAAAAAGAAGCTCATTCATATGCACTTGACGATGAGAGGTAAATTTTCAGTGCAGTGCAAGGTGACTTAACCACATGATTCCCGGGAACAGCAGCAGGAAGGCTGCAGCGAAATCCTCGTGCCAAGGCATGCGAAGAGTCTGTAGATGAATCCACTGCCCTGTGGCGATGGGAATCCTGGTCAATGAATTTGTGCTGAGTGCTGAAACAAACAGAAAAAATCCCTGCCACAAATCTCCTGTCTGCAGCACTGTGATTCTCTCTCTTTGAGATTCTGTGCAGACTTTTTCCTGGTGCATCGCATTAATATTAAATTAACAACACACTACTCACATGGAACTTACATTCTAAAAAAAGCTCGCATTATGCTGTAAGCCTTTTATTACAAAATAATAGCAGTCGTGAGGTTAAAGTTTGTTCATACAGTTTTCTATAGAACATCTGTACATTTTTTATGGAGGATAAAAGCTACGTTCCATGTGTAGCTTAGTCATATGAATATAGATAATGAGTAGTTTATTGAATTTCATTTTAGATTTTACCATTCGCTTAGATTCATATAAAGCATGCAAAACAGACCAGATTTTGTAAGTGGTGCTTTCTTTTCAGAAACGCTAATTTCTCTGTCAGTGTTCTGCAGAGGATGTGACCTGATATGAAAAGGACCTATTCCTCTAGGATTTAGCTCGTAGCTAGAGGCATAAATCAGAGATTCTCTGAAGTGGATTGTAATCCACACTGGAGAGAATAAAGAGAAATCACTATGTCCATATGGAGCAGGACCTTGAAAAGCTTTATGAGGATCACATTGACTGGAATAGTTGCCCAGCATCCAAGCCATGGAAGCCCACACATGCTTCAGAACCCAAATATTTCAGGGCTTTTGTGGCCTTCCATGATGCGGAAGCTGGACGGAATTTTTATTGAATCTGGCCCTAAATAAGCAAAAGAATTTTGTAATCAGTGCATGGTTTAACAGGAAGCCAGAAAAATTCTTTTAATATTGGAGTGATATGGTGGGAAAGCTTAGCCCTAGATACAGTCTTGTCTGCTGAGCTCCAAAGAAATTTGCCTGCAAGCAAAACTAGCTGGGAATACAGAAAACTCCTAATTAACCTGAATGGGAAAAAGGTACTGGAATCTCAGGGTTTTTACTGCGTACATAAAACCATACCTTGCTTTTTTTGTGCGACAACGGGTCGGCATTTGAAATGTTTTCAATACCTTAAACAGACTCAATCCTTGAACGCTGATCCCCCTCCTCTTCTCATCTTGGAGGAGCACTTTCAATTATTGGTAGAGAGCTCTGGATGCAGCGCCAGAGCAACTTAGTGCTGTTGCAGGTGTCAAACAGCAGGGACTATTAGAGAGCAGTGTGTAGCAATCCTCAGCCCGGATGGTATTTCAGCGTTAAGCCTAAATCCTGGAACAGTTGCTTGCTGTATTGCTAAAAGTCTGGGAGATTACATCTTTGGCAGTGTTGATGGGAAACTGGCAAATATGTGACCGCTGCACGACGGTCTAAGATTCAAAAGGGATACATCATGGTCCACTGTGAACCTGAAATCATCCCAGTGCTCTCCAGTGAGCTTTGTGCCACGCCAGTCAGCAGAGTTACCGCGAGGGGCAGGTATTCTTACTGCAGATGGATTTTCTCATCTTGAAATTTTATTTTCATGGTTTAAAGGCAGAAATTTGGGTAGTTTTCAAAAAATGCCCCAGGGGGCATTAACCAACATCTGAGGGCGGTGTGGAGATCCAGATAAGCGAACAGGGCTCATTTGGGGTCCAAATGAGTGGGTTTGAGCTCATTTCTTCAGCTTCAGAGTGTGCCTGTAAGTGAAGATGATTTCACGCGGAGCCGCACGTAAGCATTTCAATAACCAGGGTGTGCGTTGTGTAGCAAAATCAAAGCTCTGCAGTAATAACTACCCTGCAGCATTTAGCTTTTTCCACAGCTGAATCCTTAGAGGGATGATGTAGTTTTTATTCATTCATTGCCATGTGACTTATTAAAACAATTAACAGGCAAAAAGAGTGGTTATTTGGAGCGGTTTGGCGAAGGGCTGTGCAGAATAAAGTTCAAGCAGAGTGAGTTTCTACCTTGGTCGGTAGGGAAGCGTGTGAAGTGGCCAGGGCTGCGGTTCTCTTCTTAGCTCCCCTCCTAACTCACTGTTTGACCTTGGAAAAGTCCCCTGGCCACTTTGGGTTTGCGATTCATGTTGAACTTGAAACTTAAATCAGCTTCTCTGAAAGATTCGTGGGCTCTCTGGGCAAACCTGGGCCCAGCTCTGGGGTTGAGCCTGATGGGTTTATAATTTGAGCCCTGTGTATGCGAGGTTTGAGGTTTTGACATGGAACCAGATGAAACATAATGGTTTCAGCTGAGTTTTGCTTTGCATTTTTGGGTTCAGCTGCACTCCTCACTTAAAGGAATGGCCTGAAGGTGGTGAAGCAAACTGAAGAAACTGTCCACTGAGGGCTTCTAGTGGAAAACCAGATAGTTTCATTCAGTCTAATTTAAAACTAAAGCCCTAGGTGCATGTTTTACTGTGGTTTTTATATTTGGTGCAATTGCCTGTACCCTGTTCCAGGAGCAGAATATGAGAGGCAGGTGTGTAGCATTAAAAACCTGCACGGCAGATCTCTGCAGAAAAACCTGGAAACATTGTGAGTGACAACACAGATTTTCCCTTTTTTAATTTCATCGCCTTCATTTTCTCCTTCCCAACCATCCAAACAGTACAGTGCAAACAAAACTTTTAATCATGAGCTACACCAAGATTTGCAGGACAGGTCTTTTAGGTTTCCTGCTGGCTGGCAGATAGATATTTTCTTCATCTGGTCACAGCCTCAGTCAAAATGCTCCTCGTGCCCAGGTTGCTGTGGTCAGGTCCTGCTTTGCTAGATGTGTGATGTCTGCCTGGCCTTGTAGCCCTGCTCTGGACCTGCAGATCTTTTTGAGGTCTGTAAAGCTGGTGGAACCTGAAATCAGCTCTGGTTTGTCAGCAATCGAATCTCATTTCCATTCTCTACTCCTGTGGACACTCCAGCTTATAGCCCACGCCTTGACGCAGGTAGCCTAATGCGACAGGCTTAGAGGAAGAGGTTTCTTCAAACAATTCTTTTGTAAGGCAGCAGCTTTCAAGGGCACGAAGGCTGGGTGAGCCCTGGGCCATGAGCTGCTCAGGCTGGATCTGCACCACAAGCACGGAAGCAATTGCCAGTGCTGGCCACTGGCATTTGTGTCCCAGCTTGGGTGAGACCCAGCTACTTCCCCCTGGGTCCCATGCTGGGGGGAACCCCCTTGGGGGCTGGGCTGGCTCAGGCCGGTGTCATCGCCCCGATTCATGCAGCAGTTGTGCTGGGGGAAGGAGCAGGGAGCTTTGGGGGTCGGCTGGCTCGTGGGGGTGTCGCCAGCTGCTCGGTGGGGAACCTGGGAGGGCAGAGCCTGGCACCATCTTGTCTTCATTTTAAAGAACTCACTGTGATTTTTATATGGAGCGTTTGTGTGCCAAAAATACAGCTCTTTTTATTTAGTGAAATATCCTTTGGAAAACTGTAAAATCATGACAGGTTTTCATATTTATTTTACATTCAGATCAGGATTATACACGATCAGCTTTAGGGCCTTGTAGGAGCCAAGAGAATATAAAGGTTGTCAGAAAATTGGAGGCTTTATACCAGGCTGTTCTGATTTAACTGGCAGACCATTTAAAGTTGCTGAGATTTGGGGAGAAGCAGAGCTTTTCAGAAACGTCAGTCTTCTGAGGAGACTGCTGCCATTGCTGACTGGCACCCACCCTTCAAAGCATTGACCTCGGCACCGGCAGGAGAACGGCAGCAGCATCTTTAAGCCATGTTTTGTTGTTCTTGTTCAGAAGTTTCTCCTTTTCTGAGTAGATAAGTTTCCCCTGGAGATGTGGTAGCATCTGGCCTTTCTTGCAGCTGAGTTTAAAGCCGCCTGGTTCTCCTAAATGAAGTGACAGCTTTTAGTCTTCCACGGGAACGTGTGAATGTATTCAGGTTCATTTATAACACACAGGGAAGAAAATTGATATTGGGGCAGGGGGGGAAGAGAGGGTTAAAAAAAAAATCTTTGAGGGCTTCATCTGCCCAGGCTGGGCAGTCGTATAATGGATCCACACACTTCAGTCCACGTGAGCAGAGTAGTAATGGGATACACACGCACTCACATGCACACACGCACGCAAGCTGGGATCCTTTTCAACCAGTGGAATTATTCCTTCGGCCGAAGGTATTTTCCTTAGTTCTAATAATAAACGCTGAAATCTGGGGTTAGTGCAACACACAAAGATAGCCTTTAAGATACGCAACGTGGGTTACGTCGAACTGTATCCAGCACACAATGAGCGCATTGTTTCTCCTCTCTTTTTTGTTTCCACAAAAGTATAAAAGATCATCATGCTACAGACAGCACATTTTAGTCTGAAGTGGAACTGGCAGAGGATTTCAATGGAAAGTTGATTTATTTCAAGGGATTATGGGAGTCCAGGGATAAAGCTGGCACCCGGCCACAGGGAGAGCCCTTGACCTAGAAGCAGGAACAGTTTTCAAAGCTGTACATGTACATAACTGAGCAGAACACTTTAATTTAGTGCAGAGCATAACCTGAATTCCTTCTCTGAGGGAAGATGAAAGAAAGAAATTTTACTTCTTAGTAGGACGTTGGAAGCTGTATCCAAAGCTCTTTGCCTATTTTACATCTTATTCTGCAGCATTGCAGGAAGCAATTGTTTGTGACAAAAGGCCACTTTCTTCCCTGCTTAACTGGGAAAGCAAATTGAGCTGCCACTCATAAAACCAACTGGATACAGAATTAATTTGCTTTTCCTGATAGATGAAGCAAGTTAACAGGCCACTGCAGGTTACTCTCTGAATCAACATATGAAACATAATCTCATTGTCTTTCCTCCCCCCTTCCTCTAGGCCTTGAGCAGTAATTATAAAGACTTCAAATGTCCCTAGTGACATCAGCTGGTTAAAAAAATTTGGATCACAGGAATAACATAACCCAGACCCTGCTTTCAGCAGCATTGTTCACACTCCAGAGAAGGTAATTCTGTACAAAACACTCTTCTGTAACTACGCTTTATTAATTTTAGTGGTAGTTTTCAGTAAGCTTCACATCAGGATTCACTTCATCCGGCCGAAGGTGCAAAGCGTAACGGCAACAGAACGAGTCTTTCAATTGGTGGTTTTGAGCATCTTGTGCAGGCCGTGCATTATATCAAACATCCAGAATAATTACATTTACTGAGACTTCCAAAGCAGTAACAGGCTTCCAGTTCAGCTGGTCTTGAAATCAGCCATCAACTTCAGCCACCTAATTAAGTGCTTTATTCTGCAGCTCGTGGTCCTGCCAAGTGTCCGCAGGCGTCTGTAGGTATCTGACCTGAATCAAGGACTCTGGGTTTGAGCTCTGTGTTTCCAGACAGTGTGTCTGACTGATACTGCAAAACCACAAAATGCCAGATGGTTTCAACATATTACATAGCTCCCTGTATGGGCATCCACCGACAGCGTGTGCCTTCCTGTAAAATTTCACATGCTGAAACAACTTCTTGCAGTGTGGAGACAACACTGTGCCTGAAAACAAAGATTGAACGACATCGGCGTTGCTCAGCCGCTTGTCAACTTCTGGGCTGGGAAAAATTTTTCAGCTGTTCTAAAATTAGAAGATAACGTAATGCTGGCTAGAATAGGGTATAGTCTGGGCAGGCTTCTTCATTATCAGCTTCCTTTTTGAACTTTAATCCTTATTTTATGACCCGCTGTTTTGGGTTTAGCTTGCATCAAGGGCACAAACTGCCCATCGTGGCAGATTTCCACAGGGATTTTGCTCCGTGCATTAAAGTGAGACTGATGGATTCATTTCACGTGTCAGCTGCAACGAGTGGGGACTGAGGGGCCTTCCCACCACCCGACCTGCGGCCAGGTTGGATCCCAGGTAGGAGGTTTGTGGACTGGGGGCCAGGGCCAGTGGTCCTTTTGCTGTGTTACCTAAAGCAGTTTTGACAGACACTGCCGGGGTCCCCGTGCATGTGGACTGGTCTGCTGGCTTCCTCATCACCCACACACAAATACCCTGGTTCTCCAGGGAAGGAGGAGAGATCCATAGAGTTGGGTCTGCAGAATGGAGGGAGCCTCCTTCCTCAGTGTATGCATACACCCTTTTGTCAGGCTCTGGAGGGTCAGGGCTCCCTGAACTTTGCATTTCCAGAGCTTAGGCTTTCAGTGCTGTGAATTTCTTTGAGCACCCGAACTATGCCTCTGGTCATGCCCTGAACCAGCACTGGCAAAACCAATGGGGCTGGTGCCTGCTGCACTACTTATTCTGGAAGGGAGAAAGACAGTTTGTTTGGCTCTGAGAGGAGAGCCATTGTTTGTCCTGCTTCCTTAACTCAGGAGGTCAAGATAAGGCAGCTTCACCCCTGTCTATGTTGGTTTAGCTCTGGCATTTGGGATCTAGCGCCAGGTACTGCAAGAGATACGGGCAGTGGAAGTGCTTGTGATGAAACCTGGCTGCGTTCCTCGTGCAGGGGAGTTTGAGACTCCTGCCTGGGAGGCCCGTGAAGCACAAGGGTATTCAATCCCACTGGCAGACAGCTGCTGGAGTCTTTTCTCAAGCATCCCTGTTCCTTCTGAAGTTGTAAGAATCAGGCCTTGCAAGCCTGATCCTGAACAGAGAGACACGGAAACGTCCCCCAGCGTGTGCTGGAGGAAATGATGAGTTGCTAACTCGTTTCACCCCTCACACGGGTCAGGGGCAATTGCATGCATGTGGGGAAGGGCAGTTTTGTCCTCACCATCCCAGCCGTGATGCTCAGGAATTCCCGAGAGGCTGCTGTGCCAGGGCAGGAACCACTCTGCTATGTAACATGGTGTACATCCCTTCACCCGTGTTCCCCCCAAGTCCTCCTTGTCCTTTCTGCAGAAGTTTGAGATCTGAGATGTCACAAGTGCTCCAGATGTAGCTGCAGACCAGTGAGCTAGGGTACTGGTGCTGAGCACATCCTTCTGGAGAACTTTGTGCTGGGGTTTCATGAAGAGAGAGAGGACAGGAGGAATGCATTTGCTTTAAAGGTTTAAAAACATTAAAAATCACCTTTGTGCATTGAGTGCTTTTTGCAGCCAGGTTACCAGGGATGCTCTGTGCAGGAGCAGCATTTACTCCTTTTCAGGCATTAGGACTAGCAAGTTTGTAATCAAATACATGGCAGCTGTACCACTGGGCCAACAAGGTCGCTCTTTATTCGAGGCCTTGTCTGTGGTTTGGTGGGGAAAACATAATTAGGAAATCCCTTGGGAAAGGGCTGTCTTGATGTGGCCAGGCCTCTTACCTCTATAGCATTTTTTCTACTGATAGAAATTAATAAGAACAGAAACACTTTCTGTTGCTTTTACATAGCAAGGTAACATGTAACTGATTTTACTGCTCATTGGTTATAATTACTCTTTTCTATCCACTAATTATGGCAAAGAACAGGAGAACTCTAATGACCACAGTGTTAACTGAATAAAACTTCAGTTACTTTAGCTTGAGTGAATAATTTGTCTTCCTCAACTTGATTTACTAAGATCTTAGCTGACAAGGGTCCCCATTCTGTGTATTCATTTTGTAGTTAGAGTGGGATTGTTTATAATTTACAGGTTTAAGTCTGAGTGCTATTATTTCGCACTGTCAAAGAGCATCTGTTACAGTGGATGGCTCTTCATATGGTAGCACCACGGAAAATAAAGCACAGCAGCCGTGTTAGCAGCGAGTTTATGAGCGCCCTGCAACGTTCACCTGTGTAAAGGTGAATTTCTTGTGGAAGGGGAGAAAATGGAATTGCATCAGTCAACTGTGCAGTCATCTCGAGCAGGATGAGCTTGTGTTAGCCATGCAGGACTCGTTCACTGCAGCCTTGTGATCCAGATTCAACATTCTAGCTCTCTGGGTGGGGTAAAATCCAGGATAAAATTTCATTTATAGGCATTCAGTTGTTACCTGATTATCACTACAGGCATCCCAGGCTTTTAACCACAAGCCTTCCAGAAGAGAGCCTATGTACTTCGTGCTTCTACAGGACAACTTGTAAATAGATTGTAGTTAGAAGATCTGAATTGGATACAATTGTGCAAGCAAACTCTAGCATAGCTTTCATGGTTGGCTTAGCCACTACAGGCAGGACCAAGCCATTTCAAAGCACACTGACTGGAGTTAACGTTGCTTACTGGGTGACAAAACCCCAAACCCCTTCATTGAACCCTAGCAAGAGCCCTGTCATGTTTAGGGTTGGTTATGAAGCTTTACTCCTTTTATACTTGATTGGAAATCTTTATTTCTGTTTGTTTGCCTTCAGAGCACAGTAACAGCAGTGGTTTATTAGGCTTCTGTTGACTGCTCCTTGGTGGAGAAGGCAAGTAAGGGCTCTTGGCAGTGCAGTGGGCACCAGGCAGCACTTGTCTCATTTGCCCAGTACTGTCCAAGGTTTTACCATTGCCAGCAAGGTTGTCACTCTTGTTCAGTCAACTCATATACTGGCTATAGGTGCACAACTGTGTGTGGCCTGGGCTTCCTGTGCAGCTACAGCTGTAGCCTGGCCAGCCTTAGCAGAGCTTTTTTTTAACAGAGTAAAGCTGATCATCTAAAGCCCAGCACACCAGCAGCTCACGTTGATCTCAGCTCTGGTTGTGGACACTCAATAATTTTAAGAAACCAGGCCCAGTGTTGCCCAGTAGAGACCACACAGTCAGTCAGCTACGAGTGTTGTACTTCTTCCAACTACTCGTAGACTCTCAGAATTATGAGGTTTAAAAGAACATGACAAAATGTCTTCTAATGTAGTAAAGTTTAAATAACAAAGAACTGCACGTTGCTAGTTACATCCAGCATTTGTTGTTCCACTCTATCTTGCATTTCCTTTGATCTATTTTTAAGTCATTGCAAACTTTGTTAAAATCCAAATTCCACGATC
>VWZY01012119.1:313220-326159 GCA_013399075.1 Chloroceryle aenea
CCCCCCCCAAAAAAAAAGTGTCCTTTTGCCTTGGACTCATATTTTGAGAAGCCTATTTCTTTTGTGTTACTAAAATGCCAAGATTTTAATGGAATGCTTTATTAGGTTTCCAAATGCTTCTGGCCAATAACAAGCAAAGTTCAGCTCAGTAGTTTTAATCTCAGAAACATCAAATCTGTTTTCCCTGCATGTGAGAAGAGCCATGCAGCTCTTAAGAAGATTAAAGCTATAAATTCTAACATTGCAGAGGCCAATGCTTTCACAGTCCAGATCAGGCCAGGTTATTTGATGCAAGTTTTCCCTCATGTGAATTTCCAAGATTATTGATAGCCTTCAGTTCACCTGGGCTTTCTCCCCCCTCTCCCCCCTACTCAGGTATGCTATCTGTAGCAGGTGAATGCATTGCTTTTTCTTTTATTCTGCCTCTCTGCTGTATTTTCCTGTTAAGAGGCAAATGATATCATTTTCATTAGTGCAGCACACCAAACCATCTGTTACTCAAAGACATCAGGATCAGCAGTCAGCTACCCTCAAAGTAAGCAGCTGTAAATCTGGAGTGCCTATACTTTCTAAATGCAGAGAAGCTTTTACATTAATCTCCTCGACTTGCTGAGTAGCTGGTATGGTGCCCAAACACAGTAAGTAAACTCAATTAGTAAAAATAGACACGATGTGGCAGTTCAAAATATGGCATTTAAGCATGTGTGCTACAAACCAGAAGTGCTCGGTTCAAGTCCCAGAGCCTCTCTTTTCTTCATGTGATTCAGTTATTTACCCGGTTGCCAAAGACCTTGCAGAAAACAACGGCAGTGGTTTATTTTCACAAAGTAGTAGTACTGCTGCCATTTACACAGGGGTGAATCTGGAGAGACTCAGTTGACTTGGTAGGACTCTGGATGTTCAGCAACTCTGAAAAATTACCTTTTTCAGCTGACGCTTGAGAGCTAGCATGCAGACCAGCTTTAACACTCATGTGTTTGACATAGGCAGGATTGCATGGCCTGTACCATTACAGGCAGAGAAGAAACGTTTGCAAGGAGAGGGTACTTTTTAGAGCTTTGCTCTGCGTAACAGGGCAAGTCTGGGTTCATTAATTTGCAGTTTAAGACTCAAGAGAAAGTCTCCTCCTTCACCCCCTTTAGCAATGTAGCCGACTACACCTCTTTTTTTATGGCAAGCTGATCAAAGTCAAATTATTCAGGCTCAAGTTCTCAGAGATCCCTGTGCTCTGCTGCGTAGCAGAAGGGCTTAGGTCTGGGCGTGGTGTTCTTGACCTTCTAGTCTTTTGTCTTTTGGGCCTGTTTTACTTCCTCCGTCTGCCCGCTTTTAACCAGGAGAGCGATCTAAAGAGCCCCTGTTTGTTTTCCGTGCACATTATGATAGGCTGCCATTGTGCAACGACATAGAGTATGCAGGATAAAACACCCTGCTTATTATAGTTTAGTTAAAAGGCCTGTCACTATTTCCATTTCAAATTCCTATTTTCAGGAGTTTACTACTGAGCCGTAACAAATTGCAGGCAGGAAACTTGGCAGTCGGATTCCCAGCCTAAGAGCAAATTCTTTTACCAACTTTAAATAAATAAATTAATTAATATTAATGGCATGTGCTCCCAGCGTGCAAAATAAAGGAGGTTTTGTTATTGTTTTGTTTTGTTTTATCCTTGAAACAAAAGATAAAGATTAAGGGGAGCATTTACAGAGCAAGCGTTCCTATCCAGGAGTTAGGGAGCAGACTGGGAGCAGTGTCACCAAGGGATGGAGATGATTATCTGGTGGGCATTCTTAATTCTCCCAAAAGGATTATCGATACAGAAGGGCTGTTAATCAACACATGCAAGAGAAAGCTGGGAAGAGCAGGAGAGAGTTGTGCATCACAAATACTTACAGTGCCAACAAACTACAGCTCAATCACCACAGCGGGCGAGGGTGAAATTCTTCAGGGTCATCTTAGAGGAACAAACACCAAAACAACGAAGTAGTAACACCACAGAGTCCAAGAGTTTAAGGTGGAATAATATGTAACAGGTGAAGTATTTTCCTGGTAAATGTGTTTTTGGGATGTTTTAACATTACACAGATATTCAGAGTTTCAAGTCCTGAAGTAAGTAAAACCCAACTTTTGGTGTATTGTCCAGCTGGCAGAGATTTCAAGCTGGTAAATGCTTGTCTCTTACCTTTCTGTTCACTGAAGTTTTGAGCACTATAAGGAATCTAGGAACTGGTGACTGTAAACTACATGAATCCCACATGCTATGAAGGGAAAGTGCTGCTCAAGAGCAGCAGATTCAGAGGAAGCAATGTTCCAGAACTTAAGGAACGCAGTGAACATTTTGGGTAGTAAGATGCATTACAGATGCTGCTGTGTAGCACCATAGAGAAGATAGGGAAAGCTGTGTAGATGTACAGAAGAGAGGGGAGTCTTCAGAAAGCACAGTGAGTAGGGAGTACCCTGTTACAGTTCAGAAGAGAAAGACCAAAAGGGGCTTGCTTGGCAGTTGTTGGAATGTCTTCTTCCATTTTGTTTTTTGGGAAGTTGTAATTTTTGTAGGCTAAAATAAGAAAGCTGTTATTTCACCTTTAGAGAAATTTACCTTTTTACCTCACTGATTGTTTGCTATTTCTGAAAAGTCAGTTGGTCTGAAAAATGTGCTTTTTCTCAGGAGATAACAGCTCTGAGAGAGATGTCAAATAATGGAGTATTTGACTGCAGCACTTACTGCAGACAGCAGAACCTGGGTGACTGTGTTGCTGTGCTGGTTTGGGCTGGGGCAGAGTCAATTTTCTTCTCAGTAGCTGGTATGGGGCTGTGTTCTGGATCAGAGCTGGAAATGGTGTTGATAACACAGGGATGTTTCAGCCATTGCTGAGCAGAGCTCACACAGAGCCAAGGCCTTTTCTGCTCCTCACACCACCCAGCAGTGAGCAGGCTGGGGGGGCCCAGGAGGTTGGAAAAGGGATACAGCCTGGACAGCTGAACCCAGCTGACCAAAGGGATGTCCCAGGCCATGTGCCACCATGCTCAGCATGTAAAGCTGGGGGAAGGAGGAGGAAGAAGAGGGGGACATGGAGAGTGATGGTGTTTGTCTTCCCGAGTCAGCGTTCCATGTGGCGGAGCCTGGCTTTCCTGGGGATGGCTGGACACCTGCTGCCCATGGGGAGTGCTGGAGGAACTCCTGGGTTTGCTTTGCTTGTGCATGTGGCTCTTGTTTTACCTATTACCCTGGATTGATTTCAACCCATGAGTTTCCTCACTTTTACCCTTCTGATTTTTACCCATCCCACTGGGGAGTGACTGAGCGGCTGCCTGGGGCTCAGCTGCCTACTGAGGTTAGACCATGACAGTTGTAAACTGCCTGGGGGGGAAACCTGGCCTGGTATAACTGATTTGAGCATCTAGCTAAAACAGGAAAGGGGTGTCAATCCTCATTTAGGGATCTGAGGGATTACTACAATATAAATAAGATTTTTGTACATCACCAAAGGAATAATTTTCTCATGAAACATCTTTAATTTCAAGCTACATCATGGAGATGTTGTGATCTCATTGCAGAGACCTTAAATGTGTACAAGGTTGAGATAAATGTGTCTTTGTTTAGAGAAATGTTTTTGGAGGCCAGACCATGACTCCTGTACAAGTTGAGCCTTTTAGGGACTCTTACAGAGCCTGCAAACTCCTCTCCTGCTGTTTTCAGGATGATTGCTACAAGGGACTCGAAGAAACTGTTCAACTTGGCAGTGAGTCACACTGAGCTAAAAGCTTCTGGGTGCATTCCTGGGAACCTCTGATACTCTGAAGAGACTCTAGCGAGGGACAACACTGGGGCTGGGATGCCTGCCCAGATTATAAACTATGCAGGAATTTCTGTGCAGTTGATAAACTGCACAGGACCCTGCAGAGCATATACATTCTGTAACAATACCTGCAGGCTCTCAGAATTACCTCTGGAGCAGCAGCCATTGGTGTACAGTGCTCCCAAGCTCGAGCCCCTCGGCCCCCTCCTCCCACACTGGGCACATGGTTTGACTATGAGAATTATTTGAGGAACTGCTGCTGTTTCCCACCCTCCTGCTCCCCCCGCTATACATTTTTAACCAGCAGAGGGAAACAGAGGGGCTCAAGATTAGAGGATTTGCGTGAGAAACGCTGAAGACTCTGCAAAGAATGCGTCCTATATAAACCTTGAAAAAGGGCTGAAGCTGAAATGCATCAAGGGAGACAACATCCCTTAAATATGGCTTCAGCTTGCAAGACTATAGGAGTGTTTTAAAAAAAATAATGCATGATTTGAGCTGTGTCTGGAGGTGGATCAGTCTGGAGGTGAGGGAGGTGTTAGTGCTTCTATATGCAACAGTCACGTTCACTTCTGGGCACAGTGCACAAGTGCCTGCAGGGAAGCAGAGGTGGTTTTGGCCAGGACTCTGGGCTAACCCCCTTTGCAGTCACCAGCAGGCAAAGGGTGTTCATCAGTGTGGTTCTTGCAGGGTAGCTGGTGTCCTGTAAATCCACACCCTTGGCTGCCTCACTGGAGCACATTCACCAAAACCTACCCTTAAGCGCATAGCTAACTTCAAATGTATGATTCAGAGTCAGTAAGACAACGGGACAGCTTGTACGCCTTAAATCAGACACAAACTTTACACACCTAGCTGAAGATGGACCAAATAAGGCAGAGAATTGGCCTAATATTTACATCCTGAGAAATGAGATGTATCATGGAAAGGGGAGAGGCAGATTAAACAGCAGGAAAACCATCTGGTAATCCCACTTCTGCAGCATGTCGTATTTTTCAGACCTGCTATGCATATAAGAGTGTGAAATGTAATCTCCTGAGGTCGGGGGGAGATGTCCTATGACTTTAGATTTTTAACACCAGAGTGGGTTGGTTGACTGAGATAGTTTATGAAATGGGAAGGCTTTTAGGCAGTCTGTGTTGCTGAACAAGTATGAAAAAAATGCAGATAGAAGCATGGGTTTATTTTTGTTTATATTAATACTGTTTTCTCTTGCCCTTGATGTGTGGAACTGTTGCTTTTCTGAGTCCTTGGCTAAGCCTTGGGAAGAGAGAGTATTCTCTCTCCAGCATTCTGTGAGATAAAAGGATAATTTTTACTATCCCTATTCTACAGGCAGGCAAACGGAGTGAGTGAAGATGTCCCAGGACTAAGACCAAGACCGAGGGACTCTAAACCAGGTTAGAACTGCAGCAGAAGCTGCAACATCGCTAACAAATCAGTTTCTGTAACAACCTTTCCAGCTTCAAAGAAGGATAATTTAGAGGGAACACAATGTCTGCAAAGTTCTGGGTAGCATGGAGAGCACAGGTAGGGACTGGCCGTTCTTGGTCTCAGTGCCAGAGCTGGGAGCAGGGAATGAAGCAGGATGAGGTGGTGGTTCTTGTGTCAGGGACCCAACCTGTGTGCTGTGACACAGCAGACTGTGGATGCCGTGCAGTCTACACAAGCTGATGGAAGAGGCTGTCCAAGTCTTGGGAGATAAATCCAGTGGGGGTTACCAAATAGACAGAAGCCACATCCTGCCCAGGAAGTCCCTTAAGCTGAAAATAGTGGGAGGCTGGAGAGCATGTGGAGGAAGTAGTGTATAATGCCCATGTCTCCTTCAGCGTCTGCCTATGACCACTGTTGTCCTGTGGCCATTGTGTGGCCATTCTTATGGCCTGTTGCAGAATGAAGATGACAATATAAACTGTGAAAAATCTGTAGTGATGAACTATATCAGAACTATCATCTCCTGAGTAGGAACAGCTTATCATGAGATGCTCCTGCTCCAGGCCCCAGGTAACCACTCCGCTGCCTTGGCTATACTTGACCCCATGGCAGAACAATCCATGCAAGAGAAAAACTATCCCTGTGATAGAACCTACACTTCACAAGGGTTTGATTTTTGGAGAGGCCCTGTGGCAAGTGACACACACTTTGGGAGAAGGCTGAAGATGGGCTGGCAGTGGGCACGTGTTTCTCGTGTACCTGGGTGCCCAGCTGTGTTCCTTTTGAGAAAACTGCTTTCACTGTTGTGTTTTTCTTATAATTGCCATGACCCAGGGCTTCTAGGGCTTCCAACAGGTACCTTTCATTACCTTAAGTGTAAAGAAATGGGCAGTATCATATGAGGATGATATGAAAGCAGATCCAAAGTAGGAAGACAGGTATAAATGGGAGCTGTCCTCTGGAAAAAGTGGTCAAGGTGAGAGAGACACGATAGGGCATTTCAGCCAGCAAGGGAACAATTACTGCCTTCAGTAGCAAGGCCTCTGCTGAAGGGTAAAGAGAGAACATGAGGATCTGGAAAATCTCTGAGGGAAAGATGCTGCTTCTGTGCAGTGAGAAGCCAAAGTGATGCCAGTCTAGTTACGAAACGGCCTGCACAAGCAGAGATAGCTCTGGTTTAAAGGAGTATCCTACCTCAGGCTTCCTGTCACTTTTCCCAGGACATTTTTTTTTTAAACTATGGACTTTCAGGGTTCTTTGGACATATTCCTGTGACCTTGCAGAAGAAACCGGAAAAATACCCCCTTAGCTTGTAATCAGGCGGAAGGTAAATGTTTGCCTCAGGGTGTGAGTCAAGGCCTTGTAGGCTGAGGACTTCTTACCCTCCAGCCAATTCACCATCATGCTTGTGGTTCAGCTCTGCTTCAGGATTTTCCAATTGAAAAATCCATGCTTATGGATCAAAATCTAAAGGGGATACAGCAATTCCTCCACAGCAAAATTTTCCCACTTAAAGTTTTGTTTTGTTTGCTGGTTTTGTTTGTTTGTTGCACCATTCAAAGTTGCTACTCCTGTGCTGCAGGTGACTGAAGTTTTGTGGCCTATGATACTGTTTGAAACAACAAAAAAATACAGCTTTTTTTTTCTGTGTCAAAGATGCCCGTATTTCAGGATTATTACTGAAACCAGTATTGAGGGTTAATACTGTATTAGTTATTAGCTTTCTTTTTGACAGTACAGTGAAAATATAGATGCAAAGTAACTCCAGTCTTGGACATAGAGTACACGTGCACTTCTTTCTGTCTTGAAACCAAGGTATGAGCCCAGATTTACCAATATTGTCTGAATTTGGTAAACTTCTGTTCTGAATTTGCATGAGAGCTTTCTGGCTGAGGCTCATGTGTATCAGATTTTGTGAAGAGGTAGAGCCAGCGAGGGTAGAAAATAGCTGTTACTCATACGTTGCACTTTTTCTCAACAAATGATAAATGTTTTTAGCATGTGAACAGAAAGTGCAGGCTTGGCAGCAGGATTGAGCACACTGGCTCTGAAGTTCTGTTAGGTCAATGATCCATGAGGTAGGAAGGATTTGTTCAATAGACCAGGACGGTTCAGTTGAGGCCATTAAAGGACTTAGGAGTCAAAAATGTATGTTTTCAGTTGCTGTGTTTGTTCACACGGGTGAGCAGCCCATTCTGGCCTGTTCCCCTCCTCCCCTAAACACTTACTGCACCCATCGAAATACGTGTAGTGGTGATCAGAGAGACTGCAGCAGGCTGTAGAAACCACACTGCCTTATATGCGGGTAAGACGCTTTAAGATAGGTCAAGAGTTATTTCCCAACCTTAAGTGTTTACACGATAGATTCTAATCTAATCTGTCTAGACCATAACGCCCTTAACAGACAGAAAAAAAACCTGGCAAGTGAACTCCCAGATAAGTCTCTGTACCAGGTATGATTTAAAGAGACAACACGTGTCTCCTGCAGGAGCTGTTGGCCTCTGACTGCTCCCTGCTAGCAGCTGAGAACCCCCTCCCAGAAGCGGCCAGTGAAGTCTCCTTAGCTCTGCACCATCATTGGGGATGGCAGAGCTGCCTTGGCATGGCTGGAAACAAAGCGTTTTCCACGGAGTAGAGCTTCCCCTCCATGCCTTGCTGGTGTACTTTGACCCCAAGATGAAGCCATCACTTCCAGGAATAAGGTGGCAGTTTGGTTTCCATTTGTGCTTGGCCCTTCTGCTCGCACCGGCCGTGGGGGTAACGGCAGCGCCAAGAGGAGATAGGTGGAGACCAGGACATGGATGGAGACCTCAGGCAGCTTGAGACCACAGGCCATAGAGCACTGACCAGGTCATCATCGTTATTACTCGAGGGGTGTCCAGACCAGTTAAGCACCTCTAGAAAAGGGCTTAGCACTTTTATTTTCTACTGCTGGACCAGCTTATGGAGCTGACTGTGGCCGTGGTCCATCCTGGTGTGGGCACTGGTAGGTCAGCTGGTCTTCCTTCCAGATCAGTGTCCTGGATCTGACTAACAACTTCTTCAAAAGACTAAATCAGTCTTGATTTTAAGACTTCAGAGGATTCATCTGTTTTCTTAATCGCCTGATGAATTGCTCTCCCTGCTTAAAAAAAGCAACAACAACAATAACAACAAAAGTATCTTATTTCAGATTTGCATCTCAGGACCTGTTGTTATGTTAAAGCTATTAAAGCTGTTGTTATTTCAAGAGAAATGCAATTGTTTCTTTTCAAAAATCAAGACAATGCTAAACGTTTTTTTAACCTAAATATCCCATTACCTACACACTAAGACTGGCCAATGATTTGTTCAGCAACCCCACAACCCATAGCTAACCAGGATGTGGTAAAATAAAGAAATTAACAGCAGCCTTTCCTTTGAATTCACTTGCAAGGGACTTCATCATTTTAGACCATAATATTTTTCTCTTTGAGTCACAGTGTAGTACTATGTACTTGCTCAGTCCTCATGAATGCTTTGCTCTCATTTCACTAAATGTTAATTTGCATGAGATACTTGTGGCTTTAAAGAGACAGCCGTGGCTCTCTCTGCCTACCAATCTAATTTCCTTCCATCTGAAACCAATCAGAGAGTTCTGGAGAACATCATCAACATGCCTGCTCTGACAGGAGATACACTCATTTCTAAGTGAATGCACAAAAAATAAAGCTGTTAGTTGTAGTTTATTACGTTCACACAAGTGGCACTTGAAGTTAAAGAATACATTCCAAAGACATTATTGTTCAGATCGTGTACTCTTTTACCTTCCCTGAGGAAAGTGCACCTTAATTAGCCAGCTGTAATCCAAATGATAGTTTCTCATTTGTTAAAGCTGTTCAAATACCTTAAATCGGCTGCTTATGCCCGAAATAATAATGAAATAACTGCATTAGCAAAAATTATCTGAATGTGAGAGGGCTATAAATAGATAGGAGGTGGATTGGACAGTCGGCAGATACTGAGTTGGAATAAAAGCATCTTACTTAAGCCAAAAACATGGCAACCAACATTTTCTGTTATAAAAATATTTGAGATTAATTTAGTTTTTATGAAAGCTGTCTGAAACTGCGACGAATAGCAGAATTTCTGTTTATTTATAAGCCAGTGTTAATACCTGAAGTGGAAAGCGAGGCACCTCGTGAGCACTGACAACAAGCCTTTGATTGTATTCAAGAATCCCTGTGCCAGGGGATAAGAATGACTGTATGTTCCTGCTCTCTCGGGGTAGCCTCCACCTTGGTAACGCTTGTCATTTGAGCAAATTGCATGACAGGTCTGTGAAGTGGATTACTACTGTCCACTAGAGGCTGTAATGAGACCAACAATGTCATTTTATGACAAATTGAAGACTTAAGACTGTAATGATCAATAATCGTGAAATTACTTTTCATGCTCAAATACACTGCCAATCTCAGGATTTCCCTGAATGTGGATGTTTAAAAAAAACCAAAAATCCAACTTCTTATGCCTCTTACTCTCCCATTTTTCAAAGATACTATTAATTGTATAAAACATGCAGTGTAGATGACACGTTACAACTAGTGGATTGAAAGACAGGCTCTTCTAGACAGTGCACACCTCGCATGCCTGAGTGATTAGCATCATCTGGTCAAGACTGTGTTCAGCTGGGAGCTGTAACTCTTTCAGCACATCACCAACAGTAAATAACTCTCAAGACAGATGTGGGTTCTTGTGTCCCACTCACCACTTTGGTGTCAGAGCCTGCGTCCGCGCTGCCCTCAGCCAGCTGACTACCATCTGACAGGTATCCTGCTCTCCTTCCCTCCCCAGGGGCAGCAGGGTCTGCAGTGCTTGCCAGTTTTGTTTTGGTTTCATACAGGCACCTCTTGCTATATGCCCTCCTCAGCGGGGCAAGGTGGTGGGTTTCAGGGTGGTTCTTTGCTGCTAGGAGAGCGTGCTTGCAGGTATTTGGGATGGTAGCCCTTGAGCAGGACCTGACCATTTCAGTGCTGAGCTGCTTCTCTTTATTCCTGTTGTCTGAACTATCCTGGTGACAGGTAAAACCACATCTACTTTCCACAGAAATTACTTTCTCTTCTGGTTTAGTTCTGCACTTAGTAGATACTGAGGGATCTCTGTCCCAGCCATTGAGCAAAGGACACAGCAGGTGCTGTTTCCCCCACCTTCTGCCTTCGCTGGCACCTCCATAATTTGTGGTATTCTTTTTTGGGGGGATAATGAGCTCCAGAGAAGGCCTTCAGCTGAGGAGCTGCAGAGGCATAAGGATGTCTTGGGCCATGGTAGAATATTCTGTGTGTCAGGCGATGTCCGTGGAGGCACAGTCTCCTCATCTCTTCTCTGTTAATGGATCCAACATGTAGCAAGTCAAAACAGAAGTGAGGAATGGCTTAGGAACCTGCCGTGGCTGGTGGCAGCTGTGGTGGTTCCCAAAGCCACGGGTTAAGGCTGCCTGCTGGCTCAGGAAGACAATATTGCTTTGACTAACAACGGACTTACATTTTAGGCCTCTCTTTTCAACTCTGAAGTAGAAACAGAGACAAAGATGTAAAAAGCCTGGAGCGTGGCAAAAAATGTGGGTCCTGTGGCAAACACCATGGCCACAGAGTAGAGGAGTACACAAGCCTCTTACACGAGCCTGCTCAGAAGGGCAAGTTGCCCAAAGCTTGCTTCAGCATGAATGTGGCTTCTCTTTCTCTGAGTGTGCCACACCTCTTGGCAAGGTGAACGTTTGAGAAGGAAGGATTCCTTTCTCCTGAGGTCACGCTCTGTACAGCTGGAATAAAAAAAAGGTGGCAGACGGGAGAAGGCCGTGTACTCAGAATTGAACCCTGATGATGGGGTTGCAGCTTCTCCAGGGCTTTCACTTCATTTTCAGTAATCTCCAGTCTCTGTCTCTCTCCCTTGGTTCCTTTTATTAAATCAATGAATCTTGCATTAACTGGGTGAAGATAATTTTGCCGTCTGCTTTGCTGCTGCAGCTTCACTGTCTCGTAGTGCTGAGTGGCACCTTTGTCCAGACATCTTGGCCTGTTGCTGCTTTTGTCCCCAGGCCACTCCTAGAACAGAAAATGATGCTGGGTTTCATAGAGAACCTCAACTAAAGATGCAGAAGGTGCTGTGGTAAAAAAATCCTTATGTTTCATAAAGGTAGTCTATATTACAGTCTCAGCTCTAACTCAAGAGCACTGCAGCTTACAATGTTATTATTACATTCTTCAGCAATTACGGTGAACTAGTGCAGTCATTTAGAGAAGGGACTACTTTGCTGATCTGCATAATGACAGCCTGAGCCCTACGGTACTTTGCATCTAGACTCCAACGCTCGATTAATGCTAAAATCTAATGCTAGCATATAACAGACACATAGGAGAGGTGCCCCTGCTAGAAACCCGGTACCTCGGAGCTTATTGTTGTGACGAATGGGTACAAGCTGCCACCAGCAGCCTGGCCTGGCCAGCTGCCTTGCAGGGAGTGCTCATCTGAGGCCTGTGACCCCACGGCGTCCAGCTCCACAGAGCTGGTACGTAACGGCCTTTGGTATTTATGCAACATTTTTTGCAATGTCCTTGGGGTGGGGAGAGGCTTTCTCTCTGCTGTACCTCCCTTCCTGATGCCAAAGCAGAGAGTGAATGGCTCCTTATGGACCGCTGTCAGGTTGCATGCGAGCACAGCAGCCCGCTGTCCCTTGGCTGTGTTCCCCCCATTCATTGCTTCCATCATTTGTTTTATTTCTCTAAGTTGTACCTGCCTTGGTCATTTGATGTTTTGTCTTTTCTTCTAAGACTTAAAGTCCAGACTGAGCCAGCCCAGAGGGAGGATATTTTCTCCAGCCTCCGTTTTGCATCTGTGCTTGTTATTTGCCTGTCACTGCAGTTTATGGCACTGCAGAGACCTGTGTGGAGAGAGGTAAGAGAGTAATAAGCTGATGCTGGAGCGACAGGGAAGTGTAAGTCGCCTTAGTTCGGGGAGGGGGGGGTTGGGAGAGGCTCACAGTGGTCTGTGTACAGCTGGGAGAGATGCGCGGGGATCTTTGCTGAAATGCGTGCGAAGGAATCCAGAGGGAGTTAGTACCCAAACATGCGTGGTTCAGCCCTGCCTGTCTTGTAGTTCAGTGATGGTATGAGTCAGAGCCTCTCTGGTCTGAATGAAGTGGAAGGTACTTTCTACAAAGCAACTCAAGCATATGCCAAGGATCCGGATAAATAAAACTAATTCAGAAAAAAGGGAGTGGGCTGCAGGCTCTTTGCTCTAAATCACTTTGCAGTTCTCCACAGTGAAATGCAATATGGCATCTTAAATAAAATCACCCTCTTCTGACTCTTGCAGAGGCTGCTTCAGAGCATTCCCTGGCTTCCAGCACAGTTTTATTTCCTCCCTTAGAGAGACAGACCAGCCTTGACTGAGCAACTGATTTTCATGCATCCTTTAAACCATCATTCCCTGCCATTTCTGAAGGACAGCACGCTTTGCTGGCTGTCTCTTCCGTCCCTCTTAAACAATATAGGTTTGGGGTTGGTTTTTTTTTCCCCTCCCCAGCTCCTTTCTTTCCGCCTGCAAAGTGCTTTGAGATCCCCGCGACGCAGCCTGCTACAGGAGCGGGGACTTGTGTGGAACAGCGGCGTGCGCAGGGATTAATCCCGCCGTGGAGAGCCAGCCTGGCCTTCCAAGTGTTAGAGGGGGCCGGAGGAGGTAAGTGGCGAGGCGAGCC
>VWZY01012119.1:328557-343515 GCA_013399075.1 Chloroceryle aenea
GAGGATGCCGGTGGTGGTTTCCTGACGGCCGAACTTCTCGGGAAGGGTGTACTGTGCCTACTGTAGTGTCGGGCGGATGGGACGGTACGTGGCACGCTTAGCAGGTTAGCCAAATTGTCAGTTAGCTTGCCTTAATTATTAGCAAATTAACGAAGATGTGGTACTTAGTAAAAATGCTTTTGGCTTACATAAGCTTGCATAAAAGTTTGTCAGAGTTTTCCTTTTTTTTTTCCTTTTTTTTTTTTTTTTTTTTTGTTGGTTTTNCCTGGCTGGCTGGTTTAACTGTTTGGTGGCTGTAACAATGTTTACGAGTTAGTGACAGTTCCCATTCCAGCAGTTGTATTTGAGGCCACGGGCTCATTATTCTCCACTCACGTACTGTACTTTGCACCTTCTGTCCAGTAAAATTAAAATCACCAATACCTGATAAGAGGATGGCCACTGAGGTTTTTAAGCCTCTTCATCATTTTCAGCAAGGTGTAGGCTCTTTTGTGTTTTAGGAGAAAGCCAGCTTCATTTTCTCTTGATAAAAACCTAATTATCTATAAACCCAATCTTCCCATTGGTAAATAACTCATTTGTGATACTGACAATTTTTGGGGTTTTTTTGGTTTTTTTTGCATGTGTGCTCATCAAAATACTGCAGCCATGGAGCAGGAGGCTTCCTCTCACAAAGCAGTACCTTGAAAAATACACAGCCTGATTAGTTTTGAATTCCACGCTGCTCTTAAAAAAGTCTTCAACCAAGGCACGTATATTTCTTTCCTGGTGCTTGGACACTGCTCTCTTGAGCCACTTTTTTTACAAACATAGGTATAATATTTTTTTTTAAAGGCACCAAATTTGGCACTCTGTTCCAGCGTCGTAAATCTGGAGTGACTCCAGGGGACGGGATTGTGAGCCACTTACATGGGTGTATATCTAGAATAACTCCATTTATTGGACCTAATCCAGGCGTATAGTAGAGTAGCAGAGCTCGGGAAGGGATCTGCTGCGTATCGCCATTAGTTTCTCTCTATCTTTTTACAGCAAAAAGCACTGTGGGCTTCAACAGGATTTTTGCCTGACAAAGGAGCTGCGTGAAGCGCCTGCAGAAGTGGTTAACACCCCAATTCCAGCCGCTAATCTTGCGTGCGCTTACACTAATATTGAACTTGGCCCGGAGGATTTTGTGTCTCAGTGATGAGAAATCATCAGCACCCACAGCTCCCGAGCGGTTGTAGTACCAGGCTGGAACATAATGCAATCCAGAAATATCTCAGTAAAATAGATATTTTAATCGCTCTGATGGTAAAGCACCGGAGCTGGAGGAGGTGATGAGAAACGCCTGTCGGTGGTTCAGCTCTGGCGGTGCCAGGCAGCTGGGGGCTCGGCTTTGGTGTGATGAGTTCGCAGGTCTCAGCCTGCCCGCCCAGCAGAGGCGTTTTTCCTCCGAGGGCCGAGGGGATGGGGAGTTTGCGGGCAGTTTCCTACAGCCAAAGCGTAGCTTTTTAGCATCTCAACTAACTCGTCCTTCTTGTGGGGAGAGAATATCCTCTGCTTGGCACGGCTGCCTCCGTTTTGGGCCTCTGTGCTGAGGAGGTGGCTTAAAACAGAAGAGCCTGTTAGGAGGACGGGCTGGGAGAGTGGAATAATTGCGTGCAGGACAACTCCTGTAGAGTGAGCCTTTGTGCGCCGCGTGCTGCTTATACATATTTTATTGTAAGACGAATTACCTGTGTGGCTAGGAGCATTAGAAAGTAATTCTTTTCAAAAAGGCTCTATGTACATAGTTAAAAGACTTTTTGAAAATAAACAGTGCAGCTTTTCTCCCTTACCCTCCCTAGCCTGATTGAATTTGTTTGGAATGGTTGAGAAAACTAGTCTTGTTTTGAAAGACATTTGCAAGAGACCTGGAATTTCACTTAACAAAAATTTTTATGTAATAGATCCAGTGGCCTAGTTTCCTGTTAATTAAGGAAATAGACATTAAATGCAGTCACCTGAAAAGCAACTACAGGTTTAGAGTTAAAAAAGAATAGCTTTAGCAATGTAGCTAGTAGAACAAAATCAAGGCCTGATTTTCTCCTCACTGAAGTTTAGCAGCACATCTTAGTCGACGGCAGTCGGGGTTGTCACTATCAGTGCTCGTACAGAGTGCTGCTCGTGTCGTGGTGTGCTAATTGCAGGGGAAACGCACTACAGAAGCGTGGCAGGCTCTGAAGGAAATGAGTGTCAGAGCTGCATGGATGGGCTGAAGCCCCGGCTGGCTGCAGAGCTACTCCAGCGTGTGAGGCAGCTCACGCTGGTGCCGCTGGAGAGGCGTCGGGCTGCGTGACAGCCGTAGCTGAGCCTGCAGGTTGTGAATGATTTGGCAGCTTCCGAGGGACTGCGCAGGTACGGCGTGTGCAGGTCACAGGGTGCAGATAACAGGTTGAGTTGTAGGTCTCTTCTGAGACTGCTGTAACCAGCTCTGCTTTAACAAATAAAAATATAACTAGCGTGAGAAACAGAAGTACGGCAGGTTTGGCACAGGTAAATGTTTCATTGCAAAGAAGTGACGGGCTGTGTTCCAGTGGCTTCAGCTTTGCTGACTGAAAATCCTGACCTCAGCCTTTCATTTTACTCTTATGCAGGACTCTTAAGTGCGATAGATAAATAAATAAATAGGCATTTGGACAAAGGCACTGTAGTTTGGAATCTTGTACAGTGGTTCAACATTCCTTGTAAAAAAAAGTTGGAGATTTTTTCTTGGTTTTGGCTGATCTGATACATGACTAATGTTTTAAAATGTAAGAAACTTTTCAGACTCCTGACTTCTGCAGAAAGGCAAAAAAATGGATCGATGGCTGTAATTCCTTTTCCATCTAGATAACACAATGCTTCATTTTTTCCCCTCAAAGCTGCAGTATGAGGTGGTTGTACAACACGTGCAGATTTCTGCGTGTGCATTGCTCCCAGTCTGCAAAGTTACTTTAGTACATGGTCCAGCGAGGGTTTTGCTGGATGAGGATTGATTAAAGAACCTATCCAGAGTTAAGTATGTGTGTAAATCCTTCCGTAAATAGGAAGGAGTAAGTGTGCTCGTAAACTGACACAACAAAAATGCTTCTTAGTGAGGGAGGAATGGTCCCACTAAATCGGCTTTCTATCCCAAGAGTGATAAAAATATTTGGTGAGATTCCAAGTGAAAAAAATACAATATATTCTGCTTAATACGCGACAGCAGCGGAAAGTCGGTGCTGTGTCTTCCTGTAACCTTACCGAGCAAAAGTACAGATACAGGAAAAAGATTCACATTGAAGAATTGTCCTCTGCTTGTGTTATTTGGCAACTGGCGGTGATATTCACTGGCTCAAACGTGCTGCTGTTAGTGACAAAATAGTGCACCAGGTAATGCTGCCTTCCCAAAGGTGATTGTTTTTCACCTGGTAGTAACAGTTGCAGCAGAAAGTTTTCTGGATGATGCTCCTCCTCAAATAAAATATGTTCTGTTGGCAGCAAAGACAGTCATCTCAACTCGCTTGTGATTCTTCACCTCATTAAGATCACATTTAGGAGAAGAGCACTCAGTTTGAATAAATGGGCTCTGCTCTCTACTGTATGTGCTCCGGCTGTGGGATTAAATCTGTAGTTTATTTGTGCTTGAGTAATAGTGAAAGCGTTCTCCCTCAGTCTTCGTTAGGGTAGCTTGGTGTGTTGTGAATTGTTTGACTCTTAACTGTGGTTTTGTTTTTGTTTCTTTTTATTTTGGTTTCCATCTCCTCAACTCCTGGATCAACAGTCACGTCGCAGGCGAAGCCAGATGGGCAAGCAATACAAGCTGTGAATTTATCCTTGACCCCTGTAGGACAGTGACCACCTTCGTTTTTGTCTTCACCGTACAGATATGCACTGCCAATAAGGTGAGAATGGAATGCTTTTTATTTTCTCTAACAAGCGGACACTGTCTGCTCTGGGCTTTAATCAGCGTTGACACCCTACCGGTGTCTGTGCAATTACCTACCCGTGTTACGTTTGTACTTCCCCTGCCTGGCAGCAGAGGTCCTTGAGAATCTCTTCAGAAAAAAATCCATTAACTCTGGTGACTCAGTTCTGTGACTTGCAGGACAGTGGGTTCCAGATGAGTGGTTTTATGCTCACCTCAGGTCAGAGCGTATTCAGTTACTAAAAGGTGATAGTATGAATGGAAAAGTTTACAGGCTTTGATTTTTGTTGTGAAATGCTGCACGTAAAACTGTGTAAATCCTTCCTGCCTTTTATGAACTTTCTTAGTGGTTCTCCTTGCTCACAGCCCGCTTGACTTTTCCAGTGGCCAGAGTTCCTCCTCTGCACTAAACTTTGCCTGGCGTGAGGATACTTCCCAGGATAACAAGTCACTACTGACGTGCCTGGGTGTCTTTTTACTCTGGTTTGAGGAATGTTATAAATTCTTCTGATTATTTTTTTTTATTCCTTGAAATGCTGCAGCCAGACAGGATATAATAGTGCACATCTATCAGTCTGCTCTCCCTCTCTCTTTCCTTCCCATACCATTGTGGAGAATACCTTGAAAAAAAACCAAAAACCCAAGTCTCAAGGCTCAACGATTCTACTGCCAATAAAAAGAACATACATTTTTATTTTATTTCTTTAATCTGATTGTCATTAAGCCAGCCTGGTTTTTTTGGATCCGTTATATGATTTTTGAGTGCTTGGGATTGGCAATACCACTAATACTTAAAAAGAAAAATAAAGGATCATAGGAAGATTGGCCGTGTCTTTAAATAAAAGAAAATGAAACATAGTGGTTACTTGTGGAGAATCAACAGGGGTTTTTTTCCCCCCTATTTACAGCCAGAATACTCAATTACTATAGCATTCTGTTAATGAGGGGCTGACCAGAAAGACTCCATTGCAGGGTAACATTTTAATGTATACAGCATTTCACAGAGGAGTATACAGCACAGAATTTCCATTTTCTCCTGGCTTCAGGGAAGGGTGCTGTGCTTTAAAGGGAAGGTGTCTGAGCAAGTGTTTACATGCAAAGACATGCCTGTTACAGTTTACAGATGAGCTTGAGTGGTGGGGGTGGACTGTAACCACTGTATCTCTTCAGAGAAATAAGAATTTATTGAGAGTGAAAAACCAGATAAAGGTCCTGCGTGCTGACTCGTTTCATCGTCTTGTTTTGGAAGAAAACTGCCTTCTTAGCAGCAACTGACCTGGGGGATGGAATAGATGGAGGCTTTTTATTAGGAAATTTTCTTTTTTTTCAGACTTGACTTGAGTTGTATGAAATTGTATTTATTTGCAGAAGTGATTACTCTAGGACAGGCTTATATCTCTTAATTAGAAAGTAATCATTTATAGTGGGTTGGTCAAATCCTGTGAATAATCCGATTGTGTTACCCACAGTGTATTCCCAAGTCACCTCAAATATTTTAGCATCTGGCATTTCCTGCAGTTACACGAGGAAGAATGTATTAGATGCTAAGCAAACATTTGGGATAAAAAAAAGCAGGTGCAAAAACCAGAAGGTGCAGAGATACGACTGGATTGCAGTACTGTGCTGCTCTCCTGCGTACCAGGGCAGCTTAGAGTAGAGTGGTTTTGTGGACCTGCGTTCAGATTTGTTTTGGCTTCTTCTCTTGTTGGACATTTGAGTCACTGAGGTTGGGCTTCCTCTGTTGGCCTCATTAGTTAGTTCTCATTTTCTCTAAGGAATGATCAAAATTAGGCCCACTGTAAAACTAAGTAAGTGAAATAAAAGTTAGGGGAGTGGAGACTGCCTGATGACAAATGTTCTCTCTGTCACCAAATGTAACAGGGGGAGCTGACAGTAGTAGCATGTGAAGGAAACGTGATCTGGCGCCGTGCAGCGAGCAGCCACAGATCAGTGTCACAGCTCCAGACAGCATCACGTGCTGAGTGCCATCGTCTCGCCGCCTTTCGCATTTGTTTCGGCGTGCAGGTGGTGATGGCCCCGCTCCCTTTTGGGCAGGCCTGGGTTATGACCACAGAGTCTTTCAGAGGGACTAGGTAGGGACGTGTTTGGACATATTCAAAATCAGCTCTCGGAAGCCTTATTTAGGCCTGCTGGCCCTACACGTGGCCTGGTGGCTTAACTTGCATGAGGAATCACGTGGCTCCCTCGAGTAACGTCGCTGTTGTGAGCAAACTCCAGGCGTGCTTACCCTTCCATTCAAGCAGTGTTCTAGTGGAGCCCGCCAAGCATCTTGCCTGAATAAGGACACAGGGATTAGTAAAAATAAAATTAAAAAATACATAGATACAGCTTTGTTTTATTGTGGTTTGTTTGTGGTTTTTCTTTTTAAATCGTGACTTTAGTTAATCTTAGCCTGCTCTGCAAAACATAGAGTTATTGTTATTTGTGCAGAGCGTGCACTGCCTCCTTCCACGTAGGCAAATGACTCAATGCTTTCTTTCAGACAGTTGTGTTGAGAGGATTTTGCACGAGACACTGGACATCTCAACAGCTAAAGACTTCTTTTTAATGTTTTCCACTGTTGAGTCACTTGGTAGCTAATAATCATAATATAGTCTTGAGATGAATTTATAGCCACAGCGCATTGGGAAGAATTGATTATTTCTTTTTCTGAACTTTTCATAAGTTACACTAACTAATGAGACTTACTTGTTACATAAGATAGAATTTCTGTTTGATGCAGACTCCTTGCTACCTGTAAATGGATGTCAGTCTGACCTTTTAGAATACTTTGTAGTGAACGCAGAACCAGGGAATCCATCTCTACATCAGTGTGTCCAGTGGTGGCTGTTTGGTTGCCGTATCTGTGCCCTGTCAAAGCTGGTTTTGTTTCTTCCCTCTCATACTGTTTAAGAAGGCCTAGAATGGCTGCTGGGCTAAGAGGAGGTTGGTGACGGAGCCTTTTTAACGTACTAAGAGCAGAAATGAGCTGAAGATGTGAACTAGGTATAATTGGATTAAAAAAATTTTACATGTTTTGTGTATGAGTAACTCAAAGGTAAATTAACTGAAGTGATGGAAGTGCAGACTGACTTTTTAGAAGTGAGGCTTTGTGGTCCTCTCAGCCCTACCTTGTCACCTCAGCTGTCACCTTCCATGTTTTTACTCTGTTGTTCCTTCAGCAGATGCTGAAGGTCTGGTGTCTGACTGATGGAGAGGTTTGTAACACGGTCTGAAGGTTGAGTGGGTTTGAGCGTAGCGATCTCTCTACCTAAAAACATAAGGCTCACGTTCCTAACACGATACAAGCCACGACCTGAGGCTTGATTCACCTTCCCAGGTTCTGTTTTAAAAAGGCGTATCCGCAAATGGAATGAGACTTTCTGTCCCACGCACTGCACCTTGTTAGTGTTCCTTTGAAGTGTGGGCTTTAGGGTGTTCTGTGCTAGAGGGATGGAGAACTGGGGTGTGCTGAGGGCCGAAAGCCGTGGGATGACTGGGTGTGACGTGCAGTTGTGCCTAAGCCTTGGCATCTGCCCGTGCCCTCCTGACCTCTCCCCTGGCCGTTGGGTTTTGTTGTGCATCGATACCAGGGGGATTGCTTTGGGGTGAAGGTTAGCACTTGATACCTGGGTATAGTTTTGGTTGAAAGTTCACCCAAGTGGCAGCATCTGGATTTGCATGTGTTGGCTGAGGGGTTTCTTGTGGTGAGATACTGCGGGGGAGGTGAACCCCAAGGTTGATAATTCCTTCTTTATTTTCTCATCAGTTATTGAGCAGTGAGCAGCCCGTTTTTGGACTAGCTGTAAACCTCATTTAAGGATTTATTGAGTCACTCTTTGCTCTATTAAAGTACAAGTGTTGAAGTGCTTCTCACTTGTGGTGCCACGTTTTTGTCTGTCAGGTACCCACGCATGAAGGCCCTTGTAGTTTTGTAAATTTAACTTGAAAGAAAGTCAGGCTTTAATGGAGAAGGATAATTACAAAAGGCAGGCTTAATCCTCCTTTATTGCACTTGGAAATTTTGTGCTGGTGAATATTTTCTCATTGGTGCGGTTTCTTTTCAGTGCTCTGTGTAGTAGCTGAGTAGAGAGTGATCTTTCAAATTAATAGGGTAGTAAATGTATTTCTCTTCTCTAGCCCCTGAGCACATCCCCTGCCTGGTCCTGTGCTATATTCATAGCCTTCCCCAGATAGTCTGACAGCACATAGATCCCAAATGGTTTGAAAATTCATTGTATTGAAGAGAAGAAGAAACCCCAACCCTAGTAGATTATTACACTAGAAGAAGTTGTGAGTTTATTCTCCATGTACCAGTAGCAGTTAAAAACCCCTAGCACCAATCACAAGTAATGCATTTTTATTTACAGATTAGTAGGCTGTACTCTGACATATGACTAGCAGGGAAGCCCCTCCCTTTAACAGTTGTATGTCATCTGCTTCAGAGAACTAATTACTTGGCAATTCCCATTTGATAATTCCCTCTTTATTTTCTGATGAGTTACTTAACAGTGATGAGCTTGTTGAGCAGAATACCGTGCTTAATCTGTGCTTCGGAAACTACAGAGTGGGCCTGGGGATATCATTGTTTTCTAAATACTGTTAAGCCTTGCCATAGGAACATTGAAACCACACTAAGACATGCTAACAGTTGACAGTTAACGGTAAGTTCAACGTGAGCGATGGGCAGCGTTTGCCAAAAAGTAAAAGAGGGTTTCAATTACTGGTGCACTGCAGACAGGATGTTAAATGCATCATTGCTCCAGAAAACCAGCCCAAAACCTAGCATAATTTAGACATTAAGACGCAGAAGCTTGTGTCAGAGATTGCTTCTGTGTATCTTTTCTTCTCTCTACTGAAATAAGAAACCTAAAGGAAATTTTCTTCATTAAAAACACCACTGTTTCTTGTGATACCAGTTTGACAGTTCAGCTGATACTGGTGATTGATGCATTGGTTTAATATATGGTACTTAAATAAATTAGCACTAGTTTCTCGATTGTTACCTGTCTTTTTTTGTCCTTCCCCAACGCCTTTTCACATTCTTTTACTCCAGTGGCCACAGCAGCCCTTGTTTCTGGCTGGGGAATACATGACAGGTCTCAGTGCTAATTACAACATCACAGTGTTCCTAGAGGGTACCTGAGTTCAGCGGCGCTTAACGACAGCACCAGACGAGGGGATTTATGGGGTGAAGTGACATCAGCCGGCTGATGGCAGTCTGGGGTAAGGTCAAATCGAGTCTCCCTTGCAGATCAGGAGTTAGATGGGCCTTCTTCAGACCCAGTCTCCCTGAAATTCAACTGTGGGGACCACGCTATTGAATTTGATTGAAATGTTGTCATTGCCTTCAGTAGCAGAAGGTTTGTGGCTCCGCTGCAGTCGCTTTGATGAGCTGGTGGCATTATCTCACAGATAATGCTGGTACCTGAGGAGTTGCATTTTAGCTGAGCCAGTGCTATAGGCTGAGAATTAGGCTGCTTTTTCTGTCACATAAGAAGTGTAGTATTTTGTGCATTGGCTCACATGACATTGCATCATCGGGCTTGCTGATTTATTAGATACTCACAATGATATCTCTTGGCCAGTACTGGGAGCTGTGTCACAGGCTTGTGTTATCAGTGACAAAAATGCATGTGTACATAGTTACATGTGTTCTTTCTAAAATTCATCAGAGGAACAGTAATTCCAGGAAAGACAGAATGCAGAACAGATTAATCTACTTTAATTGTGTTCATGAAGTACACCAGCTATAACATCTTTTGAAAGGAATATTAATCAAGTTGATCAAAGGTGGCTTGAAGTACAGAATTCAGATATGAACACAGTTACTTTCTCTCTGTATGTTTGTTGTAGCTTGAGTGATTATTTTAAAAATTTTTAAATATAAAATGTCCCATTTTGCTTTTTGGATTTTTTGATTTTTTTTGTACAGAATATAGCATGTTTTAAAAGCAAAGATACACGAGGGGAAAACAGGTAAAACTTTGCATTTTATGAAATACAATAAGGTAGCCCAATAAAATAAGCAATTAGAATCCAACTGAAGGTCATAGAAACATTTTTTCTTTTTAAGTTTATCTTTTATGACAGAATGTTAGGGGTTGGAAGGGACCTTGAGAGATCATCGAGTCCACCCCACCTGCCAGAGCAGGAGCACCTCGATCAGGCCACACAGGAACATGTCCAGGTGGGTTTGGAAAGTCTCCAGAGAAGGAGACTCCACAACCTCCCTGGGCAGCCTGTGCCATGAAAAAGTCACCCTCACCATGAAAAAGTTTCTCTTTACGTTTCCATGGACCCTCCTGTGTTCCAGCTGCACCCACTGCCCTGTGTCATGTCACTGAGCAGAACCTGGCTCCACCTGACACTCACCCTTTACATCTTTATAAACATTCATGAGGTACCTTATTTAAGTTTTTTTCATGACTCAGCGTATCTCTGGTAGTGCTGAAAACAGAATCCTCCCTAAGAATCAGGAAAGAAATATGCCTGGGAGCAGAGTCCCCACCTGTGATCTGGAAGGCTTGTGTACACACCCAGGAGCTGTCCGTTAAGAGATCCTTCTCCAAATAGTTACAGCTGTTGTGGATGGACCTGTCACTCGTTTTACAGAGCAGCCCAAGGGTTATTAGATGGTGTTTTGGGCTAATCCTCAGCTCCCTGCACACTGATGGGCCGTCCACTCACGTCTGGTCCAAACCACCCTCTGTTCTCCTTCCTCTTTGGCCTTAGCAGCATTTCCCCAAAGACTGAGGCTCTGCTCAGGCAGCGTTGCCTGTGATTTCAGAAGAGCTTGTGCCTAAAAACTACAGGTTTGGCCCAGATTTTCTTCCCTCAGTGAGGGGAGACAGTGTTGCTCGTCATTAAGACTGAACTGTGGAGTAAAATGTTTATTCCCCAACACACCTCTGCTAGTATTGCTATCAAGTCTGTGTAAGTAAAACATTACCTTGTGAATATCCTGCAACTGATCTTCCCTCTAACACAATTTCAGTTACATACTAGTGTATTAAGATTTGAGCATCTGGCTTGAAGCAAACAAACAAAACCCAGCTCGTACACATATGGTGGAGGTTTCTCTGCTGACAGCTACTGTTGTCTCCTTGACACCCAAATGAAATGGTACCTTCCCTCCTACCTTATGACAAACGAGAGAACTAAGACATCCTAGATGTTTTTGTTTCTTTCCTCTGGATGCTTTTTCCCCTTTTCCCCAGCCAGCTACCCTGGGCCATGACTGCTCTGTGAATAGCCAAAGATGAACTGGTGGAGCTGGGCAAAAGCTTTGGTTTTGCATCTTCTAGTTTGCAGAACTGAGAAGCTGCTTCACCTCTTTGCTTAGGTCTTGTCTGTCTCCTCTTTGAGTCAGGGATGAGTTCTAGGTTTCCTACTTATCAGTGTTGCTAAATTTTCTTCAATCTCTTGCTGTGATCTGGCCTGATATTTTTGTTGTTAATGGCACAGTCTTGGAAGGCACTTGTGATTTCTTTTGTGAGCTTGGCAGTTGATTAAATTGTGAGGAGATAAGTGACATGGCTGTGTGTTCTGTCTCTCTAACATGTCTGTGCTCCATCTTACGGGGGAAGAGGATGATGGTGGATCTTCTGGACCAATAATCTGCAGTTGAACATTGCACTGTCTGTTTGTATAGCACACAGATATGTTATATCTAAAAAAATACATGATACTACAATACTGGAAGGACCCAAGACGGTGTAAAAACCTGTATTTTGTTCCATATTTGCACAGGCTGATGCAATACTCATCCTTGGGAATGATACAAACCCACATGGACACGTTCTGATGTTTGTTGGTCACCTCCAGTTTATTTTGATTGCAGCTCAGCAGCAGATTCAGGGGGAATATGGCACGTGGATTAAAGTAAATCCTGCATGGAAGCATGGCATTTGTTACGTGACACAACTATCCAGATGTTGTTACCTGTTAGAGTGCAGCCAGGAAGGGCCCTGCGGAAAATTGAGGTGGGTTCAAGGTTTATAGTAAACATCTGAAACACATTAAGCAGCAACAGTCAAGCCCGGCCCTGTTCCTTAAGAGAGCCCAGAGTTGTACTTGTTGAGTGTCCCCTTGGCTGTCTGGAGTGGAAGAAATGCAAACCAAGACAGGCGGGTGCTACGTGCGCAGCTCCGCTCAGCGCGCTGGTCCGAGCTGCCTGGCTCTGGGGTTGGTGCCGTTTGCACAGTGCAGCCAGAGCGTCCCTAGGAACCACCACTCGTGCTGTGCAGCCTGTGCTGCAGCAACCAGGGTTTTATGGTCCTTACCTTGCTCAGGGTGGGTTAAATAGAACCACATGGGTGTAAACGTGGTGTGACAGCATGGGACCTGGCCTGGGGTTTCCGAGGTGTGTCTGGGCCCTCTGGACTCGGAGCTGTTGCTGGCAGATAGGTGTTGATGATCAGACACGGCTTATTTGGTAGGTGAATTTGGTAGATAGGACAGGTGAGCATTTGCTTGGCTTTTCCTCCAAGTGAGGAGGGAATGAAAACAGTTCCTCAGTCAATTGTCACTGGTCTTCTTTCCTTCCCGTGCTTCAGGTGGATGTGTTGGTGAATCAGACTGATCTTTCTTTATATAGCCCAAGCAGTGTTGTACTCTTTCATCTTTCTGTCTCATTTTAGCCTTTTCCAGACTTTATTTTACATTTCTGGCCAGTTAGTTTTATTCCTCGCCCCATTCTCTGCCGAGATTCTCCTGTGCTCAGCAGTTCTCACTGCTGTGTAGCTGACCTACTTGTACAGCTCCATCTCCAGGTTTGTTACCTGCACGGTGCTTGGCTTGTGTGTTGGCCTGTTCTTCGTCTTGGTTTTTTGTGTATGTTTCTGTGTGTCTAAAATCCGTTTCTGCTCAGAGGGTTTCAGTACCTCAGTAATTTTCTGCAGAACTGCAAATTTAAATGTTGTTTCATTTACCTCTCTTCCTTCCTTGTTAGTCATAGCTGGATTCTGAGCTTTGCAACCCTGATGATCTGCCTGGACAGGTCTTTCACTCCACTCAGCCCTCCCCTTCTCCTCATGGGAAAACCCCCTTTATTTCTTCTCTGAAGCTTCGCTGCGGGTGCCTCTTTCCCTGGCCAGAATTGGATTTTCAGTCCCGCGTGCTCCTGGCTTCCAGCTGCAGTGTCTCTTTAGCAGGCATTTTGCTTTTCAGTCTTGTCAGCTGGTCTCTAGCAGATCAGCTGCATGTATTTGTTTGTATAATATTACATGCTGGCACCCTAAAAAAAATAAATTCATTCATTCATTTTCTTTGTACCTGAGCACGAGCTGGGAGCTCCCTTTGGGTCATTAGTTCATAAGATGGTGGGGTTATTTTTACTTTATTATCATATCATGTGCTCTGCTAATCAAAGAATTCTTTTATTGCGTTAATAGCAGCACATCCAATCACTAACATTTGTAAGCTTTCAAAATATAATACAATTTTAATGTGTTCAGTGGGACAAAAGTAACAGCTCAGGCAGTTGTTCTTCGGCTCCCAGTTGTTCTCACACCGTGACTCTGCTCTGGTGGCAAAGTTCTGTAGTAACAGGTTGCAAAACTTTCAAGATAAAATGTAAGCTGAACCGAAAAAGAATGTTTGAAAAGCACTTCATTCAGAAAAAGAAAAGCAACTGAACATGGTATGCATTTTGAGTGAGGCTCTTCACTGAGGGAAAAAAATGCCTGGACTGCTGTGGAGAAGTACAGGACTAAAGCACCCGCTGAAGGAGTGAAGTTTGCAGAAGGTATGAAGTGAAAAAATGTGAGGGATTGTTTTTTGTGTGTGTGTATTGCTGGTTTTGCCAAGAGCTGACTATTGTAATGACAATGTGGTTATAGTAGATTTTAAAATACACCATTTAATGAGTATTTTGGTTGATAATTTTGGGAATGATACATTTGCTCAAAAAAACTAGGCTTTTGACTGAATGGAAAGCTGTCAAAAATAATGCTTTTATCTGAAAATTGATACCTCTTCTTGCTATAAGTAACACCAAAAAAGGTATAAACTAAAAGATATTAGAGGAAAATACACTTCTTCCAAATGGATTTACTCAGTGTAGTTAACAATAGCTCGAGTGTAGTTAGTTTTGCTTTTCCTCTGTGTAGACAGTTTCCCGAGGTGAGAGAAGCATCTGAAAAAAACCCAACCACGTGCTTCTAAAGATGATAAAAATTGGTGCAGGGAGCTCGGAGGTACGAGTTACTACTTTCTAAATCCTCCATTTAAACCAAGACTAGACTCCATATTGATGGAGTCCTTTTAAAGGCAGTGCCCTTTTAATCAGCAAACGGGTCCTCTGTGCATCAAATAATTAAAAATAGAGCAAAGTTTCTGAACAAGGCGTCTGGCAGAAGCGTCTGTACTTCCATCTGTGCATGATTAGCAGAATGTTTCATGATATTTAAATAGCACAAGCTTTGCTCTCTTTTTTATTATTTGTTGTGCTGAAGACCTGTTTGCTTGTTAAGTGGTCTTTTTTGAATAGTTACTGGCAAGGAATCAGGAAAGTGTACGAAGACATCTTGTGCACACTGCAAATGCCAAATTGTCCCTTTTTTTCAAAGAGCCACTGCCCTTACTATTTTTTGGGTGGGAGTTCCACCGCATCCTTCACTCGGATTTCGGAATTCCTCAGGGACAGGTTCGGGTCGGAGAGAGTTTGGGCTGTGTTGTGCTCACTGCAGTTTCACCCAGGACAGCAGGTGCCTCTGTAGCAGCAGAGCTCAGGGGCACCTTACGCCGCGAGTCCGGCCCGGGCTGCGCTTGCAGAGCGTGCTCAGCGGCCGTTCCCGTCTACAGCCCGCGTCCGATCCGCATCCGATCCGCTGCCCGCAGGGCTCCGAAGCCTCACCCCGCCAGCAGGGACCCGCTCGGCCGGGCAGCAGCTTTCCCAGCCGTTTTGAGGCCTTAGGCTGGGGCTGCTTCTTGCCTGGCAGTCAGCGCGGCGCTTTGCAGTCGTAGCCAGCGATGGCCCTTGGCACTGGGAAAGTTTTCCCGCGTGTGATTTACCGGGGCCTGGACAGGCATGTGGGTGATGAAACGGA
>VWZY01012119.1:345246-412551 GCA_013399075.1 Chloroceryle aenea
TCCTGTAAAAGCTCAGGGCAGTGTGCACACTTGTGTCTTCAGCCAGACCTCTCAGCTGGGCCATGAAGTAGTTCCACTCACATTTTATCCACGTCTTTCCTAAAACCTGTTAGTATTGGTCCCCTTAAGGACTGCTTTCTGCAGAAAGAAGGAGAATTATTTCTAGAGCTGATTCTTGATCAGTGCAGTTTGGTGGGCCTAATAGTGGCACCCCTCCAGGAGTGGGAAGGAGAGAGAAAGACTCAGGCTCATTTTAGAAAGATGCAGAAAGTTGTGTTGGTAGGTTGGTTAAATTAAGCCAGGTTTAGTGTTTTGCTCCTAGTACTTGTTCCCAGAATACACCATAATGGGGTTTTTTGGAACAGCTTCAGCTTAAGTTGTGGATGCGAATTAATTAACAGTAGCACACGTTGTGTATTGTCTGATAGAATTTGTTTTTCTCTGTCTTCTGTCATGCTCAAGGCGCTTCAAATGCCTTCAAATGCCAGGTTCACCTCTAGCAGTGCCGTGGCTCTGCAGACGAGCATAGCCCTCCTTCTGGGTGCATCAGGAGATGCAGGTCAGGGTGGTTTTGCTGATTGGAGCGGGAGGAACACTGGTTCTGATGTTTAGTATTACCCACTATTTTTTAAAAAGCATTTACAGCAGACTCCTTATTTTTGGCAGCCTGGATTTTGCTGTTTATTACTTCATTTGTAACTCTCAGTGCAGTGTAAACAGAATGGTGAAGGATTGCAGGGAGCTTTATTCATGAGCTGTTGTTTAAACCTCACTGTGGCATTTCTAGCCCTGGTAATTCCACACTGTGACATACTACGTTGAAAAGCTGGTGGCCCTTGCTTTCTTGAAACAAAACCAGAGTTTCCTTCTGTGACCCTGTAAAAGCACATCGTAGCAAAGCAGGTAAACTGGATTTCAGCTGAAGATGGTGGGATCCTCTTGACTCGTGTGAAAAATAAGGGTTCTGTTAGTTGTCTGCAGCTCTCTGGAGGAGAGCGAGTGCTTTGTGTCACTCAAAACCAACTCCTTTCAGCTGGCTGGAAAGAAGTATGGACAGCATCCAACATACAGACGTCCCCGAGTCCAAGGATTATAATGGAAATGTTGATGACCAGTCAGTATAGAGATATTAGCAAGTATTTATAGAACTCAGAGTTGTTGACTACTGTAGACATGTTGTTTTAGGCCCTGTTCCCATTCTTCTGTTGACTTTTGGAGGGTTGGGATCAGACCCCTTTGGCTCAAATTTGGAGTGAAGTTAATTAAGACTGAAAGGAGCGTGTACGTTCTGAAATCAGTCTCCAATTTTGGAGAGGAGAACAGTGGAAATAACTGACCTGTACAATGATACTGAAGTCCTTTATGGCTTGATCAAGCCATATGCTGAAAATAAAGCTTTCCCTGCATTATCTGGGATATTTCATTTTGATCTCTCCAGTGTTGTCTGTTAATGGAAGGCTCAGTGTGGTTTTTGCACATTCCTCATAATGCTTTCTTTGACGTGGAGAAAAATGTATCTGACTAATCAACATCCACTTTTCTGTGTAGAGCAGCAGACAATCATTATTTGCAGTTTGTACTTTTCTATGAAAGCTTCTCCAAAACTTTGGCAGCTTGGTAGGAAAGAATGGCAGATCAGTGGCAGTTCGGTGCATTCTCAGCTGTGCAGCTCTGATGTCTGTTGCTTTTAAAGATGGAATAAAAATACCCCCAATAGCCAAAGATACGTAACCACAGTCTAGGTAATTACAAAAGAAAGAGACTCAAGTAAGTACTGAAACAGGGGGAAAAAAAAACCCAAAATGAAAGATTCTTTGTAAGAGCAGTAGAAATGGTAAAGAATTACTACTCCATAAACAGTAAAAAAAAAAAGCAAAAAAAAAAAAAGCTCCCTAGTTTGCTATATGTTAAAGGTGCTGTCAGTTAGGGAATATATGTGAAACAAAAGTCTGAAATTCTAAATACTATAAATTCAATTGTTATTCAGGGCTCAGTTGTGCTCCAGAAAAAGAATAAATGTGGAGCTTTGCTAAATACAACAAAAGGCAATTTGGGGAAACGTGTGAGTACTGCTAGAAAAGCTGAACAATACATCTCTATGTAAAATTGCATGTGACTGGTCTAAGTGCTGTGTTGTCACAGCTAGGGCTGCTGAAATTGTAAGTAGGTAGCAAAAATTTACTGTTTAATATTTCACAGATAATAATTGTTCTGAATGATTTAAATAGCACAGGAAACATAGTGTCACAAACTTGACATTTCAGTATTAATATTGATACTGAAACAGTCTCACCACAAAGAATGCCAGGACTGCAGGAAGAAGGACAGCATTTTGAGCAGATAAAGACAGTAAAGTTTTAAAACCCTTCAGATAGGTTGAAAAATGCCATATGAAAACCTTTCAAGACTGGACATCTATGTGCAGTTTGGGGAATGTCCCCATCTAGGTAGAGCTGGAAGCAAAGGGATGGTTCTCTGGCATTTCTGCCTTCTCCCCTCCTCCCCTTTTTGCTATTTAATGAAAGACTGCCTCAGAAAGGTTAATGGCACGAGGCTATGAAGTGGTTTGGATTCACTTTTACAAATGCATGAGTGCAGGCGGGTTCAAAACAGATGTGTAGCCTTTGGTGGCCATTCTCAGCTTGGCTGGAGAGGGACGTGATCCTCTGTCATGTCGAGATCTGGCTGTGGGTTACTTTGTAAAAGAAACAGAGATGGAGACTGGTGAACATCACAAGGGATATGGGAGAGGCCAGCCCGTGCGGAGCCCACGTGAGGAGCAGGGATGTTTCTGTTCCGTCGCTCTGTGTAACGGGGTGGTGGTGTGTGTGGATGGCACCCCACCGGTGATAGCTTTTGGCAGTTACATGTCACACAGGGGACTTGGTAAGTCACCTAGCTGCTGATAGTGCTGGTAGGTACAATGCTTCCCCAAATTCCTGATCACGGGGCACGTAGAGCACGTTTTGGGCTTTGTGCACCGGTTTGAGTCTGGCTGCTCAGCTCAGTGCAGGCAGTTAAAGGACTTTTCTCTTTTTGAGGACAGGAAGGAAAAGTTTGTCAGCCTCCTTTCTGAAAGTGTTTTGGTAGCTCTGACTTCTTTTTCCCTTCAAAACCCTATCTTGCACTTTCAGACTCCCTTGTTTTCAGGTGTGATTAATGGTATCTTTTCTCTTTAGAATGCAAATGCAGATTGAGTGTTCTTACCCACTCTGTAACACTGCACAAACGTCTGGCCGGACAAATTAAAAAAGATAGGTCTGTATTTGAAAGCCAACCAACCAAACCCCAAATGCAATTTACCTTCTGAAACATTTATACACTCTCAGCTGTAGGTGCTGCAATGCATTGATGCCAAAGTGGCACCATTTGGCTTTGCCAAGTGCAGGTGGCTCCTTTGGCTGCGTGTTACCCGCTATCAGCAGGAGGAGAAATTGGGCAAGTCACTAGAACTGTTGCGATGCCTTCGTGTCTCAGCAGTGGCACCTACACAGAAACAACCTCTCTGAGGTCCCTTTTCCAGGGGGATGCTGGGGAATCCTGGATCCCTGGCAGTCACTGGCATTCCTGTCCAAAGGGTGAAGCATCAGCTCTTCTGTTAAGAAATGCAAAGCCCCTGGTGCTGCTGGACTTAGAGGGGGCAGGCTCTGACCCCCAGCTGATGCCAGGGACCCCAGATACTGAATTCACTGGGGGCAATCTCACCTTCACTAAGGAGACCTAAACAAGATAGTAACACGTGGAGATCCTACTCTCCAGGGCTGTGCTGTTCGTCAAGTGATGCACAGCGTGTGCAGAGTGGATGGAAAGTGTTCTCCTGGAAGTGTTCCAGTTTGTTATTATTTCAAAGTCATTTTGCCCAGGCACAAATGCTGATGATTGTGTGGGGAGCCCCTGGAGCTACAGAGTGGAAGGTGAACCTCCCACCCCTTAGCTTAGGTTGTAACTAGTAAATGACATTTTATTTTGTGGCCAGCTATTCACCCGTCTGTCTGGACCTCTGTTCTAAATAAAACCCAAGAAAATAAAATACTCAGGAGACTTTGGCCTCTTACGAGATGGATTGTTATTGCAGATACAGATCTATTTCACTGCCCGTTCCTAAAGCCAAGATTTAGAAAAGCATCTTGATGTTTGAACTGCCCAGAAACACAGCCCGAACTGGGAGTAATCATACCAGAAGAAATTACTTTTTTACATCCCATACTTCCTCTATTTCTTCAGCTGTTTCCCAAAGTATCAGCTGCATCTGCTGTCTGCAGTAGGATTACAGGTTAAATGAATTTATCTTTTTTTAGTGTAGCTGCTCTTAGGGACCCAGAAGTAAATTGTGAAGTTCAGATTAATCTCTGATTTAGTTCCTGAACCTGCTCTCTTGATGTTAGTGCAATTAATGGAATTAGGATCAGACCTTTAAAGAATAATAGGAAAAAACCCTAAACACAGCAGTATCTTAGAGCTGAGCAAGTTGAAAATATGAATGAAGAATTGTGACATACAGCTAAATCCTCAGCTAATTTTCATGGTGAATGGAATAATCTTCATGGAGCTGTGAGTGGCCAACGTGTTACTGTACATCAGGGCCCTATTAATCCATAGATTATTGACAGAGCATATGGTAACTGCTCCAAAGCACGTCACATACAACGTGCTTTTATCTTTGTATTATTGTTTAAAACTGCATTCTAATCTGTCTCTGGGGATAGATGTAGTCTTGGAAAAACTCTCTGCACCGTGGTGTTTGGTCTTTGCTAGCAATGCGGTATCTGGCCAGGATGTACACTAGGTATTCAAATCACATCTGCTGCAGAATTTGCAGAATTTGTGAATTTGCATTTTAAAATTCTTCTCATTTCTGGAAATACCCTGAGGTGTAACTGTCCACAGCTTCCCTCTACTAAATAATTATTAAATATTTGCTTTCAAAGCTGATTCGTTAGCTGGCTGAGGAGTGAGTTTCCCAGTTAGTGATTTTAAAACCTTTCAGTCAGGACTGTGACCCAGAAGGGTGGGGTTTTTAACATTTTTGCTTGTCCTGGTCATTAGTACGTGTGGAGTACCGAAGCCTGGTAGCTGGATGCCCAGCCACCTAAGTGCAGTTTATTACCCTGGCTTTTAGAATGGGTAGACAGCTAGCAAGGGCTGCATCCACGACCAGAGAGCCTTCTGCAGTTTAATCTGGAGATGTTTCACTTGGCATCACTTGGCCAAGCAGAAATGAGTTGCTCGTGCCTCTGGTCAGAGCTACCCAATTCCATGTGAACCCTTGGGCGTAGGGGTTCAACCCTGGGAGAGTAGACTGATGTCTGTCCTTCCTGGGGGAACAATCTGGAGATGGGGCGTGGGTTGTGAGAGTTCTAGGGGGTTTCCACCTGAAACTGTGAATGCTGGGACCTCGCCTGCGTGCTGCTGAGGGGTGGGAATTGCCTGTGGGTGGGTGACCCGATTTTCATTTTCGTGTCTGTCCCTTCCTGCCCTTTGCTGAGGCTGATTTGTGTATGGGATTTGTGGGATTTTTGCATGATGAAGAGCACTAAATGTACATGCGTTCACTGTAATTCTGTCTTGCTCCTGTAGGTATCCCACTGGCTTTAGGGATGAATCCATTCCCACCTTGTGGCAGTTCATTGCACTTCGGGCATTTGACTTCCCCTGGGGGCTGCAGGGCTCCTCACTGCAAGGACATTGAGGTCCTGGAGTGTTGTTCAGTGAAGAGCAGTGAAGCTGGGGAAGGGTCTAGAGCACAAGTCTTGCTTGGCTTGTTCGGCCTGGAGAAAAGGTGGCTCTGGGGAGACCTTCTCACTCTCGACAAGTGAGGAGGTTGGAGCCAGGTGGAGTTGGTCTCTTCTCCCATGTGACAAGTGACAGGACAAGAGGATATGGCATCAGCTTGTGCCAGGGGCAGTTTTGGTTGGATGTTAGAAGAAACTCCTTCACTGAAAGGGTTGTGAAGGCCTGGAACAGCCTGCCCAGGGCAGTGGTGAGATCCCTGGAGAGATTAAAAACCATGTAGAAGTGAAGTGGTGCTGAGGGACATGGTTTAGTGGTGACTTGGCAGTGCTGGGTTAATGTTTGGACTCAATCTTATTCTCTTCCAGCTAAAATGACTCTATGAGATGCTGGTGGCAGTGCTTGTTGAGGCTTTCCTGAAGCTCCTGGGGTCAGGGAGGGCCCCAGACTTGCCCCTGCCTGCAGGGCTCCCAGATGAACACCACCACCCATGTTACTGGCCACTTCCCCTGCCCTGCTGGCCGTTCTGAGCGCCAGCCCCGCTGCCTCTCTGGGGCCATGGCGTGGGCGTGTGGTCAGATGCTCCCAGCTCGTGGGACCTTGAGCAGCAGCTGCTCCTCACAGGGCTTTTTCTGCTGCAGGGTCTGGTTTATCCCAAGGGCAAGTGGCTGTNGTGCCCAGTGGTGGTGGTGCAGCCAGGGCATTGGGTGCAGAGAGGGCTGAAGCACGTGGGGGCTGCCTGCTAGGCTGGGCACCTTCTGTACAGATTCAGGATACCCAGAAAACATGAAGTCACTTAATGGCTAAGCCTGGAGTTTGTTTAAATGCACCCCAAATGCAGCATCATGTCTATAACCCAGATTTTTCTGTCCTTTAGGAACGTTGCCCCTTGGGGTAACTGACACCGTGCGGGTGTCACCGCGGGAAGGTGCACAGCGCCCCGCCGAGCGCCCTCGCTCACGGTGGTTTGGTTTTAGTTTGTAGTCTGTGGTGGCGAGTGACCAGCGACTGTGGTCTGAACTAGTTGACTGAGAGCCTGTCTCTGAAGAGCAGGGACTGAGGGAAGCAGGCTGGCTCTCAGCCCCAGCCTGGTGGCTCCATAGAGAGCTTCACTTTTCCTGGGAAAACCTCAGGGAGCTTGCAGATGGAAAAAGATTGAAAGCCTGCTCAGCCTTTCTGCAGGTGAAGTGAGATCACAAAGTTATCTTTTTGCTGTGCTGATTGTTTGGTAGATTATTAATTATGTTTTTTCATTTTCATGCCACTTCTGCTTCTTTCCTCTCCAGTTTTGGGTCGATTGGTATCTCCCATCTTTATCTCTGAATCTGTGTGTGGTTTTTTTAATACCCAAAATTCTTTATTGATCTCATAAAGTAATTAAACAGGTGACTTTGAAAACATGTGAGGGTAGCTTAGTGAACTTATTTGAAAGTTAATGCTTGACATACAGCATCTTCTGTGAAGTTAGCAGACACTGTGCCAGCAGTGCTGTAGTTAGGGCTGTTTTCAGACAACTTAAGAGTTTGCTGGAAAAATCATCCTTCGGAGTAAAATATCTTCTGCTTGTTTTCATCATGAAAGGGAATAAACTGTTACTGTCAGTGTTTGTGGGAATCCATCCAGACCTTGTAGTAAAGGATAATACTCCCCTGGCCATTTCTGAGATACTGAAGCATGGAAGTAAAAAAAACCCCTCATTTCATTATTTAGATATATGCAAATAATCCTTTTTCCCCCTCTTTTGTGCTACCTCTGACAGCTTTTTAAAAACTTCACTGCACACTTGTTAGATCAACTTAAAACAGGAGAAACCAGTCCTGAAAGTTCAGCCTGGTTCATCTCTGAGCGTGCTGCCTCTTGTGCTTGGTTGCAAATTCACATCAACCCACTGGCATGATAACAGGAACGAGCTGCGGAGTCATCTGCAGCTTTGCTTAATCTTGAGCGGTCGGGCTGACAAGATAGGGTGGAAAATGTTCTTCAGCAGGGGGTTTGTTGCTTAGAAAAGTTGTGAGATGGACAACAGAGTTGTGCCACATATGGGAGTAAGTTCTGGCTTGGATGGGGATGGCCTTGCTCCCGTCCTGTGCTGCTGGTGCCATGGTCATAGAATCACAGAGTGTTTTGGGACCTTCTAAGGTCATCTGGTCCAACCCCCCTGCAGGGAGCAGGGCCATCTGCAGCTAGAACAGGGTGCTCAGAGCCCCAGCCAACCTCATCTGGAATGGTTCCAGGGATGGGGCTTCTACCACCTCTCTGGGCAGCCTGGGCCAGTGTTTCACTGTACTCACTAAAATACTTCCTCCTTCTCTCCAGTGTAAATCTGCCCTCTTTTAGTTTAAAGCCATCACCCCTTGTCCTGTTGCAGCAGGCCCTGCTGAAAGGTCTGTCCTTATCTTATAGTCCCCCTTTAAGTACTGAAAGGCTACAATAAGGTCTGCCTGGAACTTTCTCTTCTCCAGGGTGTACAACCCAAATGCTCCTCTGCCTTTCTTCATAGGAGAGCCTGTTCCCAGTCCTCATGGTTCCATCATGCAGGGCGACAGAGGAGGAGAAGCAGGCCGTGTCCACGAGGCAGGCACGAAAGCTGCCCATCCTTCCTAAAGGTGTTCCCCTGGCTCTTGGGTGTTGCTGTGTTCGTTGTGCTGGGACTCATGCAGCCTTGCTGGAGTTGAAGTGAACTGTATAATTAATATCATTTTAGCTTCCAGTCGGCTGTAATAGTACCATGAGGCTGTTTCTGCTTTGCATAACTTACTAGAAAAGATATTTTTACTTTCCTACATGTATGCCTTATATAGAAGAACATGTGGTGTGGCTTTTTGTCAGGAGACAGCATGAACTGTATTTCCTCGTGTCACGGCTGGCAAGTGTGAAGTCTGCAGAAAATGCTTTTCCCAAGCATCCTGTAGGCCAGCTAGGGAGAGGAGAAGTGCTGGGTGTGCGGGGTGCTCATACCTGAGCTCTGGTCCCCACTGGCATCAAGGGAATTTTTCCACTGGGTTTGTTAGTTGAACTGGGGAGGTGATCTGAGAAATCGTCCAGTCCAATGGTAGGAATGGATGGATAGTGGGGAAGCAGTAAGCTAGGAGAAGGAGAGTCCAATAAAATCAAATAAAACACACCCATAAAACCACAGGACCTTCAGTTTGAAATATTAGCTCTATGCTTACATGCTTGGCACAGCATTTCATTTCTAATTTGTCTCCTTCCTTCAGGTTTCCTCCTGCCAGAGGTGGTCTGTGAGCCTGCTGCCTGCAGCCAGAGTCCCTGCTCTGGTAGAGCCAGGGGTGGCAGAGGGCCATGGCCAAGGGAGATAACAGAGTCTTCCCTGGAGCTGTCATGGCTCTTGGGTGGGTGTGCTTGGCTGCTTCTCCAGATCAAAGACTTGAGGCTGTAGAGCATTAGAAATATTACAGGCTATTAAAGAGATTGTTGGAGCATTTTGGCTGCATTAACTGCTGCTTTTTAGTAGAGTTCAGATTTGAGATTTTTGGGACTGAGAGAGTTTGGACGTAAACTTTGTTAATTTGGTTTTGAAAAAGGAAGTTCTTTCATGCTTTGAAGAAAAAAAAAAATTATGAAGACAGAACTGCCAGTCTCTTCCTTAAATCAAAGTTTTCTGCCTGAAATGGGAACAGCTCAGCAGAACAGTTTAAGTAAACATGGCAAAAACTGCTTATCTGAGACACTGGCATCCTCTCTCCTTACTGTGTTACTTTTTTTGTGGCACCCTGGCGTCGCTCAGCCACTGAGATGTTTGTTCTCACAGCACCTCCTTCACAGGCCATCTCTACGTCCATTTGATAGTTGCCACCAAGAGCTGAGGCTTCATCTGAAGAGCCCCATTCCAGAGTGTAGGTTTTACCCAGCTCTGTAGATGACATTTTAGAACTGCTGTCTGAAAGGTTCTTTCCCCTTCCAGCCCCCACTTTCTCTCTACTTCTGTCGTGGCTTCATCATTTATTGTGGCGAGAAAACCAGAGGCAACTGTTTCTGAGTCATCTCAAGTTAGTGTTAGCACAAGTTAGTACCGAGCAGGATAAAAGCCACGCCAGTGACAGCAAGTGACTGATGGTGACCAGTTGTAGACTCTGTGGGTGGTCAGTGAGCGTGGCACAAACAGAGGGAGAACTGCTGAAAGTCTCGGATGGCTGCGAGAGGGCGCGGGCTGGGTACCGTCCGCTAAAGCAAGTGCCTGAGCCTGGGGTGGTGTTTCTCCTGCTAGGTAGAAAAAAACCCCACCTTATTGTGAGAAAGGCTTATTGATACCTAATGGCACAGCTTGGGTGGGTTTTGCACCTGTCTGTTAAAAAGCTGTAGGCTCACATGGGGTCTCTGACCCAGGGAGTGCTGCCACGTGTAAGTCACTTGTGTGCACCCAAGTGCTTCCACTGTAGTGGTGCTTGAAACTTTGATAGTAAAAATAATTTCTGTTTCAGTTAATAGTTTGTTCTTACGACTGCCTCATAAAGGATGGGTTTGTTTTAATTTGCACATGAGCAAAACCAAAGGTGTTTTAGTTACAGAATGTAGGATAGTAATTTATTTGAGAGGTCTAGTAAAGTAAAAAGTTCTGTAATAATTGGCAGAGCACTTCTGTATGTTCTGTAGAAATTCTTTAATGGAAGAATAAGAAATGAGAAGTGAGAGAAACTTTTTGTTTTTTTCATGGAATTTAATGTGTCTATACGTTGGTGAGGCTCGAGTATTTGTTCTTCCTCTTTTTCACTATGTTAGGAGGAATAAAATCATTTAAAAAGAAAAAAAAAAGACTGTGCCCCTCTCTCTCTCTCTCTCTCCCCGCCAGTTCTGTCATGCTTCAGACAAAACAGTGCATCAGGACTACATCATGGGAAGTGATCTCAGCCGTATTTTTAGTCATATTTTTAAAGAATAGTATTTCCTGGTGAGACAGTCTCCAAAATGCTAAAGCTAGTACGCGTGCAGTTGTAAGTGTATGGCACTGCTGGTGTCAGTCGAGCACCCAGAGAGCTTCACAACTCAATCTGCTCTTCTTTCATAATGGGCTGCAACTTGTTTACTAATGCTTGAAAGCATGTACACATCAAATAAATCTCTGGTATTTGGGCCATAGTGTACCAGCATTATGCAAAGGGAAGATTAACCACACTCTATATTAAGCCACGATCCACTTTATTCTCGATTCCTAGCTATACTAAATCAACCAAACCATCAAAGAACAAAATTAGCAGAAGGGTTCCTCAGCCAATAGATTTATTTCCATGTTTATTTGCGTTATTGTTAAGAAAAGGGCAATCAGAAGAGCAAATCTTCTTGGGGCTCAAGGCATTATAAATTAATCATAAGACATTAAGTGAGCTTTTGGGTGCGGAAAAGGAGCAGCAGATGCAGATGCTCGGTAGCTGCGTGGCGTGGTGGTGAGGAGGGTGCTGCTGCAGCAGCCCAGGGGCACCGCGCTCGCTGTCACCGCCGGTGCCGTTCGCAGACAGCCTTCAGCAAGCATTGCACTGGCAAATCTGACACAGAGTGAATGTGCAACGGTGACTCAAAAGGCTTTCCTAACATGAAGCATCTTTATGGCATATCATTTTAGCTCTTCGCTCTTTTTACTCTGCTCTCTTTCAGTGAAAAGGTCAAGAGAAGCAGTAGCTCAGTGGCTGAATTTATCAGAAGCGCTTTACAGCGGGGCGAGTGGGGAAACCTCTTTAAGTGGTGTCTTATTCAGTAAGTTGAGCTTTTTCTTCTTCAGTTAATTTAGTTTCCCTGTTTTTTTTGTTGAATCTTATGTATCATATTAATCAGCGTGACTTTTAAGGTATCTCCAGGCAGGTGGGGAACTCCTCATCCCCACTCAGCTTTCCCCCTCCCCCAGAGGTAGCCTTTGCATTGTGAAACCCACCAGCCCCCCTTGCTAAGCACGGTAGAGCTGAGTCAACTGTGTAGTGTCATAACATGAGTGTCCCTCTGCACTGAACGGGGTCGGTTGCCCCATTCAGGTTCAGAGAATTAGAATATGTAGCGTGTGCCAATTCTGCACTCTCCCTGCACGCGCGTGTGGACGCACCCACGTGCTTGAAGAATGCTCTTCCCTTTGTCCTTGCACTCTCAAAGCCACCAGCTGCCCGGATGGGTGTTTTTCAAAGCCCAAAACAGGAGCTTCTGGGCTTTCCCTAACGTAGTAAGATAGGTGTATTTGATATTGATATCACTACAAGGAATTAAAAAATAAAATAGAGAATGGAAGCTGGTAACAGAAATGGAGGCATGCAGGAAGATGTTTGTGGAGTAGATAGAGCTTCAGCTAGTGCTGGTGCCTGTTGATTCAGCTTGAAGGTTGGAGACTTAAAAAGTTAAGTGCTGAATATTCAAATTTAATTTATAGCATTAAATTAGAATGGCTTATAAGTTTAACTGGCCTTAAGGGTGCTCAGTATTTCCAGCTCAGGCTAAAAGGACTTTGAGCTGGTCAGCAGTTCTTGTGATTGGCCTGATAACTACTTTCTGTAATTCTCTTGCACACCTGATTTGCTGCATTTTTCACAGGTAGGAGTTTCTTTGCTCACATCTTTTCATGCTTCATTTGCTAACTCCTCTGTTCTGCAGAACTGGCAGGATGACAGCAGGCAACTCCCTCAGCCTTTTGTGTTAGGACTAATCCTTGGGGCTCTTTCTGATATATCTCCAGCAATATGTACTCCTTGGGCTGAACACTGACGTGAGCTGTAATGCTGAAATGTGGACAGTGAAGATTGCTTTCTGAGTGTTCTCTGTCTCTTAAACAGAAACTCCTGTAGTGGTGAACATGAGCAGCTCCAGAGTTTTAAGCTGTCCCACAAAAAAATGCTGTTAAAATACAGATGTACTTGGGCATGTGTTGAAGTACTTTGCTGAATCTCTGCATTTGGCTTCCTTTTGCATGCTTGGAGCTTTACACACAACAAGTGGATGAGCAGTCCTGTAATAGGTTGTGGTGTTTTAGTGCTCTGAATTGGGTTTTTCCGCTTCGGCGTGACAGACAGATTTGTATTTTGATTTCAGATTATATGGCTTGTTTTTACTTCACTCTTTTTTTACTTAATGTGTGATTTAATTAAAATTTTGTTGCAGTGATTGATAGTTGCTTTATTTGATACTTGTTTATAGGCATTTATTCATTAGTTTTTTCAGTGTACGGATATTTGTCAGAAGAGAATGATATTATTTCTTTTGTCAATGGAAATGAAGCCATAAATTACTGTAATTTTGGGATATGTTTCTAGTATGAGCAAACAGTATTCCCTTGGTGAGTTTTCTGCTATGGAAAACTGGGTTATGCATAATATATTTTAGAGAAGACCTGTATTCTTCTGAAGAGGAATGGCATTGTGCAAGTCCTGGAAACCCTGAGAAGAATCTCATCGTGTGTATGTGTGTATTCAGAGTCTCCCTCAGCATCTGCGGTGTCGTTCCTCCTGGGTCCCGCAGGGGACTGGAAATGGTTGGCTGCAGGTTCTGTTCCTGATGGTTTTGTTTGTTTGTTAACCCCAGTTCTGTAGGAAGTGATGTGAGGGGTTTCACTCTGTGCACCTCGGTGCAGTCACCTGATGGTTTCTTCCCAGAGCTGCCCTGCAGCTGCCACTGGAGTGGCTGCGTTAGGTCCTGAGGTGATGACACCCCCAGGCACCAGGGATCAAAACGAAAGTCCCACCGATGTGTGACTCTGTATTTTACTGACAAGTACAAAAGGATTTAGCAAAATTACGACTCCAGAGTAAGCTGTGGGAGGGAGGATATGATAGATTCTTCCCTGCTAAATTCAGTGCTAACATTCTTGGCAGCATCACTGAGCTCCGCAGTAACTTCTGGTTTACATTTGAAAAAATGCACCAAAGAGCACATACTGCTTGATTCCAGGTTGCATTACGCAACAGAAGGCGATTGCCTCAGTGAAGCACATCTGCATTGCGAGAGTAAACTCTCCTGGGAAGCGAGCGCATCTTCTGCAGAAGTCGGAGTGAGGCGTGGGCAGGGCATTGCTATTTTGGCAAGCGGAGGGAGCCAGTGCTGGAAAGCTGCCTCACCTTTCACTTTCCATGGAACTCAGCCTTTCTCCCTGTTTCAGGCACCAGCCGCTGCCACTTGCTTCTCCTAGTGCTGGCGTGGGGCTGGGGATGCTTTCAGTGGTGGATTGAAGCATTCGTCCGGGTTTTAGGACCCGTGGTCTTTGCTGGCTGGGCTGTGTGTGATCCCTGAGCAGGACAGGCTGTTAGGGAACAGTAAGGAATGCAGTTCAAAAAATACCTGGAAGAGCTAAGAAATTTTTTTATTAGTAGTATTACTCCCCCCTCCAGCCACCAACCAAGCCCACACCTCTGTGATAGCTGCTTCTTTAGCTGATGGTCAGCAGCAGTTGGTAGCTGGGTACAAAATCTCTTGTCTTTTTTATACTGTGTTTCAATTTGCTTCTTCCAAGCCTCTCTTTTGCTGGAAGCAAATTCAAGGCTCCTGCTGTCTCAGTTCAGCTGAAGTTCTTCCTGGCATCCTAAAGCTTGGTTATCAACCCTCCTATTCCTCTTATCACCACGCATTACATTCTTATGGCAGCATTTAGCAAAGACTTGCCAACAGTGCCTGTGACAACGAAATTGGACCTCTCTGTCTGATAGAGGTGAGCCCCTCTTTAAGGGGGGGCTCTGGGTGCTTTCTAACGTGGCTTTCTTTGAAGCAGGCCGGGCACCTGGCCGGCCGGTCTGTGATGTGGACACACAGAGTTTCACCAGGCACTATTCAGAGTGGTTATTAATGGTTTGCTGTTAAACTGCAAGACTGGAGTGAGTGAGATTCCCCAGGGGTCTGTCCTGGCTTTGGTTATAGTCATTATTTTAATTATTGAAGTGATCAATGGAGCAGAGAGAGCAGTTATTAAATTTATGTAGGATAAGAAGTGTGGAGGGGGCTGCTGGCTCCTTGGAGGGTAGGATTAAAGTTCAGAGCTGCCCTGACTAACTGGGAGAATATTCTGTGGGGAAAAAAACCCATCAGGATACAGACTTAGAATTGTACAGGGATAGAAATATCCAGTTGCATGACATGGGATGGGGAATGGCTGACCAATAGTGGTCCTACAGAAGAAGATCTGAGCTGGAGTAGGGCTGTGCTGGAGGCAGTTTGGCCTGGTTTAGTTGAATAGGGTGTTAAAAATCACAGCTGGTTCCCAGACTACCAGAGAAAACCAGCCTGCAGCACGTCCTGCTCTGCTGTCCCCTGGGAGCCGGGCTGCCAGCGCTCTGCTGAGCGGGCAGCTTTCTCCTCCTGAGAAAAAGCTGGGCTGGTGTGTGAGAGTGCAGGGGATGGTAGACCTGAGACAGTGTGTGTCACAGTCACACAAGGAGCAAAGTTTCTCCATCCTCCCCCCTCAGAAAAGCACTGTTTTGGGGGGTGTAAAGAAAAGACACAAAATAACCTGTCCATTCCACTCGCTGTTGGAAATGGCTCAACATTTAGGTGGGGGCACAACACAGTGGAGAGCCAGCTGGCTGGTGTCCAGGGAGAAGGCAGGGAAAATGATCAAAGATTCAGATAATGTGACCTGGGAAAGAAGATGAAAGAACTGGGATTGTTTAGTCTACAGGGGAGAAGGCCAGTAACAGACATGATAGCAGTGTTCAAGTATGTGGAAGGTTCCTACAGGGAGGAAGGGAATAAATTGCACTGTGTGACTGCTGGGGTTGGGATGAGCAGAAATGGGCTTAACTGAAAGCAGCAGATTTAGGTAAACATGTAAGAAAGCTTTCAAGTGATAAGGGTATTTTGTCTTTGAGAAAGCAGTGGAAGAATTGTCACTGAGGATTGTTATAAACCAGACAAACCTCCTCCAGGGATATTTTGGGCATTGCTTTGTGGAGGGAGGTGGAACACACTCTTCTGAAGGTTGTTTCTCAGGAAATAACGGAGTTTTATTTTTATTTTGGTGATCCTGTGAATTTAGGTGTAATCTCTAATAACCCTGCAAATAGCTCAGAAGATAGTGACAATTCATTATTGCAACATATCAGTGGTAAATAGACAGCTGATTCATGCACAAAACCCGATGATGATATTATCCTTCTGCTCTCTGTTCTAGTTTGGTTTTTTTTTTAATATAAAATCTGTGAGCAAGCTAATTTTACTGGAACGTTTCAAAAAGCTGTTCCTGTAAATATATTACTCTCTACAGAAATAGAGGAAGTGATGTTGGTTGGCTTTGCTTATCGAAATATTGTGCAAACAGTCAGTACCCACTAAGACATTGTGTGGCCGTAGTAAAGGCAGCACTACTGCATGAGGCACGGGAGTTTTACACGAGAGTGATGTTCTGGTTTCAACCTTGATGTTTGTAAACTTGTGTATTTCTTCGATGTGGAGTTGGGGAGCAGGCTGAGAAGAGCTAGGTTTTAATTACCTCATCTCTATCTATGTACATGAGTAATTCTTCTCTGTTGTCTCGTTACATTAAGTGCATGAGGCAGCAATTGAAGAGCAAGCCTCAAACTTGACCTTTGCTTTTTAAGCCAAGAAGCACTTTGGCAGCTTCTGCAGCCTTTGCATCTTCCCCGGCCTTTGCCGCTTGGTGTACGGGGGCAGCACGGAGGAAAAGGAGAAGCTCTTCCCCATAGTGTAACCTCCTGCTGTGATCCACTGGAGGATCACCTCCATGACTTTCCACAGATTCCCTGAAGTCTTCTAACTCAGTTTCTGCTATAGAACAAAGAAGTATTTTTCTTTCTGAAGCGCAAAAGTCCTCGTTACGCTGGGCAGGGAAGAGGAGGGCTGTGCTGCTACGGCTGTGGGTGCAGCTTGGGTGGTGGAGGTGGCTACAGAACACCCGGAGGAGAGAATCCTGAGTAGGTGGAGCTGGGCAGTTTGGGTCTGGTCACATCAGCCAGGCGCCTTTTCTCCTGCTCAGCTCAGCTCCCAGCTTGACAGCCCCGCGGGGTGTTTTGTCCCTGTCACCCTGGGACTAGGAGCAGTGGCAGAGGATGGTGCGCAGTCACCATGTGCCCAGCACGGATTTAGCAAGGCTTATCCTAATCCTGGCAGACTCCACGCTAACCCCGAGCGCTCGGCCGTTGCCACGCGTTCCCATCCCCAGCCCGGCCACTCTGGCCACGCAGTGCTGTGCTTACGCCATCAGCCTGCTGCTGAGCCCTCCTGGTGCTCCTGCATCTGGAAGTACTGCCCTGAGCACTGGAGGGCTGCTGACCATTACCTCTTCACAAAGCTTCCTCCCTCCGCTCTGCTGCTCTGTAGCTCTGCGTCCCGACCCAGCGTGATAAGAAAACGAGGGCACACGTTCACACGTGCACATACATATCTATATTTTAGCCTCTTGACTTTTTTTTCTGATTCAAAATACTCGTGTGCATGTGTCCCAGCATGTCAGCCATGCATTGGCAAACTCACGTTCTTCTTCTTCACCCGGAGTGTCCCATCTCAGGAGAAATGAGTGAACATTGCTCCTCCTGTGGAGGCTTCTCCGGGGGTTCGTGTGTGTGAATCCCTGATTTCAACAGTGACTAAAATCAGCACGTAGGAAAACTTCACTAATCGCCTTCTAAATCTTGGTTTACACTTACTCTTTTTAGTTATTGGCCTTAAAAAAGAGAATGCTTTCAGTACTTGAAGTAATTTTGCCTATCTTTTTTTTAAACTTAGACTACTGGATATTTCTACAGATGTTCAGCCAGTGATGTGGTCCAACAGAGATTGATGTGGGCCTCTAATTTCTCTGTGTTTTATTTTAATTGGTGTTGTGCTTACTGTTGACTGTTTACTAGGTTATGTTTTTTGCATGTGACTCGTATCGGGCTATAGTCACGTGGAAATAAGATGTTCAGCAAAAATGCACTAAAAGGAGATTTTGAAACATTTCTGTCATGTAACTAAATGCTTCCTTAAAATAGGAGCTGTGAAATAGGAAGGTAAAAAGAAAACCACAACCTTGTTTTGTATTGAAATGAAGCTGTTTTAAAAAAGAACAGTTAGTTAAGTCAATTTTATTGTATTTTTTTTGGTTACAGTATCTTAGACAAGAGTTTTGGGAATCAGAGATCCCGAACTCTTGGGTATCACTGCTGTTAAGAAAATTTGAACTCTCTGTTTTCTTACTATTGCAACTTGCAGTTCCTTTCTGATGTTGGAGCTCAGTATTGAGCTCAGCCAGCTAAATGAACAGAAGAGGCAGAGGTACCCCCTCTGGCCTTGCAGAAGAGACTGCTACAGCCAGCTGATGTGATGCAGGGTGTCTGTTGTTCCTGGTTTAAGGATAATCAGTAACTGCTGTCAGTTCCGAGGCTTGCTTTCCTTCAAGGCTTCAGCAGCAAACACAGCCTTCCCTAAATGTTGTTTAAAAAAAAGCTGAATGCATATGGTTTCAGTAGATGCAGTGTTTGACCATAATATGGATCATCACAACCTAGTTTAAAATGTCTTCATTTACATACACAAATGCCCGAGAGAGCAGTCACTCATAGATTGGCTTGTGTGTGGAAGGTGGTGACCTAGCTCCAGTGTGGCCAGAGGCAGAGGAGAAGAGGGTTGCGTAGCGTAGCACACCAAGGAGAGGAAGAGGGTTTGGGGCTTCACCGTTGTGTCCCCCGTCACGTTCTTGGATCTTGCAAAAAAACCACTCTGTCTTTCAAATTCATCCCGTTGTAAACGAGGAAGTGAGACTGAGCTGCGGAGAGGTTTTAGGAATAACGGTACTAGCTGGGTTTTCTGATGTGCTACCTCATCGCTCCCAGGAAAAGAGAAGCAAAAAGCTGCTTCATGGTTTTGAGGCACCATCCCTCAGGACTGCAGCGATGGCTGCTGGTCCCACGGGGGGCAGCAGGCTCAAGGCACGTGTGGATCGAGGGTGATAACGCTGCACTTGTGGAGTCTGGCGGTTTTCTTCTCGGGGAGCTTTGTAAACGTGATCTGGAAGCAAAGATACTAGACAAACAATTTTTCTTCCTCTGGTGTATGAAAGGCCGGTTCTTGGAAACTGGGAAGGAATTAAGGATGTGGCACTGAGATAAATCTTCAGAGATGTGCATGGGTGGAGGATCAGGTGATTCTCCCTCTTCCATCTCTTGGACATGACTTATTTTGCTGCGCACCCTTACTGGCATTGCTCCTGGTCAGGTTACTGCTCCTGGCATGTGCTGTGCTGTTAACTCTTAGCAATATGAGCTCCGTGCTCTAACTCTTACACCTTTCCCTTCTTCTCTCCCAGCTTGACAGCTGTCCTCGGCCACCTTAGGTTCAGTGTTTCAGCCTTGCCTGGCTGTGTCCCACATCTCAGGTTAGACGGGTGAGTGCATCTGATGGCAGATGTGCAGACGTGTGTACATTGCCAGGGGGCTGTGGTCAAGAGACACAGGAACCTTTTTGCAGAGCTATCAGTAATGGTTTGTCATCGATTCATCGCCGTTTAGCAGCCTCTCTGCCGAGGGCCTGAGTGCCCCGTGGTGGGAATTCAGTTGGTGCAGCACCTTCTCTGGGCTGAGGACAAGGGAGTCCACACCGAGACTGTGTCTGAGTGCTGATCACAGTTTGTCACTTGTTGTCTTGGGTTAGTTGGTGCTCTGTGTCCACATGCAAATTGTGCAGTGCATTTCAGGAATCGCCTGCAGATCTGTAGAAGCACTCACATCATGAGTTCAAAGAAATTCAGAGAGCCACAGAATGTGAGGAACAGCACTGAACTGAGTATGTGTTTCTGCATGGGCAGACCCTTCAAGGGGTAATGGAAAGATCACCCTCTGAAAACAAAAAGAGTTGTGCATCAGCTTCCATGAATCCCTTGCACATAATTTTATTTTCTTTAATTTTAAACAGACTGCCAGTGGAAGCCCAAATCAGGAGTATGTTTGTTTACAGAGCTCCAGGGGGAGGCTGCTGCACTGCTGCGGAGGGTGGGCTGGCTGGGGTGGGTTTCAGGAGCACAGGAGCCACCAACTGCAGGCAGCTCAGAGGGACCTTCTGTGAATGAGTAAAGCAAGCGGTTCCTCTGCAGGCAGGCCAGAAAATGGAAGTAGCAGCTAGCAAAGCCTCTAGACAAGATTAAAACTGACAGGAAATGAAAACTAACTTCACTGTTTTTCTTACAGGCTGACTGCCCTCCCCCTTTGCTAATGCTCGCGATGTCCGCAGGACAGCAGTTCCTCTACCTGCTTCTTGGAAGGCTCGTGCTTGGGTTAGAAAAGTGCGTGACCAAGGCACAGAGCCAAGCTCTGCTGTCACTGGGGCTGTGACATGAGCCTTGGCTCTCCGTCCAGCTTTATTTTAGACACACAGTTACTGTCATTATCTCTGTGAAGCTGCATTTGAAAGCAAGGACGTGTGTAAAGAAGGAAAGTACGGCTCTTTCCTGTCTCTCTCTCTCTTTCTCCCTGCCTGTTAATCTGTTACAACAGATCTGTTGCTGTGCAGAGTGTGTTAGGCTCAGCAACTGCTTTTCCTTGGCATACCTGCCAACTTTTGAAATCTATATATAAGGATGTTTGGAGCGGGGGGAATAGACACACCTTCTATCTCCATTGAAATACTTGGACGCAACACGCTTATTTTGGCAGGACAGATTGGGAAAAATGAAATATATATATGTATCTTTTGGTAGAGTATAGGGACTATCCCAAATAAAACAGCTGGCATGTCTGTGTGGCTAAAGCAGATTTGCTTAGATTCATGCTACTCATGCTATGAGCTGCACTAAAAGAAAATGAAACAAGTTGTCTTTCATCCCCCTCAAATGCAGACCTTTGCCAAGGTTTGTTTCTTAGAAATTAGATGAACCTGATGAAGCAGGATCTTGCATCTAAAAATAGAGCATTTTACTTTCCATCTTGCCCCTCGCAGGCAGGGTATAATTTTACCTCAGCCAAGAAGTGAGATGAAAGGTGATTTGAGCTTTGCCTTAGGTCTCTTTCGAGCTCGTGACAGAGGGCCCTCATCTTTCCTGACTAGGTTCAAAATTGCAGTGAGTAGGGATCCTGACGGTGAAGAACCACCACTGCAGGTTGGTAACCTGGGCAGGGCAGCAGCTGCATTTTGCAGGTAATGTGGCCTTGATGTCTGACTGTATGATATCTGCTGCCCGAGGACGTGCTGCTTGATCTCTTGGGGCTCACTGTTCTGCTTTGGCAGCAGAATGGGGTTTGTGATCCTGAACGAAAAGATGGAGCTTTAAACCCCGAGTTTTGCAAAGCCACCTGAGCTGCAGGTACACTGGAGCAGAGCTCCACAAATAGCCCCAGCTGCCCTTTTGGCTTCTGGAGTCACGTATGAGCTGCACGTGCAGCTGCAGCTGCCTCCCAGCTCTGCAAGCACGTGTTGGGGAGGCAGAAAGTGGTCCGGGGCGGGGGCTGCAGAGCTGCAGCCTCCTGCCCTTGGCGCCCACCAGGAAGGCAGAGTCTGCCTAGCAGGAACAGAAGAGCTGGCCGTCAGCCAGGCTGAATGCTCTGATCCCAGACACAGCTTCCTTCCCCCCTTCTCTTCCTCCCCACCCCGCTGCCAGAGCGGTTTGGAGGGTAATGTCCCACAGTGCTCGTCAGGGTGTGTGTGTGTGTGTTTGGGGGGTGCCGTTGCTTTGCTTTTCTGTGCTTTTTTTTTGCATGTGGATCTGTCTGCACCTGTTTGCCTGTTGCTTTGCTAACCTCTGTTCGCGGCGCTCTTTGACTCGCGGGATCGCGAGAGGCTGAGCCAGCGCGCGGCAGCTTGGCACGACCGCTTCATTAGAGCAAAGGAGGCCCGTGTCCTGCAGGGTTGTTTTAGTAAAGACATGTCCCATCTGCTGCTTCTTATCACCCTTTTTATCTGTGCTGCTGACTCATGCAGTGTGGTCTGCTCAGCTCTCCGCTGCAGTCACATCACACTTTGAGTTACCTTTACCATGACTCACGCTTGTTTTTTCACTTGACAAGTGTCAAGCCAAAAACAACCCAGTCTTGTCCCTCTCTCATGTTCTGTCCTATCCTTTACCTCCGAGTCGTGTCCCTGTGTCAGTCTTGTCCTTCCCCTCAAGTAAAGCACCTGTAACTAAGTTCCAAACTGTATAAATTGATCTTTCTTAGCATCTGGGCACTGTGCACATGAGGCTAGTGAGACTGCCAGGCTTGTCCTAAAATACGATCATTCCTCTTACTTGCCTTCACAAATACATTTGGTAGAGAGTTTTTTTCTGCCCACACCCCCTTTTTTTCTTTCATTGTTTCCTCTGTTTAAAGAAAAAGCAAGCTGTGTGTGAAAATTTGCACTGGGACGTGTGCATCTTTCATACCTTGATACGTAGCATACGCACACAGATCCAAAGCCTCCTGATTTGGCATTTCCCTGCATGTTGAGCTAATGGGACCACAGCTTCACAGCTTGTGAAGCTCCCTGTGCTTGCTCTTAGCATGTGCTTCCAGAAGCAGCTCGCAGACTGAGGGGTGCATCCTGCAAGGGCTGTCAGTAACTCGCTACGCTGAGCTGGACATCCCCACTCCAGGTGCCAGTGCATTGTTTCTGGGCTGAAGAGGACAATTTGTGCTAGTGAAGGGTTGATATTTGCTTGCTTCAGGTGAGGGGAATTTTGCCAGTGATTTCTTTGTGGACAGATCTGTGTTCCTTTGTCCCTTTTCAGTACTGAGATCCCTAAATCCTTTTCAGAGGAGAGCCTGGTGTGTGCTCCACAGCAGACAGGTGATTGGCAAGGGTTGGTTAAAGAGATGCTGAGTTCTGTATCTCCCTGTCCTGAGCCCTAGGTCATGTCAAATTCCTGCTAAAACTGTCAGTCTGGCTGAAATCTGTTTACCTTGAATAAACCTTAAGGAGTTGAGCTTGTATATTGCTGTTGTGGTAACTACTTTGGTACCACAGAAATTGGCCTAGAAGCAAAAGACAGAAATTGGAGGAAGAAGTGTTAGAGTAGGAAGGAGGGGTAATGCCTCATGTTCTAGTATCAAAACACTAGGCAGGTTTAGATCGCTTGTCAGTTCTCTAGGAACAAAATTAGACTTTGGTGGGTTTTTTAATCAGGACACACAAAAATGCTGAGAACACTCACCTTGGTCTCTTGGTCTTGTGTGTAGAAAATGCTTTGCAATGTTGAACATGTAATATGTGTTTAGACCAAGAGCTTAAAATAAGACTAAGTCCATTTTAGATTGATCTGTACCCTTGGATGTAGCCTTTGAAGAAGCAGCATCTGATCAAGCAGACTCTCCAGTCCTGTCTCATCTCTCTGAGATGGGGAAAAGTCCTTTCTGTACCTGATCTGCAGGGGGTCACATTGGTTAGAGACTTGGTAGCTCCTTCCCATGGAAGGTACCAGGCCATGTTTCAGCATTTCCCTCATGACGTGTGTGCTGAACAGAGCCTCAGGCCCCTTGCTGCCAAGCACTTTGGCCTGAAAATATCAGGGGATGTGTGGTAAGTGCAGAAGCCTTGCCCTTCCAGTCTTGTGAGACCGGCCTGACATTGGCGTCAGTCTCTGGGCAGGTGCCTGTCCTCTCCCATTCCCATCTCTCCTTCCTACTTAGCTTCAAACCTCCATGGTTCTGTGACTGCGCTGTTGCTGGTGTCCCTGGTGGTGTGCTGCCAAGCTTTGTCAGTCCCTGCTGTAAATAAATCACGATCATAAGCAAAATATTCCATTGTTTCTGAGAAGCATCTTGTTTTCTTATCAGCCTAAAGTAGTAACGCTGTGTAACTCCAAATCACAAATGTGCAGCCCTCCTGCCCAGTACATGGCATCTGAGCAGGAAAGGGGGGGTTGCTTGTTCAAATCCTTGACCCTTGAAGGTTTTGCCTTGGTGAGATCATGACCATGGGTGGTCTGTGTACATGGTGCTGTCCCTGACTTGCTGGAAGTGGTGTGAAGTACATCACGGGCATGTGACGTGGTACAGAGGAGATGGGTGCTCATCAGTGGGGGTCCGTCTGCCTCGTGCTCACACGCCGTGGCTGCAGCCTTGGGAAGATGTTGGTGCGTGGAGACTTCTCCATTTTTTGGTTTCAGTCAGGGCATGAGGGAGGAAGCGTGGGTGCGAAGGTGGCTGGTGCTGTGCCCAGCTTGCTGGTTGCTGCTGGGCAGCTCTTGCCTCAGCAAGAGCAAGGTAGCGAACCTCCTGCCTCAGGACACCGGGCAGGATCGGTACAGGCTTAGGTTTGCTCTGCAGGTTGTTTTACCCTTATGCAAAATAGGTGTGTAATGACACCTGCCTTAGCTGTGGAATTCAGGCTCAAGTAATTAATTAACGTTTGCTAAATGCCTCGAGATCCAAGAATCACTACATGTGCCCCAGAGCAGCAGCAGGTCAAAGAACCATCTCCTCTCTCACGATGAGCTTGCCCAAAAAGAGAAGCTCTGGCCTCTCCCTCGATCTTTCCCCAGCTCCTTGCCCATTGTTTTTTTTTTTTGGATGAGGCAGTGCCGTGCTGCCTATTAATTGTATGGCTCGCTCCTGATGACTTCTGCCTAAATACATAAATAAATAAATAAATAAACTGATGTGCTTAATGCAGTCAGCACGTAGGGCACTTGCCAAAAGAATTTCACAAAGCAGCAGAGCTGGGTTGCCAAATGTCATGTCTTTTATATAAAGCATTCTTCAGGAAGCGAAGTTGCACAGGGAAAAAAAAAAAAAAGGAGAAAATGTTATAAAAACTCTCACTGCAGTAAGAAACATTTTCTTCCCCCCCAGAGAGAATGTCTGGGCCGTGTCATGGTGGGATCAAGGGAGTCTACTTTTATTTGATCTTAAAGGCCCCTCTCTCTTTTCTTTTCTGCACTCCCCCTCCCACAGGCTGACTCTTTACCGTGCTGGCTTGGACAGCTCAGTTTAGATTAGCATTCAAAAGCAGGATTGTGGGATGGTCATCTTATATCTGAAAATATTTGCTAGTGGATTCTGGGTGGAGAGAACGCTGTTTAAACAGTGTCGCTGCCAGAATGTTTATTAGTTTAATATGATTAATGATTGAGGAAAGCCAGTGGAGATTATTTTTTTTAATTATCATTTTTTTGTGTGCGGGAGGCGACCAAACTTCCCCATCAGAAAACAAGACTGTGTGTTGTAAGTGCAGGCCAAGGTGGTTTTGTTGGGAGAGGCTATGTGAACAGTCGACACGTTTAGGTGTGTTCACATTTCGCTGCGCATCGTGGCACCTCGGCCAGCCCGAGCTGCAGGGGTTGAACCCTGGTCCTGCTCCCATGGGTGGAGTTTGCTGGGGGATCTGTGTTCAGAGAGCCTTGGTATCAAACCCAGCTTCAGCCACACCCCACAACTTGCCGTGGGCTTGCAGGAGCCCAGGCAGAGAGGGGTGCCCTGGCTTGAGACCGCGTGTCACCCAGCTGCCTTTTGGTAAAGCCATGGGAGGGTGGGTCTGGGAAATCACTCTGTAGCTTTGTAGCATTGCTTCTGTTTATCCGGGTACTCCCAGTTCCTATCTCAGGGCGGTTCTTGCAGCTCCAGAGGCCAGAATTTTTTCCTCTAAATTAAAGCTTTGTTTTGGCAGAGCGTCCTCTGTGTGCGTCTGTCCTCCCTGCAGCGCTCGCGGCGCTGCGCACTAACCAGTTGACTTTTTAAACCTTGCGTGCACTTACAGTGTAAACGTGGTTCATTGAATTGGTATCAATAACAGCGAATTGGAGCTGTGCTGAAGTTTACAAAACAGCATCAAAATTGATTTTCTGAACTTCACCCCTCTGCAGTGTTTTAGCTCATGGGAGTATTTAATCTAATAGCATAACGTGAGATCATTTAGGCAGTAGCGCAGCCTCCCAGCGCAGTCCTCACATGCTAGAGCTGCAGACTCCCCAGAATACAAATTTAAGCTATATATAATACTGTTTCTCTCTGTATCTGTCACAATCCGTTTGAACTTCCATCAGGGTTACTACATGGCACTGCAGAATAATTAACACAGTATGCATTAGCAGTATGTTCATTTGTCCTATATTTTGTCAGGAAGAAATCACCGTCAGTAATCTGAAGAGCAGCAAGAGCTTCTCCTTTTGAATTCTTAATGACTTTATTGAAATAAGCCAGGAACTGATTGGCAATGAGTCCTTTAAAGTTAAGAGTTAAATAATTTTAAAAATGTTGTGAAAAAAGACTTCTTTCCTCCTTCTCCTTCATTTTTCCAGGTGGGAAATTTGAATTGTCTGTGGTGAAAAGCCCCCATCCCTGGGTGGGGTATCGCGGGGAAACCCTGACCACCCGGTTCACTGTGACGAGTGCTGGTGTTTCTTCTGAGCTGTGCTCTGTCAGAATGAGGGACTATTTAATAATATTCTTTCTTCCTTCTTGTAATTGCACAGTTCTGAAGTCCTGCTCCTCTCCTTGGGTTACAAGCACTGAAATTTTCACTGCTGCTGCTGTGAGTCCTCACCCACGTGTCTTGTGTTGCGCGTTGAGCTAATGAGCAAGGAAGGAAAACCAGTCAACATGTTAGTGCTCAGGCTTCAGTGTGGATGATGTCTTTAAATTTAGAGTGCAAGTGTTGTAACGTAATTCCCAGATTGGAAGTGTTCTGAACAACTATTTCTGGTATGTGTTTGTATGACCGGTGCAATGAGATTGTGAATCAATATAGTGTGTATTATATAAGCATCATTTTAGATTAATTTCTGAATCAGTAAGCCACATACTCCTCGGAATATGTGAATATGATATCTGTACAAAGGAAGAAAACATGATAGGGAACCCTTCCATTTTTACTTAGGCACAGATGGTGCAGTGGTAAGCATGGGAAGAGCCAGAATTGGTCAGAGTTGCCCTAACGTAAAGTCACCATGTGCCCTTTCTCTCTCATGTTCCCTCTTGCTTATTTGGAGAGGTTTTTTCCTCCTTTCTTTTTCATTGCAGATTTATTTCTCTTCTCGGCGTTTTGCTTACATTGTCAATATAGCAGTGTTTGTTCAGCTCAGAGCAGGAGAGGTATTCGATTTTGCAGCTGACATTTATTTACAGGGTCACCTTTTAGTCTCAGTGTTAGATTGCCATTTCTTATGAACAATTATGTCACCAACAATAGAACCTCCAAGGTAAGAGATCTTGGAGAAAACCATCTCTTTCTCCGAGTCCCTAGTAAAGGACGGATGGGGGCATACACTGGGCGTTAGGTTATCACGTTTTCTGGAGCTCACCTTGGTTATTTGAGACACAAGAAGTCTCCTAGACTGCATCCGGTTGAAGGGTTTCTAGGGCTCTACTGCTGGTACTCTATTGTGTGCTTAGCTTGTGTGGATGATTTTGAATGGATGGCTTTGAGCAACCTGATGTAGTGAAAGGTGTCCCAGCCCGTGGCAGGGGAGGGGTTGGAATAGATGATATTTAAATGTCCTTCCCAACCCAGACTGTTCCGTAGTTCTTTGGGCTTCTGCTGCTATTTTCCTCCAGTGCAAGGACCTCCTTTACATATTCACGATAGTTACTCCTTTACTACCAGGAGCAGAGGGTACTGTGTCTTTGAATGTTTTGACACTCGTTGCCTTAGTTCTTGAGTCACGACTTACGTAAGTCTCTTGAGTAGGTTTCAGGTTGCTATTTAGAGGTGATGATATGCTTCTTGTGGAGATACCATGGAGCTTTAGGCATTGATTTTCTTGCTTTCTTTGTCCTTTTCTCATGATTTTTGATACATTTTTGTCTGAATAGTCATGAAAAGCAAAGGGGAGAAAGTGGGTTCTTTGAGAACGTGTGTCTGTAAATGCAGCCCTAGGCACATAAATAGTTACAGTCAGATCTGAAGTGTTGCTGGTTATTGGAGGGATTGAAAGAGAACAAAAACATCAGCAGGTATCTCCAGGTGAGTGGTGCCTTGGATAGGAGACCATTGCTGTTAAGGTGCTCAAATTTGAATGTAGGAAATGTAAGTCCAGGTGTTCGGGTTTGAACACTTTATGTAACACTATAAAAAGGAGAAGTAGAAAGAGGAAGAGTTGGGAGCTAAGGCAGAAATAATACAGTGGCTTGTGGGGAAGCATCAAATATTCAAAACCAGTTAGTTACTCTAGTCTTAAACATTTTCAGCTTTTAAAAATATCAACTTCCTGCACCGTTTTATTTGTCTTTTTGTCATAATCTTCAGACTCTTCTTTACAGCTCTGTAAGCTAGAAACCGAAGAGGGGAGAGCAGGCAAGAGTGAGCGTGACTTAGAGTCTCATGTTATCGAGAATGTGGTGGGAGGAAGGAGGGGAAGATAAATTTGTGAATAGTACCATGCAAAAAAAGTTCAGAGCCTGGATCCAGTCCAGGCCACGGATAATCCTGTAAAGTTTCATGTCTTGTTTGTGTAAGATGGTCAGAAAGTTATTTGCTTCCTGTCTCTGAAACAAAACTTGCTGTGGACCTATTTGAGACCTCTCAGGATTTGCTAAAAATCATGAAAATGGGTAACAAAAGTCCAGGGTGAGAATAGCAGTTAACTCTAGACAGCTGATTGTTTTGTCTCCCTCTCTTCATACTTCTAAACCTATTTCCATTAAAATGCCTGTTGTTAGACTTGTAAAGTGTTCTTTAGAGGACCCATAAGGTTGCTTGGTTTTGTCTGCAGGAAAAATATTAGGACCATGTTCTTAACAGGGTTTTTTTAGATTGTTTACAGTGTGTATTGATCAGAAGGACGAAACGCCTCCCGTTGTGAGCATTTTGCTTTGTTCAGTGGCTTTCTTGTCAAATAGGAATGCAGATTTAGGTCATGCTGTGACTTTCGCCTCGTATGTTGTGCTTGTTGTGCACCTGTAGGATACTCGTTTGATTTGTGGGTGAAATACTGTGTGTGGTTGGAGGAGGAGTTACATTCAGCATTTTAAGGACTCTGCAATGTACAAACCAAATCTTCAACATGTAGTTTCTTTCTGTTTACCATGATTGGGGCGTTGTTCTGTGGTAGTAGAGCAACTCAGTTTTCTAATAGTAGTAGTGATCTTTGCCTGCCTTGTTACGAATATGCTGAGTGGGCTTTTCAGGGAAGAGATTTACTGCTTACTTTAGCAAGTTCTGCAAACAATATTTGACTCAATAATTTTGCTTTCTGCTTATAATTGCACATTACTTCTTTTTGGTAATGCCCTCAGAACTTCTCAGTTCATTATCAACTTTCAGAACATAATTTTAGGAATAATGTGTATCCTGACTGGTCATAATGAGGCTGAAATTCCATCTTGGGCTTCTGGTGTCATCACAGAACTGGGATGGAGTTACAGCTTTAATTTATGTACTATGGGGGATACATTATTTATTACCGTGCATTAGAAAATTATTAATCTCTGCTTGTGTTGCAAGAAATCCTACTGCTCCGAGTCCCCAGGAAGTGCTGAGACATCGTAGGACTTCTTGTGTGGATTACAGCTTCACGAAGCTGCCAAAAAGACCATTGCATTATTCAAAAACTGCTAGAGGTGATGAAAATTTATGAAGCCACTGTGGGGTTTTTCCTGACTAGTAGAATTCCTCTAAGGCTTTAGTTTGCTAAACCTGAGCATTTCCTTACCTCTCGTCCCGTTCAAGCGTTGCGTTTCACCCAACGCCGCGATCAGACAGCGAGCTTAGGAGCACTTTTGAGGACCCTGATTCAACAAAGCACTTTGCTCGTAGTCAGGCTTCACTGGAGATAACGGAAATTACTCATGTGCTTAATTGGTTTGCTGAATCAGTTCTTTAATTTCTACTTCTTTGGTAGTTCATAAAGCCTACTTCTTTGTCCTTCACTTCTGAAAAGCGTGTGTTTGTGTGAGGTTACCTACGTGTGATGTACATGCATCTGTGAATGCAGTGAAGCTGCAGTGGAGCAATACGAGCTAATGGGCAACTGCTGTAAAATGAACTGATTCTTCCACTTTTCATTCCAGTGCCTTTTTTTTTTAATGTGTTTTGCTTTCGTAACATTCCATTTTTATGAGCATTTTCAATACTAGGAAAATCAGTAATCAAGTCCTGGTCTGTAATTACTTGTACTGTGTAGCTAGTTGTAATGTCCACAGCTACATCTGGGATGACTTTGAGTCCCAGATTCCTTCACAGCCAGTTTTCAGTGGGGTTTAGCTCTTCTACAGCAACTGAGAATTTATCTGGTTTTGTTCTACAGCCTGTGGACAGGGGTTTGTACAGATACCTAGTACCAGCCCCTACACTGCGCAGCAGTTACCAGGTAACATAACTAATCCAAGCCTCTTTGTGAAAGGAATTGGGTATTTGAAGGTGGGGAGTTGCAATTTTGCATTTGCAGCACCATAGTTTGGGAAGAAAAAAGAAAAAAGAAAGCAAGCAAACCCTAAAGGTTTGTAGGATTTCTAATGAACAAGCCCTAGCAAAATGTCTTCAAAATACTCAGCACTATTAGATCGGAAGAAAAGAACTAGATATTTGTAAAACATCAGACTGATACAAATACCTGAAGAAAAGAAGTCACTGATGTACATTAAAGGCATGCTTTAAACTAGTACAAAAGTATTATAAAAAATTAAATGCTCCCCGTTTCTAAGGTGGCATTTTTATCTAAGGCTCTGATGACATACAAACCACTCAAGTTTCAGTCTTGTGGGTTAGATTGTCACCAGAATCTGACTAATAATACAGTAAAGTCTTACAGTGACAGCTGGATATAGTATGACTTTAAATGGTGCTTTTTTTGTTGTTGTTTTGTTGTTTTAATATCTTCATACGTTTAAGAAAACACAGGAGAGAGAAAGTTGCAGTGCCTACTGATGAATTAGACCTAGCAGGGAAATGTTATCCTGGGTTTCATTTTGGTGGCCATATTATAAATCACAGATGTGGAATCTAAAACCCAGTGACAAAGCTGGCAATCCTTGAGGTGTAAGAATCCTGAAGCTGCTGTAGAGAAAGACGTACACAACATGCCAGGAGCTCTCCCCACGCAAAATGAAAATGATTGTCATCTTTGCAGGGAACACCATGAGAATCAGAATTAGAGACATCCACCCCTCTTCAGTTTGAGAGCTGAAGAGATGGCTGCAGTTTCTATGCAGAGTTTCAGGCTGCTGGAGCTGTATAAATAGATCGCTGGTGCCGTGCAGATCTGTGCAGGACCAATCGCCGTTCCCCTCCACATCACGAGGAGATGCAGAAGAGCAGCGCTCTGCGGCTGACTGGCTCGTGCTGGCCACTTAGGCTGGGACTTCTGAGGGCAGAAAGGCCTGCTCGGGTGATGCTCTCTGCTCTGAAGGAGTCGGGCATGAGGCTTGTGCAGATTTAGGCTAATGTTATAAAGTCTCATTTGGATCTTAAATGGGACATGGCGTTTGTGTGAGCTTTCTGAATGAGTTGCAGCCTCGAGCGAATCCAGTATCATGTGAATCAAGATAGTGTATCACATCAACAGCGAGGAAACCAGCTGTTGAGCACTGGGGGAGTTCTTTAATTGTGTTATGATAGATACATGGGACTGGAAATACATATTGAGCAGCGTGAATTTTACACAGACGCCATAATTTCTTACTTTTCTGCTTGCTAGTTTGCTACAAATATTATTGCCAATTTGGTGTAAGGAGGGGCTTTAAAGTGTGAGAGGTAGAAATGAGGATGAATGGAAAAGTTTCAGGGTGGATTTCTCAAGGTCCTTGAGCTGCCCATCAGTCTGGGTGTTTGTATAGCAAATGACTTAAGGGAGAAGTTCTTTCCCAGGAGAGTGGTGGAGCACTGGAACAGGTTACCCAGGGAGGTGGTTGAGGTCCCATCCCTGGAGACATTCAAGGTGGGGCTGACAGAGCTCTGAGCACCCTGCTCTAGCTGAGGCTGTCCCTGCTCTCAGCCAGGGGGGTTGGACCAGATGACCTCCAGAGGTCCCTTCCAGCCCAGACATTGTTATGATTCTCTGCTGAGTTGCTGCAATCCAGCAGAGTTGGATCCTGCTCCAGGCAGCCAGGGGTGACTCCCTGGATGTACATTCCTGCCTACATCCAAAGGACTGAACCTTGGTGCTCCTCTGTGTGGAGCATAAGCTCAAAAGCAAACAGGAGGAGAGCAAAGAGAAATAATGACAGTAGGTTTTAACATAGGATTGGGGTCCAGTAACTTCTTGGCATCGATTCCCAGCTCTGGGAACAAATCTTAAGGTCACATTGATAGACACCTAAGAAAGCGCGCCCGCCGCTCCTTCCTCTGCACCTCACCTGCAGACTCTGGCACAGGGCTAGAGCTGCTCCAAGCTTTGTACTTTGGAACGTGAGCTGTTCCGTCACCCTTTTCCTTCCAAGATTGGGTAGTCTCGTTGTGCTGTGCTGACACTTGGGGCTGGGTTGTGTCTGCCTTGCTGCACTGTGTGAGCTTGCAGAGTTGTGTAATTGCAAGTATACTGTCATACAAGGAGTGACTGATGGCATAATTTGTATTTTCAAAATACAACCTAATCAGGTGCTGTGGTAAATATTTCCAGGAGATAAAAACAAAGTATTAGGGCAGGGAGCAGAGTTATAAACTTCTGTAATGAGCTGTGTATTGTTTGATCATGTTTTTTCATATACATGAGCTTCTGCATGCCAAACTCTAGTAATAATTGGCAGCTACTTCACAGTCCTGGAGAAATAATACTATAAATACTGGAAACAGTAAAAATGAGTGGATGTGTCAGTTTGCCTTTCAGAGTACTGTGACTAACAGGTGATTAGTGCAAATAGTAGAAGGCCCATTTATCCTTCTTCTTGCTGGTGGAAATACAAAGAGAGGGAGAGCTGGGGGAGCAGAGGGAGCGCGTTCAGCTCCTCCAGACAGTTAACAACGGTGCCGCCGACTGGCTTGGATTGCAAGTCTGGCTGTGCGGGTGTTTTAAGTTGCAAATCTGAGCAGTCTGCTCACTTCCTGAAGCCCCTGAAAGATTTGAGGCCTGAAAGAGCCTCGTTGGCTCATTCTGGAGAGTTTGCGGTGAAAACGTACGGTGCAGGAAAACCCCCAAATTACAGCTCTTTTCCCTCTTCCAGTGGGTGGCTCATGGTGTCGGGTGGATATGAAGTGGAGGGAATCCACGTCCGTGTGTTCATGTATGCCAGTAATCTTCAGTACTCCAAAAAAGAGGCAAGAAATTAAAATATCTCATGTTTTTATGTGCAGAGCAGCTGCCATTATTTTTTAGATCAGCTGGCATTATTTTTCAAGGACACAAATTTTAAATAGCAAATGTTAATTTAGGGAAGTTTTTAAGATACATGGAAAGCACTTTTGAAAAAAAAAAATGCTTAAATGAGAATGAAAGAGTTTGGGGTTTTAATTACTTTTTTTTTGTAGTACAAATGTGTTAGTGCTTGGTTGAAGTCACACACATTGGAACTTGGGAGAGCAGGGGCAACAGTTCATCTGTTTCACAGTGAAGAACAGTTTGGTTTTAATTATAATGAGAAGATCCTGGTAATAACTGCAAAAAGGCTGAGGAAAGTTCTGCATTCACCAGTGGCTGCAACTTTTTGAGCTCACTGCTGTTGACTGCTGTGCAATGGTTGCAAATGGAAGGATGATTCCCACTCTCTGGGGCATTCTAGCATGAAGCTGTGTGGCCTCTCATGTGGATAAGCATGAGCCTTAAAGGAGCAGAATGGTCCCTTCCAACTTTAACTTAAATTTGACTTAAAGCCCTAAGTTGATTCATCTCGTGTATGTTGCATTTATATGTACACACTGTTGAGGGACATGCAGTTTAGTGTGAAATATGAGCCTGGCAACTGGTACAGGAGGTGTGTTTGTAGCCTTTTAGACATTGCTTTACTTCTTTTAAAGTAATTAATGATCATTGTCACCTTTTTTTGCTAATATACCAGTTAGCGAAAGTGGGATATTGTCTATTTTTCCCTTTTGGAAGAAGGTTGTCCAGTTGCTTTCCTTGCAAACCTCAGCCCATCCTGCAGAGCATGGCTGAAGGGTTGCTTTCATTTTCTGGTGAGAGGAAAGTTTTGTGGTGTCGCAGTCACTCGCTGCAGACACCGAAGAGAAACGCGAGGTGTAAGATCGAGGAATGCTGGAAAAGATGGTGTAATAATAAAATTGACACTGATTGGTGCTGGAAAATGAAACTGTTGAGTGGTAGCTTTGTCATGACAAATATTTGCAAGATGAAAGGAGTTTCATCCTAGGGCTGTCTAAATGCTGGGGAGATCAGACTGCGCTGCAGCCCAAGTTAGTACACTTGTGTGCACGTAAAGAGGTGCAGTGTTCTAAACAAACTAGAGCTTTGAGGGTTTCTTCTGGTTACAAATTCTATTCAGCAAGCTTAGTAAGACATTTATAGCCATATGCAACATTGCAAATGTTCCATAAACTTAGCTTTGTTCTGTCATTGTCATTATCTATCTTATATTATGAATCACATTAAGGAAAAACACCTTGTTTCGATCCTCCAGGGGAAAACCCCTTTTTCTATCTCACCTCTCCCCAAAAGCCCCAGACACCTACTTGTCCTATGTCATCTGAAGCAGATTTGAATCTGTTATCTGTACCTAAATCGACAGATACACTTTTCCTGTCTTGCATAGGAACAAAATGTTGTCCCACTTTCTGTAGTTGCAATTTAGTAATATCACAAAGAAGTAGTAAAGTGAATGTGTTAAAGAAATGGAGCAGAGAAAAGATGACAATTTAAGTCCCCAGAAAATATACCTAATGTTACTCATAAGCAGAATGCAATTCACAGTAAGTAAAAGTAAAGCTGTGTTTCAAACCAGCATAAGTAAACTAAACCTCCCTGGGCAAGACTATGCTAGGATTTGATACTAATGAATCTTGCAGAACCTGGCACTGCAGTGCTGAGTTTTAACATCAGATCCATTTATTTACCTTTCTAAGCCAGTTCAACATCAGTTTTCATGGGCCAAGATGGATATTTTGGTTTGTTTTCTTTCTGGAGCATGCTATCTGTCTGCCTGCAGTAATGTTGGAATCCACTGGCCAGCTCCAGCTAAATTTAACAGGCAGTTTGAGAGCACAAAGTCCTTGAACTCCTAGCAGCTTTGTGAAACAGGCAGTTGGACACAGGATGACAGAAATCAGTGACCTTCCTGAAGGAAAGGCTCACCCATGATATCAGGGATGTGAGGGCCGTTGCTAGCGCAGGGCAGCTTTGCTCAGAGACTGGGGTCACCTGCCTGCCAGAGTGAAAGCCACAAGGAACCAGCCTTATGGTGGGAGAATACCCTAACTTCCTTTACTTCTCCCACACTTTCCTAGTAAATGTAGTATTTCTACATTTCCAGCTTGCCTGTGCTCTAAACCAACAGCACCTTCACTTGTTTCCCATGTTCTGCAGGAGGCAGATGGAGCCTGAGACACAAAGTGATGTGACCTGGGCTATATGGGAGACATAACATGGTGCTGGCCTGTGCCACTGAGCTAGGAGGTGAGAGCCCAGCCTCTCACCTTTGCTGGCCTGTGCCAAGAGTCACTAGTGAGTGCAGTTTTAAACCCCACAGATAGTTACTAAACATCTCAGACTTTCTCAGATGGCTCTCAAGGAGTTAGATGCAAAGTTGTTGTGCCTTAAAAATTAACCACATTAGAATCCATGTCTCGGTTTAATGCACAGAAGCAGTTCTCTCTGAAGGCAACAAGCACAGATCCACAGTGCTTTGAAGAGAGAGGACAAACAGCATGGGAGCAGTCATGACAGGGCCTCTCTTCCCCTGATGACTTTGCCCTTTTCATTCATGAAAATGGACAGTGGTGATGAAGTGAGACTGAGGATACTTCCTCCGTGCTTGGGCTTCCTGCTCGGGGTCATCTCCTGCATAGAGGGTCACTGCAAGGCAAGTGAAGGAAGAGAGAAGTTTTCAAGAAGTATTCAAGTACTAGGAAAGCATTTCACTTGGTCTTGGCTGGGTCATCAGCACAGTGGTCAATGTCACTCTTGCTCATGACTTTGCTGCCAGATCCAGAACTGTTTACAGATTTTGGAGCAACAAGGTGTAGTTGATTTCCTGCACCAGGAACACAAAGAGGTTTCCATCACAAGGTGTTTCTTGAGTGTTATTCTCTTGTTACTGCTAGGGACAAACAGCTTATGAGAAAAAGATATTTTCCTCCTTCCTGATAATGATTTCAACAGATAGGGTGGGTTCTGTGGACAGGTGGCTTCTAGCCAGTGGCCTGCAGTCCTCTGTGGGACCTGTGAGCCTCCAGAGGCTCAGCAGGTACTTCTTCAGAGGTGGCAAAAGATAACTGAGGAAGGTAAACGTCATGACATAGGATTCTTAGCCTTTCATACACTGAAGAAAGGTGTGATGACTGTCTTATGCTACTTCAGTTAGTTCTGAGAAATTTTTAGATTCGGGGGTCTTTTTAATAACATTTGGAAGGAGAATACGAGACCCACTGTGAGAAACAAATACCAGAGGATATTTGACATAAGCTCAGATGACAAAATAGTCACCTTAGAAAAGCACTACTTCCTAAGATTTTCAGCTGTTTTTACAGCTAATGCCTAAAATTTGTTACTTTTCATGGGGTTTAGTGGGGGAGAGGTAGCACTTTTTTCTTTCTTTTTATCTAGTTCTACTTTTTCCTTTCTGTAACCATTCTTTACTGTTTTGGTACAAGGTGAAGAGAAAATATTTTGAAGACTAGAAGAACTCTTTGTAAAACTACAGAAATAAGGCTAGTTGTTGTAGCTGAAACTACTTTGTTTTATTTTTTCTTTTCTACACTGTTTGCTTCAAGATGCTCTTGCTGCTGTCACTATTACACTGTTGCAATATTACAGTAGAATATAATATCATCTTGCTTGGTGGCATAAAGATGAATGCCTGCAGAATATTTGGTTTTTATGGTTATACCTACATTAGCATGTAGTGTGGACCAACTGGGGAGCATCTGTGTAGTGAAAAACTTGGTGCTGGGATCCTGAGGTTCATACCAGGCACATTTCAGGGTTGCTTTTACTACTTCTGAGCAGTCTGATGCTGCTGACCGCCTGCTCTGGAGAACAGGATGCTTCTAGTTTAGTTCCTCCCAAGAGGAATTCAGTTCACATGATCCAGGGCCACCCCACAATACAATGAAAAGCTCAGACAGGATGAATTATTTGGAGTTTTACTTCTAAAGCTACATTTGTGATGTGAAAAAAAACAGTAAGGTAGCCATGCCCTGTAGAATCCTCATGGGATGAAGGGGTGGAAAGAAAGGTGTACTTCAGCAATCTGATCTTGTACTTGTACCTCTTAATAAAACAGATTTCATCATTTTCTTTCTTAATGTTCTTTCTTCCCTTTCCTTCATAGTTATTACTGAAAGGGGAAGGTTGGTGTGAGGAGACCTCAGAGAAGGAAGGCTGCTTTGAGAAGTTAGAAGAAATCCTCTACTGAAAGAGGGATGATACCATCTTTAAGGAGTTTATACAATGACAAGTGCACATTAGATGCTTAACCAGTAAAGACCCATGTGTAACAGTTTGTCCTTGACTTGCTGACGTGTGTGCCACTGGAGACAGTGCTCACAGTCTGACAGTGAAGAGGGTGGTCAGAGACTGCACTGAACTGAGGCTGTTGGGCATCGTAGGACATTGGCTGGGTATCCTTTATTTAAAGGTGTGTAGGCTCTTTTTGATGTGTGTCCTGAGGCAGAGAAGGAACATACGGTATGGTGAGATGTAATGTCATATTATTGCTAGCATGATTTGGAAAAATATATGATGTTACCTTAGAGAGTAGGTGTGAGAGCCAGTCTGGCAGATGTGACAGTCCTGCTTTCTGCATCTGACAGTTGGCAGCCCAGAGAGCCTACTGCCAAACCTGGTATTTGCTAAAATGCTTGTGTTATGATTTGTGCTGAATGAAAGGAAGTAGAAGCAGAGATGACAGAAGCAGCAGTAGAATGGTTTTATTAAAAAAAAAAAAAGACAAGTCTGGACACGTAGACTTTCACAAAAGCTTTGTCTTTCTAATTGTTCTATCTTGCCTTGATTGAGAGAGTAGATTTGGCTACAAAACCGGTTGGCTTTTGTAGCCAACCAACTCAGTGAATCCAGGCAGACAACAACCTTTTCCTCTCCCTGGAAGATTTTAGTTGCTGGCCAAGCTGCTGGCATAGTCCTGCTGACCTCAAAAAGTAAGACCAAACAACAGCGGTGCCGAGCTGGTTGAGGCTTAGTCAAATTTCTGTTCTAAAAAAAGCTTATGGTCAGGCCTCTGAAGTTTCCTGCAACGAAGGTCACCACAGGTTTCTACTGAAGTATCCTGTACTTTGTGGCACTAGAGACAGGTAAACATATAAGGAATATTGATTGTTCAGTCTTTCTGTATAGGAGCTTCTCCAAATCCAACCTCATAGAGCTAGAAAGCAGGTGAGCTGAGTAACTAAAGCAGAACTTAATAGGGGGAAAAAATGCCAGACTTACATGTCCCAAAGAATGTGAAATATCTTCCCTTTTTTACAGCCCTTCACTTGAAGAACCCATTTGGGATCTGGATGTTGCAAATCATGCCACACTTCATTTTCTTAACATCTCTTTCTAAACTGTAGGTACCCCTTAGCAGAGAGGCACTTGCCTGCTGCTTGAAAAGCTGCGGCAACACACTGGAGTTTTCCAAAGCAATGCCACCATCCAGACCAGCTTGGCCAGTGAGGCAGTGGGTGGATGGTGTTCAGTGTCTGTTTGTTGGTGTTCCTGGTTTTCAGAAGCTGGGAGCTGAGGAGGGTTGTGCCCCGGTGAGCTCAGGCAGTCGCCTGGCAGGCCACGGCCGGGACTTGCGGTGCCGTTGGCCTCTCTCAGGCCTTTGTCCTGCGCTCAGGCGCTGGGATGAGGAGAGACTTCGGAGGGTGCCAGGGAGAACCCGAGGTCAGCGCCTGGCAAGGCTGGCCCAGGTGATTATGACTTGGAAGGACCTGACAATGCTGTGGGTAAGTGTCAGAGCGCGGCTCTGCGGCAGCTTTTAACGACAGGCACGGGGGCGGCGAGTGCCGGCCCATAGTCCTCACGCCAGAAATGGCGCGGTAAAGCCACTCTCAGCTGTTGAGGAAAGAGGGGAATTTATGGTGTTCGTGCTTATGAGCAGAAGGTGAGAAAAAGAGTAAATAGCAAGTGGGAACGCGTTGCCTGAGCCTGACAGATCGTAGCAGAAGCAAGGGAGGGCAGCAGCCCCGTTCCCGTGACGGGAGGTGTGCAGAGGGCCCAGTGCCGCCATTTCTCCATCTCCAAAATGAGATCGTGTTTTAGCAGTCTGCTTTGCTCTCATCTGGCCTTGGCTTAGTCCCGTCACGTGTGACTGTACTGTGGTGGGTTTTGTCCAGAACCGCTTGCCCTGGGGACAGCAGGGGAGGCCGGCAGCCCTGCCTGCCGCCCGCGCTCAGAGCTGGATGAGCTTGTCCAAATAAAAAATCAAATGTGCCGAGTCTTTCTCTGTAGTTTGTCCTGGGGTTTCATTTCTTTCTTTACTTAATTCTTCTGTTTCCACTGCTGTGTGTTTTCATCGCTTTTGATCAGAGTTGAGTCATGCTAACACAGCAAACGTACAAATTGACCGGGGTGGCAAATCAGCCCAGGTCGTTCAGCTCCATTGGCCTTTTGAGAGAAGCTCCACTGTGAAATGGAGAAAGGCTGGAGGAAAAGGGGGGTTCTCCCTGGTGGCATTTTATCAGGCTGCTACTTTCATGATACTAGACGTTTCCTTAAGCAAGGGGTATTGTCTATCTCGGCTTTTGTTGAAAAGCAAAATACTGCTGCCTTCCGAGTGCGGACCAGCACAGCACCTGTTGCATTCCTGCAGCTCTGAAGCCAGAAAGCAGTGAACAAGTCTCTGTGTGCATTTATTTGTTTGTTTGTTTGGGGTTTTTTTTGTCCACTCATGTATTTTTTGAGGGAAGTACCATGTTTTGCGGAGATATGTGCTGGTCGACCATCACTGGCTTCTCGGGGTTAACAGCACAGCACACTGCACTGCGATACTGATTTGAGGGGACTCTGATTGAGTTTGGCTCCCTCAGGGCTGGCAGGGTGAGCGCTGTGCCTAGGGGAGGGGGAAGGGGGATTTGTACTTCAGAGTGAGCCTTTGGTTGGCTCTGCTGGGGGCTAGAGAAGCCCAGTGCTGCCTCATTTATTGCACTGAGAAGAATGAAGGAGCTGACAAAATACTCCTTTAATTTGTTTGAAGCTGCATTCATTTCTCCAGAAGGGGGAGAGCAGAGTAGTTGAATACTGGGAGGAATGTGCCTAATTCAGGACTATTCTTCCTCCCTGACTCGACAGACTCTACAGAGAAAACTCAAGACATTTAGAAAGGGTCTGTCAAATCTACTCACATGTTTTTGCAAAGTCCAGCACTATTTGACTGTCGAGTGAGGCTTTATATGTGCAACTGAATAGTTCTGTATTAAGAGTTCACAGTTGTTTTTTGATACCATTCAGGTTACTGAGCAACTATCATAAATGCACAGAGGTGCAAGCCAGGAGAGTGGACCATGACTACAGGAAGAGCACACATGCATATGGCAGGTCTGCAACTCCTCTGTGATTGTGAAATTGGACTCACGGTATCATGATGTAGCAAAAAAAAAAAAAAACAACAAAAAAATCCGCAACCAGTTATTTTTCTTACACTGAATTTTCAGGGTTTTATGTTGTGTTCTATGAATTATTACCTTTTTTTTTTTTAAAAAAAAAAAGGGGTTGCTCCTTTTAAAACAAAAAAGGACCAATTACAAAATTCCTCCATCACAGTTAAATCTCTTTTCATTTGACAAACCTTGGTTTGCTGCTCCTCTTTCTGTAAGGATCAGATGGGTAATGGAAGCTGTACAGCAAAATAATGTATGCTACTCGAGATAGTAAAATGCAGGGCTACAATAGGCCTTTTTTCAGCAGCTGTGAAGCTGTTGTGTGACTACAGAGAATCCATTCAGTCTCCCCCACACTTGCTGGGAGCACCCGGGAGAAGAGAGTTGTGCTGGTGAAATGACTGTCCAGCAAAACGGTTTCCAAGGGTCAGGCTCGTTACTCGCTCCTCATTTTGGTTGATGGGGTCTTTTGCTGTGGATGTGAAGTTTCAGTCTCATCTGTGTTAAGAGATGTTCACGTTACCAGAATATGCACTGAATCAGCATGGGCGTTGTGTTCCTTCCATCAGCCCTCCGAGATGGGGGAAGGTTGTTATCTTTGTTGTAGAGGAAGGGGAAACTGAGGCACGGGAAAACTGGTTTTAAGTGCCTGTGTGCATTAGAAGCCAAACTCTCATACTTTAGTTAAACTGTAGAAGCTCAAGTGTCATTCAGAGCTATTTCAGCCCTTCAGGAAGTGTCACGTAGAGCTTGCCCATAGGTCGTGCAAAAAAGCCCGGAGGATAGCTGGGAATCTGGCCCTCAAACAACATCATTTGTCTGTTTAAACAGAGCATTAAAAATGTAAGTATGTAAGTGAGAACAGGAGGATTTTATGCTGATTTTCATCTTAAAATAGAATCTCTGGCCACCTTGTGTTTGAGTAGGGAAAAAAACGAGAGGCAGAACCTAGTTGATTCAGCGGGGTGACACTGCGTAAAATAATCCCTTTAACACTTTTTCTTAAGAATAGTTTCTAGGTGGCATGACTCATGGACAGAGTGTCCTCATTTCACTTTGAACTACCAGCCTTCTCTGGATTTGTGTCACAGCTTTAGAGGGCTTTGAGCTCTGCCTGCAACTCTGTAGGTTTGGCTGTTGCAACCTTTACTCACGCTGAGTGAGAGCAGGCTCCTTGTAGCAAGTGGCAACACCACGTAAGCAAGAACGAGCACGGTGGAGCAGGGGAGCAAGGTGATTTAAAGAGGGTGTTTTCATACCGTAAGCAGCTCTGGGGAATGGTCACAGAGGCACAGCCTCTGTCCCTGTGTCAGGGGAAGCCCAGCTTCCCCCTTGTGCGTCGGTCTTTGCTTTGAATTTTGGGTTATTTTCCATGTGTGTGGAATAAACGGCGATGCGGAAAGCTGTACTTTTTGAATTTCTGACTGCTTTTGGAGAAGCTGTATTTTCTGAAGTACATCCAGCCACGGGAGGCTGTGGATAATGTCTCTGTTTCTTAATTAAAAGCAATGGAAAATACTATTCAAAGCTGTCTGGCTGTGTCCTAGCTGAGGAAGAAAACCAAAGTGGTCTGGCTTACACGCACGCAAGGTCAAATCCTCCTCTTTGCCATGTTGTGAAAGTTTGTTGGCTTCAGTGGGGACAGTTACAGGTGGAGCCCCAGGAACGGTTTGTTTTTCAGGCTTTTTAACAGAGCAAGAATGAATAGAATTGTTGGTCCTAAAAATTGTTTGTAGAGAAATAACTGGGATGCCTGTAATCCAGAGGGGCCGTGCAAATGCAAGCCCAGGCTCTCAGAGGCAAAGTGAACTCTGCACTGGCTGGCAGGGTTTGCTTCTTGTAGCCAAGGGATTTTCCTGCTGACAGAGCCTGGTTTGAAGGCTTCTGTGCCCTGCTGGCTCCTGACCTGCCTGGCTGCACAGGTATGGGAGAGGGAGGGGGTGAAACGGGGGGGTGGCGAGGAAGTGTTCTGGGAGCAGCACTCGCTGAAAATTCAAAACCCTTCAAACCTTTTTTGGTTATGGTGGAGAATGTCAAAATTGATTGTATTAGAGACCTGCCAGTTTCTCTTACTCATTTACTTTGTCGCTCCTCCTCCCTTCCTTCCTCTCTAGCCAGCCGGGCTGGGTTGTGTAGTGCTAACGCTGCATTGCTTCTCCAGCACGGGTACTACTTCCCCCATGCTGCTACTACAGAAGTACTACACTGAAGATTTAGGGTGTTGGCTGTATACATATTATTAGTGGTAGTAATAATAATAAAAGTGACGATTTCTCTCCTGTGTAGCAGTTTGATATTTTATTTGGGCTTTCTTCCCTTTCTTCTCTTTCACCTTCAGAGATTTGTGGTGTCTGTACTTGAAGTGAATACTTTGTAGTGTGCTGTCTTGCAGATTTTAAAAATAACATGTTTTGGAGTGGTTCAAAATAGCAGGGTTTTGGTGGTTGGGTTTTCGTCGTTGTTTTTTTTTTAAAGTACAACCCACAGAAGAGTGTTTATGCTGCTTCTGCTGGGGGGAGTTATCACACTTGCTTTAGATAATGAAATATACATTGGAGAAAGGTCAGGGATTTCCCCTGAGCCACCCACCAATTGCTTGAAATGACATTTTCATTCTGAGTGTTTCTTGTTTTGTTTTTGTTTAAGATCCTGGAGCACAGGGAAAGAGTTTTAATGCAAAACATCAGAAGAAAAAGGCTGCAACATCTCCTGTGAGAAAGAAGAAAGGAGATTTCCAATTGAATCTTGAAACACTCATGATTTGAGGTAAGTGATTGGGGTGTCTTGTCATAAGATACAGTTAGTTTGTAATGAAATTAATCATGATTTACCTCAGACTGTCATGATTATTTCTATCAAAGGCAATAAAAACAGATGGGAGGCAGGAGAACTTTAATGGCAAACCCAGAAACATCACTCGAAACATGGAATGGACTTCTCTTTTTGAAAAAGGGCCCCATTAGCTCCAGTCCCTCAACCAGGCCATCATTCTAACACTGATAAGGGTTAAACCCTGTTTAAATCAATGAGGCTATTCTTCCTGGAAGGTCGGCATGTGCCTAAATATTTTCAAGTTTGGAATCTATATCATATGGGAACTGTGCAGAAGAAAGCTATTGAAGAACATAGAATGCACAGCCAGAAAAACACATATGCAATTATCTTGCTGCTAGTGATAATGTCATGAGTAATCTCATTTGACAGCATTCCAAAGTGATATTTCTGTATTAAATACATAGTTCTCATTTTTATGTTTAAACACCTCATTGAAATACCAAAAACTTCTTTACAGAGCCTGTAAATTCTACACCAGCTTTAATAATACATCTGTTTTAATTGCTTCATCAGTGTGTCTTTGAACAAGTAGAGTTAAATGTATGAAGAAAATAATGTCCCCTTTCATAACTAGAGTTGCAAATTGCACTTGGATATTTGAATAGCAGCCGAAGTAAGAGTACCCTGACTGAGGCTGGATTGTGTTGTCCTGAGTTAATAATTTTTTTTTTAATAAAGGCAGTCATGAGTCGTTGGAAAAGCTCACCTTTTCCCTCTAGGCTTTGGGTTTTGTTTTTCATTAGAAAAGAGTGACCTCTGAGTCTTTTTTGTCCGCTAAAGAGAAAACCTTACAGTTGTAAAACTTATAGCCACTGAAAATGCTGCATAAATGAAAAGTATTTGTAGTGGTTTTCCACCAGCCTCTTTCTTAAATAAAAAAATTAAGTTCCTTACTTTGTTCTGCCCCATGAGTGTGCTGAGGGAGGTAAAATTACCATCAAGAAACGTGCACAATCAAAAAGACCCACATCCCGTGGAAGAAGCTGAATATCAAATGTGCAGAGTATCAAACCCCTTTGGCTGGTGGCATTTGCAGACATTCATTGCGGAGAGGAGAGGAGAGGAGAGGAGAGGAGCGGAGCCCAGCCCCTGGTGACTGCTCTGTATTTGCTTTGTAGGAGCAGAACTATTCAGTTTCTTTTGAAATCAACGGGCTCACTGCAGGGAGCTAAATATTTCCTTTCTGGTCAGTGGACAAGAGCCATCGCTTGCGAAATTGTAATAGTCCTGTGGGCATTTGTACTGATCTATCCAAAAAGTTCAAAACTGCTACAGATCAGTGTAGCCAACTCCTTTTGTACCAGCTTCAGGGGCTGTGCTTCATCCCCTCCCCTCTCTATCCTCATCCCTGAAGCTCAGGTGGGGAAATGCTGTCTGGAGCCAGCCCTTTTTGGGGCATAGGGCAGCAGTCCTGGCCGAACCGGAGAGGGAGGGAGAGGGGCACTGCAGGGACCAGAGTGCAGTCGCTCTCAGCCCACCTTTGCTTTCTCACCATCCCACTCTCCTGGTAGCAAGCTTTCCTCCTCAGCTCTGCAGAGCATAAGTCAAAATACTTTCATTCCTGTCTTTTTTTGATTGACGTCAGACCAGGATAACCTGATGGTTTTTCCTTTAACATCTGTCATCTTGTTGCTCTCTGAGGAAGCGCCTGTTGAAGTTCAGGGGAAGGTATCTTCATAGCATCTGTGTGGCCTTTGTGATCATCTGATCAGCTCTCTGTTGCAGTCACAAAATCATTGAATCTTTTTTTTTAGTTTTCTTTGTGTTGGAGAGTGCAGGAGCTAGCTCAATGGCAGAGTATCAAAGGGAAGGAGTTCTTTGGTGGCTAAAGATGCAGTTTAAGATACATTAAATTGTACCAGTACTCCTGACATTTCATGATTATTTTTTTTTCAACAAGGGAAGAAATAATGCTCCCCTTTGTGTGCCTGTGGTGCGTGCCAGCAAGTTACTTGGGTGCTGAGCAGAGCAGGAGGAGGGACCAACTTTCTCCTGCCTTATATTTCTCACTGGGAGTGAATACCAGGGGACTGAGTCCTCCTAGATTAAACACATGCCTGTTTTGTTTGGCCTTTCTCTGCTCTTCCCTCAGCTGTCAGTGTGCCATATTCAGATGGCAGCCACTGGTCACAAATTGTCCTGTCCATGCTTCTTAGCTCTCCTAAACCATTAGTTTTGTGGAGCTTTTTGACAAAGATGGCACCGGTTCGATTTGTTTTGTTTTTTTTTTCCCCCCAGCTAATGGAAAAAGAGGTTGGTCGTTTGTTTGTGTTTTCCCCTCAAGTCAGCTGCATTAGTTCCCAAAGCAACTTGTGTTAAGTGGAAATGAGGCTTTAATAATACTTGTGCTTGCTGGAGACTTGCTTAGATTTTTAAATCTTCCCCCCCGTATATGGATCTTTTCAATAGGGTGCTTCTATTGTGAATCAGAAGGAAAGTGCACGAGCTGCCAGGCACATAATGGAATTGTTCATTTGCCTCTGTAAGTGTGTGTGAGCCTTTGTAAAGAGGAGATGGTGGGGACAGAGAATGGAGACCTTTGCTGCGGGGAGCCGGGAGAGCGCAGTGGCACAGCCCAGGGCACTGTGGCGGGGGGCATGCCAGCTCTGCTCAGCTGTAGTGGACATTACCTGGGACTCCCAGTGCTTAGCACACCACGTGAAGAGGGGTAAAGCTTAAGCTGCTGTTGGCTCTGCTGGTTGTAAACCACATAAGGCAAAATATTCAAAAGCTGTAATATTTCCAACACTTTCCTTAAACCATGTGCATTGGCTTTCAGAAGGGTGATGTAAATACGAACGCTGCCAATACTGTGCTTCCTCACTGTGAGGCTATTTATTATAAAGGACGTATGGTCTAAGTCATTTTAGTATGGAGTAGATAAGAGCTTGAACCAGAGCCTTGGATCCAGGCCCACCAGCAGCTTTGCAAAAGGCAGGATCCAGATCTGAAGTCAGTGGTTCATGCAGCTTCTATTAAAGAGTGTTTTTAACTTACTCTCTAAAATGGAAGTAGCCAGAAGTTTGAAATTGAGGTGTTTAAACCAGTTGCTACCTTTTTCTCACCTACTGTTCTTCTCTGCCTTAGAAGGTTATTGTGAAGGCACACCAGCTATTTTCTCCAGGCCATGCTGGCCAGGGCACACCAACTCGGAGAGTGGAGCGGGGCCACTGTGGTGATTACTGTTACACAGCTGTATCCCATTTTTCCAGAGGGTTTTTTCTTCCGAGGAATTAGACCTCCCTTCTGGATAAAGGTCCTTGGAGTCACAGTAGAGGCTTTGGAGGTAGAACCTTGAAGTTTCACAGGCACCAAGGAACAAGTTGATCAGTCTGTTTTGACGCAAACCAGCCCGTAGTGGCTGGACCTCCTAACACCTCCTAACAAGCCATAGCTTGTCTCGTGTCTCATGACACCATAGCTCAATTACAGACATGAAAAACTGTGGCATTATAAACAAGAAATTCATAAAACCTAAACTTTTCTTTCCTTTCTAGATACAGGTCTCTGCACTTACTCTCCCTCTTTTCCTTTGCCCTTGGACACAACATTTTTAGGGCTTTCCAGTCTCTAGCTGTGCATTTACTAGAGAGGTTATGTGTTACTTTACACATCTGTTACTTAGGTCAGAGTGTCAAACCCAGCACCCAGAGACTTTATGTGGATTTGCAGCACTTCCTGTGGGACTTTAGAGCTGCAAGCCAATGAATGGCTTGTGAGGATATGAAAATGCTGTATTGCAATCTACTGCTGTATTCCTGCAGGTTATTGCATAGGCACTGCATGCACCTATATGTGTTACAGACCCCTTGGGGTTTGGCAGAGGAAAGCTGGTATGGGAAAGATGAGAAGTGCTGGTGAACTGGGAAGTCTTGAGGTATGGCAGTGAATTTGCTCTCTCCTAAAACCATCATCTTTCTGGTTGGCAGTACAAAACCCAGTTTCCATGATGAATCAAACATCTCTAAAAGACACCTCCCAAACAAGCGTTCGTGTGTTCAGAGTTAACTTCAGAGTTGGTCGGACTGTGGGAGGATGCCAGATAACCTGAGACAGCACATTTTTTTTCTTCAGGCTTTACAGTTGCACCTGGAAAATCTGTCCTGTTCACAGCCTGTAGAGAAACATGAGTTAGAAAGAAGTATCTTCCATTTGAAAAGTGTTTCCTCCCCGGGTGCGAGAAGCTGTCCCGAGGGCTCACCCTCTGCAGCCTTCGGCGGCCGGCTGCCCTCTCTGCAGAGGGGTTGCTGTGTGCAGGGTGCTGCAGCTGCTTTGTTTGAAATGATAATAATATTTTACGCTGTTACTGTGGAATACTGCAGTATTTTTTGTAAGTATGGGCTGCGTGCCAGTAATGTACAATAACATTTTGCTCTTCCTGTGCAGTTGCTACTGTAGGCATTCGTTCCAATTTGGGCTGCATTTGCAGTACGTGGTTTGTTGTTTTTTTTCTCCTAGACTCTGCTCATTATCTATTGTGGATATTTTTGGATTATTCATTTCTACCCACGTCTGTCCGTACAAATCTATCTCAGAAAGCACTTCAGAGTGTTCCGTTGAACAAGCAATTGTTGTGGCTTTCACAGAATTACATTCTTGTGAAAGTATGAGACAAGAATGAGATGAAAATGAAGATGAAAATTGCTTTGTGAGTTTAAGAATGGCTATGTTTTGAAAAATGGCAGAGGCAGATAGAAGGCTAAGCCTTTCTTTGACTGATGGTAAGCACATTTACCACTGAAGTCCTGGTCTGCACCAAGCCGTAGGTGGCTGAATCCTCTGGCATGGCAGAATCTGGAAGGCACTTTGCATTGTCAGAGCCTGTAACATTTCTCTGCAGTTTGGGTTTTCACTGTTAAAGGGTTTTTGTTGGTTTTTTTTTGTTTTTTTTTTTTAACTTTATTTTGTTTCCAGAGGAAAATAATCATAACTTGGAAGACAGTCAGTAGCGTTCATGCCAGTGATTGTTTATTAACGTTGTCATGGTCTGGAGATGAAATTTTTCTCAAAGGGAAATAAAAAGTCCTAGACATCAGAGTTCCAGCTAGTCAGCCTGCACTTAGTGTGTTTCTGGAAGGTAGAGGTTGAGTCCAAAAGGACACAAAGGAAGAACAACACAAAGGAGACAATTAACTTGTTTTCTGGTAAATTTGGACTAAAATACAGTGTGTTATATGAAAAAGATTGCACTTTTCTCACATGTAATTTTAGTGTCCTTTTACTGTGCTGACTCACCAAACTGCTTCAGTTTCAGGCTGCATTTGGTTTAAATTACCTCAGAGGCCTGTGTTTGTACACTGCTCTGTAAAGTGCTCCTCATCTGCAATCCAGATATTACTTGTTTGTTTGTTTGTTTGGCATTTCAACCGACCTGTCTTTTTTCATTTTCCAGACCTCTGTTTTACTAACATTTGAAAGCAATTGCTGCATGCCTGCTTAGGCCCTGTGATGGGCAAAAGCCATGTTGCAGCAACAGATAGAACAAGGAGTGAATCACTGCTTTCTGCTTTTCCATTAGATTACCTAAACCACTACACATAAATATTGCTTTATGTGCGATACAGCAGCGTGATTATCTCACTGCATTGACGAAGAGTGCTGGTAGTGAAGATAATTCTTCTTCTATTACATCTTTAATGAGCTATAATTAAAAATAGTGTGTTGGCATGCCAGAATGGATGTGTTATTGTCAGAATTTTATCGAAGCCATTTCGGCTGGTTGGTTTAGTCGTATTGTTCTGAAAACCATAAGAATTAAACAGCAGGAAAATCTGCTTTGCTAGTTCAAAGTTAACTGGACAGAAAAAACTGTTGAGTAAGATTTGGGTCTGTGCTGAGTATTTCTTCAAGAAACAAGTCTGGCTTGTTTCTTCTCTGTCTTTGAGAGTGATTTTTTTTACTATATAGTAAAAAAAATAATCACAAAGCAGCTACAGAGCTCCAAGTAGGTCCCAAGTCTCTTGTCACCTGTGGCAAAAAGTCTGAGTCACAGATAGCACGAAGCTGTGAAGCCTAATACTCTCAGTATTCAAAAGCTCACCTACGCAGGAATTGAATTTCAAGTGCCTCTTTTAGCTATGGGTTCCACCCCCCCCCAAACTAAGAAAATGTAAGAGTCATTCTTAGAATTTTGCAAAGAAAAATTTTCTCAGCATTTGTGGCGTTGTGAAGGACTGACATCACTCAGAGATCAGAAAATAGTGCTGTCAATTTTAGCTTGATGGCATTCCATTCTCTGCTCCAAAAACCTGATGACTAACAATGGATGACTCAAAGATTTCTTGGGATTGTCTTTCTTTCTTTATTCATTATTTTATTAATTTATTTATTCTATTCCCCCCTTGTGCAATTCCAGTGCCATTTTTAGCACGGAGGGCAGTTCTCCAAAGAACGTCCGCGTGCTTGAACTCTGGTTTCTTGAAAATTCAGAACAAAATTGACTTGTGTCAGATGACAGAAATCATTGTTTGTTCCTAAGCATTTTGGTGACATTGAGTGAGCCTTATTAAGAATCCCCAGCAAGAGCAGGAGGCATTTGGTGGAGAGGTGTTCCATCTCTGCTTCGGCAGCATGGGAATCTCCCTATCATGCTGCTTCATTATGTTGTGATGAGTTTTTGCTTAATTATTTTCTGTGTTTTATCAGCTGTGCTCAGGGAAGTTGCCTGACAAAACAAATTTATCAGTGGATTTGGGAGACTTGGACCAGCTTGAAGAACTTGTTGAACCCCAGCATCCTTCTGTCTGCCTCAATTTTTTGTGTGAAAAACAAGGATTACGTCTCTTAGATATTTCAGCAGGATGTTGAGAGTAGAAATACTAAGGACTGAGAATTGTGTGGGTACTACTGTTACCTAAGTGATGTGGTATGTTTAAGATAAGCAGTGCTGTCAGCTGCTCTTGGCAAAATCCCTGGTGTTGCCTTGAGTGAAATTTTTAACTCTGAGTATTGGGAGTGTTTAAATGGCAGCAGTGCCCTGTATCAGGCATATTCTGACATGTCAGAATGGATGGCTGGGGTGTGAAGCTGCTGCAAAGAAATTTGCGGGGGGCACAGGGTCAAGTGATCCTACAGGGAGTATCTGTGCCTTGTCTTCTGCAATAGATAGCTTGTATTTTACTTAAAGTTGTCCCCCAAGAAAGAGAAAAGGAAGAAGTGCAAGTGTCCCCTTAAGAGCTGCTGTGTCAAATTTGAAGAATGATTTGAATTCGGTCATTAAAGTGTGAAATGGAGGGATTTTAGTTCTGCTTTAAATTATGCATCTCAAATTAACCTTAGCTGCAGAGTCTCTGCTGACGCCCCCGTAATGACACATTATTGGTACTAATGGCTTCTGTGCGACTCGAGATACAAACAGACATCCCAGACAGAAACATTTCAGCTTTGAACTAAATAAAACACACAGCATGCATTTCTACCTTGGGTTTCTACTGACAAAGCTCTGCTCTCCCGGTGGCCACTGCTCAGGAGCTCTTCTTTCCAGCTTCCACATGCTGCTCCTTGTCCTGGCAGGCGGGGGCAGCTCAGTGGAAACCAGCTTCACTTGCTTGGAAGAGCAGGAGAGCAGTAAATTTGGAGTGAGGTGGAGCCCAGCCAGAAGCTGAGTATTGTAGGGAACCAGCACAAAGCCTGGGATGTGGGCAGTGGAGGGGAGGAGGAACTTCCAGCAGATGATAATCTCGGGAGGAAAAGGACCCAAAATTGTGAGGGAAATGGAGAAGAGATGCCAGGACTTAGGGAGGAAATTGCTAAATAAGGGAGGGGTGAGATTAGTAAATAATATGTGCAGTAGTGGTTTGTTAACCCTTTATGTGTCCTGCTGACATTGTTCTTGGAGCTCTGTGCACTTCAGTTTTCCTTCTGAACATTCTTTGAAAAAAATCCACATCTACCCAGAATTTCCCTCACAGGTTTTGCAGCTTTCTCTGTGCTACTGGTGTCTCTCCTGGGATGAGAGGTGTAGGTTCTACCTGCACGGACCTGCTGGGCAGGCAGCCTGACCACGGCTGTGGATGAGTGAGAAAGGCATAGCCTGGGGAGCTGTGTGTGGAATGTCCCTGGAGTTTTGTGTGTTGATGAAAAAGTGGCTCAGCAAGGCAGGCCCAGAATTTAGACCTGGGCTTCCCTTCCCAAAGAGACTCACTAGCTCATTGTTTTTATCCTCGTTTTCTCCGTGGGATGCCAAGAGGTGGGCTATTGGCCATCTCCCCAGCAGCAGCTCTGGACATTTGCTTGTTGGCTGTGGCAGGAGTGCTGGAGAAGTGCTCCTGCCCCATGGTTGTGTCAGGTGGTCTGTTCCAGGCTGGGTGTGACTTTCTGTACGGGTCTGCTCTCAGCAGAGAGAGTGCTGGGGGTAAGTAGTCTCGTGGTGTTCTGGTTCTGAAGGGGGGTAAGTAGTCTCGTGGTGTTCTGGTTCTGAAGCAGGATGGCATTTGAGTATGTAGAATCAGCTACAAAAAGTCTTCAGATGCCTCCTTTATGTTCCTCAAAGGAACCATGTTCCTGAACTGGGGCCTAAGACTTTAAAAACAAAAAAAAAGGGGGTAGCTATGCTCTATAAGCTATATGTCACATTCACAAAGCATTACAGATACCCGTATGAATAATTAAAACACCACTTGGGATTGCCAAGTAATAGAACAGAATGTGTTTTGGCGTTTTGCTTTTCTGTTTCTTTTTGCATATTGATGAATTTATTGATTTCTACCATTAATTTAGAGTAGGCATCTGAAACATTGTTGCAGATTAGCAAAGCTCTGCTTTACGTTAATAAGCTGTTGAGAACAGTAATGGAATGAAAAGAATCCAGAATTCAGTAATGACGCTCTAAGAAGTTGGGGCTAGAACATGTATCTTGTATTTTGCATCAATAGGTTTGTAAAAGATTAGAGCCTTTGTTTGTCCTAATTGTTAATTCAGAGAAAATACTCATTTAATATTCCTCATGAATAGCCTAATAACTCGTTGGGAAAAATGGAAAAGAAAGGCGACTTCAGATTTTCCATTTTACTCGTAGTTAACCTTAAGGTGGCTGGAGTCAGTGGGGTTATGTTGTGTGAATTGGAGGGCAGAGATTCTCTGTTAGACAGCAGTCCTTCTGAAACCACACATGAAAAAATAATAAACTTCTGAAACCAGGGGCTACAAAACACAGACAGGTGTCACTCAAGAGACCTGAAGTAGGAATTGTGTAAAATTTTACGTGCATCTGCACACAAAATACTTTCATATTTCTTAGTTCTAACTTATTTCTGTCTTTGATTTTTCCTTATTATTTACATTTAATTCACTAACCTGTTTTCTCTTTTTGCCTTCAGAAACAGCTGGTTTCTGTGCATGCTGGAATGTGTGTGAAATATGAACACTTAACAACTGTTAGGTCAGTGTCATTGTGATCCCTTTTCAGGGCTGTTTCTCTTCCATTTTCCAGCTACAAGGGACAGTTTGTCATAACACTTGAACTGGTGCCATATGCTTTGCTTGGTACTGTTGTTTTAGCCATGATTGGAACATAATCTTTTCATATGGATTCTTGGGCCCAGTTCTGGATGCAGTGACACGATGACTGGTGCTGAATGATTCTTGATCCATCGGGCTGTGTTGTATTCTGAGTGTTTGCCCCATGTCCTGTCTGAGGCACTGACCTCCTCCACCTCGTGCTTCTTGCTGTGTACCCAGGGTTTATTTGTCATTGTGCACGTTAACATCAAGGGAATTGTAATTGATGACAAAAAGAACACAAAATACAGCGGGTGCTCAGGATACATTTATTTTTTGTCTTTGTTTTGGTGTTTGGTTTGGATGTGGTGTGAGCTGGGTGTGTTTCGCGGTTACTTTTCTTTCAGCTGAGGGTTTTTTCTTTCCCATTGATGACTGATGGGAGGGGTATCATGCTGTCAGTCAAGGCCTCTGCTCATCCCCTTGTCCTAAAAGCAGTGTGTATTTCTTACCTAGCCTTTTTCCAAGCCTTTGCAGATGGCTCATCCCTTGTAGTGTCATTGCTTGTGCCACCTCTGTTGGGAGGCAGGAGTTGTGCCATCAGAGACATGTATCTCTGCCTACCAACCACACATGATGTCCACATTTTACCAGGGAGAAAGAACTCATGTGGCTATAGACACATCCACTCATTAGTTTAGGTCTTAGTCCTAATACTAAGGAACCATTACCATTCTGGGCTTAATTCGAGGTACTTTGCTCTGTTGTCACAATGCAAAACGAGCTACAAAACCATTTGCTGTGCGGGGGGATGTCGAATAGCTGTCTGAGTCTGGAAAGTGCTGTATGAAATTGTTCCACTTAACTGTTGTTCCATGTAACACCTACGGTGACGATAAATGAGGGTTATTAGTGGGGGGAAAAATCCTATTATTTCAGTTGGTTTACTTTGTGCATATTTGACAGCCCTCTGTATAGTCCGTTACATCATTTCCTGGGATAGTCAGATTTCTCTTCATTGGTGTGGCTCTTTCTCTCAGCAGTAGGGAAAGAAAATCCATTAAGGATCAGAAAATGTGTCTGTAAAGCCAGGAGAAGTTGTCAGCAGCCTCAAGAAGAGTTCTAGGTACATTGAACTGCTTTTGACTCACCTTCCAAAAGCAGCTCAGTTCCAGCATACCAGTGCCCTTTTGGGCTACATTTCAAGATGCTGTGATTGTACTCAGGAAATGAAAGGGTTGATAGCAAGCCCAACACATCCTTTCTTCTCATGACAGGTTTGCTGATGGCCACCAGTGCAATAGCAGCGCACAGGTCGGAGTAAACACCAGAAATACTCATCGTGGATTTTTTTGCCCCCAGTATAGCATGGTTACACTGGGTTGTGGTGGGTTTAGGGTTTTTTAGGGTTACACTGGGTGTTGTGGCAGGTTTGCACCCATACGCCCTGGGGAAGGAGAGATGTTTTTCCTCATTCTCCTTCCCCTCATTCTTGCCTTTAGGCTTTTACCTTGGGTTGAGGCTGGGCTGCTTGGTGTCTTTCCAAGGAACGGAGCAGGGCAGGGAGAGTGTGCCTAGCCAAAAAGATAAGAGAACAGGTCATTCTGAGATACCAGTGTTACATGAGGTGCGTGTTTTGCTGCATGTCCTGCCTAGGGACTAGTCAAGAGCAAGATTTTCCCTGGGTGTGTGTCAGGTGCCCTGCTGCTTCAGGGTTACAGTGGAGCTGAGCGTGGGCTTTCTTTTCCACAAGGGAAGACCCCGTGCTTCTGCTGTGTTTTGGCAGCCTGACATGGCAGAGAGTGGGTAACCTGTGTGCCTGCTGCTGGGTTCTTTTTTTTCCATCTGCCTTCCTCAGTTAACTGAAGCTCTGTGACTTTTTAACCCGCTGTCCGTAGGCCGTTGTTTTACAAGCTCATTAAGGTGGCCAGGCTGGTGACGGCAGCAGTCCTGCCCCCCACCCCCCGTGGGTACTCATTAGATGGCTTCCTTGTGCTGACATAAGCGTTGTGTAGTCATGCTCTGAGCCAGGTCTGGGAAAGGAGCCAAGTATAAAATAATCCCTCAAAAAAAAAAAAAAAAGGTACTTTTTGAGCAGGATCTGTTCCCGGATCTAGCTCACCACCGCTCACACCGGCCTGGAAGGGGTGAGGGTTGGTACTGGTGCAGGGGGAGGTGGGATGAGCATCTGGGGTGAGGTGGTCAGGGGTGCTGCAGCTGGCTGCTCGCGTGGTGTTGGCCCAGTGAAATGGGGCTCTTGTGGGCATGCTGCCTGTCTTTCCTTGAATCTGTTGGCCTAGCTGTGCTTCTGATAACTTCTGAAGCTGCAAGGTAGTTTGGGCTAAATTTACCCAAAGGGTGGTGTTTGAAGGTGCTGAGACCACCCCCTGTGCTTAGCAATATGTGGTGGCTGGTAGACTGACCCAGGTCTGGACCCAGACTCTTCCCCAGCGATAAGAAGTGGTAATCAGGGTCTCAGATGCCGACCTTGTCAGGCATCCTCTTGCAGCACTTTGGGTTGAATTGCCCTCATTTTGTGGGGGAGGACTGTTCATCTCCAGGGGCAGGAACAGTTCACCTCCTGGGGCCTGGCTGCTGGGGGTGGCTGCTCTTCCAGCTGTGAGGTGGAGAGGTTTGTTTGGTTTTTTTTTTTCTGTGTTTCTTTCTTGTTTTTCTTTTCTAAATATTATTTATTTATTTTTATTTTATTGTCTCTAGGGATCAAAATTTATGGAAGCTGGGAAAGTTAGGAGGCAAAACTCCTTCCATTTTTTTTTTTGGGTGGCCAACTATTTAACCTTGAATTCTAACAAGTCTTTCTAGCACCACCTCTACACAGCTTCACTTGAACACACCTTTGACATCTTTGTACTTCTTTGGGTCCAGTGTCCATCTCCCTGGGGCTGTGCTGCTCTTTGAGTGGTGTGCCTGGGTTTCACCTGCCAGCCTGTCCCTCTGCACAGGCAGCCTGCTCTGCACCACCGGCGAGGAGCTAAGATGAAGACACACATTGTGGTTTCCTGCTGTTTTGCTTTGTAACCAGTCCACTGGTAAATATAGCTTGTGTGTGGTTCTAAATTCATTCCCTCATTATGGGTGGCTGTTGTGTAATAATTATGTAGAAGTTACAACCAAGGATTGTTGCGGATGGGTTTTTTTGGTTGTTGTTGCTTTGTTTGTTTGTTTATTTTTGCGCTCGCCGTGCCCTGCAGGGGGAAGGGTGGGTTTTGCTATCTGCCCCAACTAAGATCAGGGCCACAAGCAGGAGTTGGGATTCAGTGTGGGCACAAACGCTGTCTCATAGGCTGGTGACTATTATGTGGCTCCCTTTGCAGGGCTACGCAGGCACTACAAGGCAAAAAAGGGGACTTGCACTATTCAGATGCCTTTTTATTCTTGCTTTGCTCCATGGGCAGACATGCTGTCCTGCCTTGCAGGTGTTTACTGTGTGTGTGCTTATTCTGCACAAAACCCTTCCATCTCTTTGAAGGTGTCGATGGGACACCTCCTGAATTCCTCATTCTGGCTCTGGCTGCTTCCAGTTCTGCTCCATGGGTGGGGTTCTCCAGGTCCTGCTACCTGGCTGAGGGAGAAGTGCTCAGGGGCTCCCCAGAGGTCTTCCCTTCAGGTGGGATCCCTCCTGTGGTCTCTCCCTCTCTTTGGCTGTGGAATTAGAATAAGGGTGGGGTTTTTTTGTTGGGTTTTTCCCCCACCTATTCCTTTATTGTAAATTCCAGTCAAGCAGATCCAGAGCAACACTTCTTGTCCCTGCTGAGTTCTCATTTTCCTCCCATCCATCCCTCCTTTCATTTTACATTATCCCCTGCGCTGTGTTTGCAGGCCATATGTGTCCTTTGAACTCTGAAGAAGCTGTGCCAAGAGGAAGCCTTCCTCTCCTCCCCTCCTCCCCTCGTGGAGCCGCTCTTAGATAATTGCAATTAGTTTACAGTGCGGAGCAAACCCAGAAGCGAAGTTGGTGGGTGAGTGTCTGCCTATTTCCCGAGAGCTTCAGAAGCCCTTTGCACTCGTGGTCTTTGCTTTCGCTCCTTAAAACTGCAGCGGTTCCTTGAGTCCCAAACAGCCACCCGTGCCCTGGGAGGTGTTCAGATCCCCACCGTGCCTTCCTCGCACCTGGCGAGCGGCACGGCCCGCTGGCGAGCCTGCNCGCAGGGCCAGCTGGAGAGGCTGGCAGGGGACCCTGGCTCTGGCAGAGCCGCTGCGGAGGAAGGTGGAGCTGCTCATCGTCGTGTTAACGGCGCTCGGCAGAAGCAGGATGGGAATAAACGGCTTCATTGCTGTAGTGGGATGAGCCCTTGAGCTCTGTTCCTGGGGAGAAGTGGGCAGGTTGCCTGCTGCAGGCTGACGAGAGGGGGAAGGGTGGATCTCACCCTGATGAGCAAAAAGTGGGGGGAATTGCTGCTCATCGTCCACGAGCTGCAGAGCCAGCGTGTCCCCAGCGTTGCCATGCAGGGGCTGGCACCGGCTCCCTGCTCAGCCAGAGGAGGGATCACCATCCTCCTGGGCTTTGGTTTTCAAGGGGAATGTCCCCCTTGGAGAAGGGGTCCCTTCCCCTTCAGCCTCTATGTGTCTTGTGCATTGAACCAGGTTTCTGACCTCATTTCTCCAAGGAGTTTTAAATGGGGAGAAATAGGAGTATTAATTAGCACCTCATTAAGTACTTGTAGTCAAGTATGGTAATTTTCTTGAAAGGATAATGTATTAGATGAATAAAAATACTCTCCATTAAAAAATGAACACAAAGAAATTTTAAACCACAAAGATTATTGTACATTTCTGAAAAATTAATGTGATTAAAGTGAAATATATTTACTAAATTAAAAAGAGCCTGTTAGGTTGTTTAACTTGTTGATCTCTAATAATTATTCTCAAATCTAGTGCTTCAGGACCTCAACCTTACCTGCAGGGGCAAGAACTAATTTTTACTTCAGTTCATTATTAGGTTTGAGTTGTGGGTGTGGTCATTCTTATTTTTTTCTTCTTTTTTTCTTTTCCTGATGCCTTGGAGATTGGTCACAGTGAAAGATGAGACTCTAGACAGGGTAGAGTGCTCATCAGAAACGATGCAGAGATTTCTTTGATGGGTTTGATTAATGTGATTTACCAGTGTGCCAATTCGTAGCTTTAGAGCTGAGAAGAAACAGTTGCAATGATATTTTCTACTGTCCCTTTTGTCTGTGACATGACATAGGTCATGTCTGCTAGGATCACAGCAGCTTGCTTCAGTTACTTCGTGTGACTTCACCCAAGTTGAATTGTTTTTTCCCTGCACATAGTTTGCCCCTTAGATTAGTTCTGTGTTAGGCATTTCCTTAACCCTCTACTGAGCTGCTTCACTTTCAAATACCTAATGAGGATTGCTCTGTATGTTATGGAAGACAGTAAAATAAATGGTTGGAGCTGGAAGCATAACCCAGATCTGTGGGTTTGCCATAGTCACTGATGAACTTCATGTTTTTCTTTAGGGAGGATGCAACCAACGATAAGAAAGCTTGGTGTAAATGGAGCAGGTGCTGGGTTTACAGCAGCCCATTTCAAGAACTTTAGGGTTTATGGCATTAGAAATGAAAGCACTTGCTCACCAGTCTCATCACAAATACAGCAGGTGTTTTTTTCCCCTCTTTCTTGGCTTATTCCCTTGCTAGGGATACCTACAGGGCAGGTGTGTGGTATCTGAGTCCACCCAAACACTTGCTCTTGTAATGGATCTGTGGTACAGCTGCAGGGAATGCTAGCAGTCACTTCTCAAGGTTTACTGCCTTACCACGTTTTATGGTTTAGGTCTTTGAGTTCCATATGACCTTTTGAACACAGTATTAAAAGTTGCCCAGCGTGCTGCCGCGCAGTGTCTGGGAGTGTGGGTACCATACCAGGCTCTCTCAGCTGCCTTTGGAACTCTCGGGCTATTTGGTGTTGATGTCTGCCTGGTCTCTCTCATCACCAGACTAAGCATCTCATTCTCCACCCTTGCATTCTCCTTTCAGCTTTGCTGCTCTTGTCCTATGGCAGCTTTGAGAAGCTTAGACACTTGGGGTGATAGCTGCTGCCTCCTGGCAATAGTGGCCTTGATTTCTGATGTATCTGGTGGTGCTTTTCTCAGCAGAGCCATTACAGACACTGTACCCCATCAGCCATCTCACTCAAGCAGTGTTCGTGTGAGAAAGACACTTGCCTTGTCTTTGGGATGCTTGCAGAGTCTGCAATGACCAGACAATTGCCTAGTGAAGGTTTTGAGGCATCTGTCCTTTTGTTTGAGAAGGTGCTGGTGGCCAGGGCTTCTTGGTGGTGCATGAGAATAGCTCCAGTAGGTAGCTCCAGAGTTCAAGGAGCCTGTCATCCCTGTGGGGCAGTGCTCCTGGACATTTGTGTGAGCTCTGGTGTTATTCTACAGAGTGCCTCCCAAGATGAATGGGCTGTGCTGCCGTAATGTTCCAATGTATGATTAATAGTCTTTCCTGGTCTTAAATGAGACCAAATCTCTCCGTTGACTTACCTTGAAAATCCTCTTAGTGCAAATGATCTCATTTTCAAAACCACCTTCTAAGGTCACAGCTCTAACGCAAGCACCCACCTGGTGGGGGTGGTGCTGCAGTGACACCCCCCAGGTGCATCCCTGTCCATGTGCTGGTGCAAAACCCATCTCACACAGCTCCCAGCCTGCCAGTTACCTCCCCTCACTCTTTGTGCATCTGTTCCCCACCTCTCGCCCAGGATGCAGTCAGGCTATTCTCTTTTTGTTGTTTTTTTTTTCTCNGTGTAGCCCTGTCCATGTGCTGGTGCAAAACCCATCTCACACAGCTCCCAGCCTGCCAGTTACCTCCCCTCACTCTTTGTGCATCTGTTCCCCACCTCTCGCCCAGGATGCAGTCAGGCTGTTCTCTTTTTGTTGTTTTTTTTTCTTTTTTTTCATTTTCTTTTGTTTTTAAATTGTGATATTGCAGCTCTAAATCTGTAAGAATTGCACAGGCATGACAAAGAGTAGATCTGACCAACGGTGCCTTGAACTTTTTGTCGGTGTTTCCCTGGAATTCTAGCTGACAATCATCCCTTAATACAAATAGGTTATTTGCAAGGAGCTCTGTTTAAGCTGGCAAATTATTGTGCCATTGTGTGAGACTCACCGTTGCTAGAGAATAAAGAGCAGAGCAGCATTTATGATGATAAAATAATTTCAGGTCATGTCTTCATTTTCTTTGTGCAGTTTTTCTTTTATTAGTGGTGCTAAAATGGCTCTTGCAGAGCAAGTGAGAAAACCAGACTGAACCTCCTGGTTTGTGGGGTTTTTTTTGTTGTTGAGCTCCCAGCTGGAAACCCCTCCCTCGATTTTCCATTGATAAAAGTGTCACAAAGGGAATCTAGAGCAGAGGAATAGGCGGAAATAGAACAATGTGAAGTCTTGGACTCGAATCACAAAAAGAGTTAACTAATGTAGATGCAGTACTGGATGAGCTGCTGCTCCTTTCATGACCGTGTTCGTTTAACTGTGGTCTTAGCATTCGTGGCTGCCCTCAAAGCCATGTAACAAATCAGCTATTTATTGTCTTTTGACTGTGGAGGCTCTTTAAAAGGATATTGCAGAGGGTTTTCTTCTCTCCTTTTCTAAGGACCACTTTATCTGACCTTCAGGAATTCAGAGTCGCAACGGGGGCCAAAAAACCTCCCATACAAGAATGCTTTTAGTGTTAATTTATAAAATACATCCTTCACCAATAAAATAAAGGTGTGACATTTATGGAGCTCTGATAAGGAACACAGCAGCAGAAAAGGCCCAGCTCTCCTACTGTTCCAATTAAGGGCAGCTGATCTCAAGGAGAGAAGCAGCAGCCTTGTGAGGTCTGCAGGTTAACAAATGCACTCTGGTGTTCCCACGATGCTCAAAGAGCTTCGAGGAATCAGAGTCACAGAATGGTTGGGGTTGGAAGGGACCCCTGGGGATGATCCAGTCCAACCTCCCTGCTCCAGCAGGGCCACCCAGAGCAGGGGGCCCAGCATCAGAGTGTCCAGGCGGGTTTGGAATCTCTCCAGAGGAGACTCCACAGCCTCTCTGGGCAGCCTGGGCCAGGCTCTGCCACCCTCACACCAAAGAATTGTCTTTCCTTGTGATCAGGTGGAACGTCCTGGGTTCCAGTTAGTGCCTGCTGCCCCTTGTCCTGTCTGGGCAACACTGAAAACAGCCTGGCCCCATCCTCTTGACACCTGCCCTTTGGATAATGACCAGCAGTGATAATTGATAAGAATATTTTGCAAGCACGGAGAGGTAACTTCGTAGGATCAAGGTTACTCGGTGCTCCTTCAGAGTGTTTGCAGGGGAATATGACTTGGGCTCAGTTCCCTTAGGTGGTAAGTTTATACTTCTTCTGTGACTCTCTCAACATTGTACTGCCAAACCAAGAGCTGCTCTGTTGCCCCTGCCTTTGGCCTGTGTGTCAGGGTGGAACAGCTGAGGGGTGTTTGCCACAGTGCCTGCGGGGTCACCTCCCCGTTGCACTCTGTAGGTGTCTGTGCATGGTGGTAGTGGTGAGGAAGGGTATGGAGGCACCTGTGGGCAACAACTGGTGAAGCTCTTGTGCTGGGTGCTGCAGGGGATGTGATGGTCTGTGACCCAGAAAGCTTGATCCTGAGCCAGGCACTGGTCTACTTCCTGTAGCTGCAGCGGGAGCAGCGGGTGCGCAGCACCCTGGATCAGGGTGCAGCACTCTGCTTGTTGCAGACCTTTTACATCTCTTGAGCTTTACTGTGAAGTGCTGTGGTTGTCCTCCTGGCATACCTTCCCATGTGAAAGTTAGTGCTGCTCTTCTCTTTCCCTCATGTTCCCCTCCCCTCCTTTTTTTTCCCCCTCTTCCCCTTTTCCTTTCTTTCTTAAACCTGCCAAAAGGTCACGGAGCCACACGGTGAGGTCTGTTGCTGTGCTCTGACAGTTTATTGTGATGGGGGAATGAGAACACACACAGCTCTTCAGAGTATGGGATGATGATAGAGCAGGGATCTGCTACATAAAGAGCAAGTCAGTGTGATCTGGTTGGCCTGTCCAGATGTTATTGCAAATGTCCAAAGTAGTAAATGAACAAGGAGGAAGACTGGAAGTAGTGCTTGGATTTAATGGACATTTCCAATCTCTTCATCTTCCCCTATAAATCAGCTGCTGTGTTTCGTGCTGGTTTTTCTCATTAAATTTTTACTGGGCCATCCTTCCTTCAAGCAGAAAAAGGAAACCTAAGTGGCAAAAATACTTATAGCTGAAAAACAATAAGTAAGAATAAATCATGGTGTGCTACCTTAATGACACTATAAAAAAAGTTGCTTTCCAGTGAAACAGACTGAAAACTAGCAAGAGTAACTGGCTGTGTTAAATGATGTCATTTGTCTAGCATTTGGACTCTGCAGGAGTTTTTAGTTCTTGTCTGTGTAGTGAGATAAGAGTCAGTAAAGTTGCATTTCTTATTGCTGCCACACTTAGCAGCATGGTATTTCTGCATAGAGGGGTGGACAAACATTTAATTCCCATGAAGAAGGCTGGATGAACGTGCTATTCCCATGCAGAAAGGTGGATGAACGTGCTATTCCCATGCAGAGAGGTGGATGAACGTGCTATTCCCATGCAGAGGGCTGGATGAACGTGCTATTCCCATGCAGAGGGCTGGATGAACGTGCTATTCCCATGCAGAGGAAAAGACTCTTCATGCCTGTGCCTTATTTGTCATACTGAAAATGCACGAGAGGCAAAATGTGCTCTTGCCTAAGATATCTACTCTGTGTATGAGTAGATACAAGAACACAAGCCATTTATTTCAATTGCTTTTTCTATAATATGCATTAACCACATGCAAATACCACACACAGCAGAGGAAAATACTAAAACCCAATTCTTACTGAACACTAAATGGGATACTAGTTGGTGAATGATTAACTGTAAAGCTACCCTGCATTGTCCTTAAGAGACTCAGGCTTGGAAAAGGCATCTTATCTCTAACAGTGGGCAGAGCATCCTCTGAATCAGTGGTTTGGTTTAAGAAAGGGCTGCCAGCCATTGAAGAGAGGGGAAGCAGAATTGCTTTCTAATGCTTTTGGTGCCAAAGCAGCAGAGTAAGGAAGGGGGTAACATTCTGAAGGTGGTTCTTTTTCTGTTACATAAAAGATTCATACATTTATCAGAAATCATGTCAATTTAGTTGAGTGTTATGGTTTGGACAAGTGTAACACTCATAGGATGGAAGCAGTATAAGCAGTAGCTAAAATTATAGCTACAGTTACTAAGAGATATCCATGTTCTGTTATTTGAATGCAGCATTCACTGTCTGCCTGAAAGGCTGCAGTATCTTAAAGAGGCAGGGGAGGAAAGTTTTCCTTTCTATTTTATTGCCCACTTGCTTTTTTTGAGCAAGCTTGTGCATGTGATTCATCTAAGAGGTCAAATTCAGTCTTCCCCTTGCACCCAAAGAAGTTTAAACAGTTTAAAAAAGAGAATAGGCATGCATTAAAAGAAATAGATGTATCTAAAGTATCAATATGAGAGCAGAACACAGCTCTTGAGTTTGTATTCCTTGCAGCCCACCAAAACTTACAGGTCACACACAAATTATTCTAAGGGTAATTTCCCTTCCATTTGTCATCAGGTTGCTTAGTATCATGAGCCATTATTGTGCTTCCTCTCAGTGATATGTCAGCAAACAGATTTCTTTTCACTGCAGATGTGATTGGATTTTGTTCATGAGAGAGTTTACAACGCACGAACAGTTGTGCCTTTAAAGTACTGGCATTTTAAGCTGTTTGTGAGGAATGTGTTTATGCTTTGGATAGAGATCACTTGGTGCTGGTGTTAGTCAAATTAGGGCTGAAGTCATGGAAATCTTGACTTTAGGCTCACTTCATGAATCCTGGCAATTTAGCCTATATGGCAGGCACCTCACTCATCACAGTTTCCAAATGTAAACAGATGGTGTGCTCAGGAATGCCAGGACATAAAAAGATATTCTTAATACTGGTTTTGTCTCCTCTATCTTAAAAATGCAAGAGGCAGGTGCATGGCTGGTATAAATTGACATATTCCCATCAAGTAAAGTTATGCCAACAGAGGCAGGGTGAGAATTTGGCCTCCTGGCCACTGTTTTTAAAGAAAATGCTGGAAACTGCTTGTGTAGGTGTCTCCGTGTGTGTGTTATTCTGTTCATATATACTGCCTCCCTGACTAAAGGTGTTACCTTTTTTTTTAATTATTTATTCCCCCCTCTCCAGGTGACCAAAAACACGTTTCCAGCGTGTCTCACCTTCCTCCCCTTCCCTGAACTCCTGTTGTTTCCAGTTTTGAATATGGAAGTAACTTCTCCAATCAGTCGCAGCTGCAGGATAGGGCATCTTTACTCCTCTCCTTCCCTGCCCTTCTGTACCCATCCCTCTGGATTTGCACATCCTGAGGAACTCCTTGAACTCAAGCTCAAGTTACTTCATCCACATGATGCAAAAAGCCCCCTGAGAGTTCAAAAGCATTGGTTGCATTTGTGTTGTGCAGAGCGGGGGAAAACTGTTGTGCAGGTTGTGCAAAGGTTTCCTTTGCGAGGAGATGTGCAGCAGGCTTTGCAAAGCATCAGGCTCCCATGTTTCTCTCTGGACTTCCCAGTGGGTAACATTGCACCAAGTTGGATGAGCTGTTCCCATTCAAAATGCCAAATTTGTGTTGCTTAATTTCCAGTGAGAATGTAACGTGATAGTAAAATTGTTCCGTAAAGGGTCATACCCTGTTTTACTGTCAGTTTGTGCCACTCAGACAGAAGGAAATGATCAAAAACACTCAATGCTCATTATTTATTAATTGAGTTCTGGCAGAGCCTTTCTACATTCTGACTTTTTGTTTGTTTCTTTGTTTACAAACAAAAAAAAAGAGAAAAGCACAGTTCACCAAAAAAAAAAAAGAAGAGGGAAATTTGTTAACAAAGATTTCTGACAATGAAGAAGTGACATTTGGGGGTGTTTGAGTGGAGGTGCCCTAGGACTACAGGGAGGGCAACTTGGCCCTGCAGCATCACCCTCCCTAAGTGTTGCTCCTGAAAGAGAAAAATACTGTAGAGAACAGCAGACCATAAGACTTCAACCCAGGCATGCTGGGTTACCAGAAAATATTTCCCCTGTTAAGTTCTGTGGTGGGGATATTTTAAGTGCTTGTACTTTGCTGCTCCTACGGATTGACTTCCTTAAAAAAAAGCCTCAAACTAACAAGAAGTTCCAAGTGTTTCTTTGCTTTTCTATATCTCTTCCTTGTTTCTGTACATATTCAGGTAAAGAACAGTACATTGAAGCATCTGTGCCTTTCTCAACTGACTGTGATTTCTTGAATTTAGAAGTCCCAAAGCTGCTTAGACCTCAGCCTTTTGTTCTGCAGTGAACCCTGTGAGGACAGACCCTTTCAGAGATGCTGTGGCCTGTATGGAGCTGTGTGGAAGCCTGAGGCGTGAAGTTTACACTCATGAAAGAGCTGAAGGGTTTAGCTGCTCATTTTGTTTAAATTAACCAAATATAGGTGATTTTCCACAAGAGTAGCTAAAAACACATCTCTACTCAGAGTAACCCTTTTGCCTTGGTCCAGAGCCTGAAACCATTTTTCTATCTCAATAAATTAGTAACCACAACAGCAGCAGAAGTAAATTTAACACAGTCAAAGCTACATATTTGTTTGCTTACTCTGTTTCTCCAAAACAGCTTTTTTTTTTTCTGAAACTTTCCCACAAGCGATCATTCTGAGGCAGATGTTGGCGTGGAAGATTTTAATTGAAATATTTGCCAGAGTTGTAAAAAGCTTAAACCCAAGGTTTCTGAGAAAGGTGAATAGTCTTAAGTGTCACGTTGCTATGAGAGTTACCTTCCCTGGGCTGCTGGTCCAGAAGTGATGTCTTCAGGAGGAAGTAGCTGCAGCACTACGTAGCCTGCTGTGGAGATAGGCATTCCTCTGCCTTTCACTTTTCTCTGCTGCTGTTCTGTAGAGTGGTAGAAAAAATTGGTCCAGGAGATCATTCTTTTCAGGTCACTTAGATCTGCATTGGTTTAGCTCTCCTTTCCTTGTCTGCTGCTTTAACTTCCTAAGTGCTTCTTTCCTCTCTTTGGATTAGAAGTGGAACTTAAAAAGGCAAAATATGCAGCGAGGCCCTTTGGACTTCATCATGCTCTGGCCCTGTCCTCATCACTCCCCCAGGAGTTTTCAGCATCCTCCTTCCTCAAAAAGCAAGAAGCCATTGGCAGCTGCTGAAGTTCCTGTTGCTTTGCTTAGTACCCCATGAATGCTTTTTGGAGGATTCTGGAAGTAGCAGTAAACAATGAGGGATTGTTTGCAGTTCCTCTTGCCTGGCTGAATGGCTGTGGTGGATTTTCTTGGACCATGTCAAAACCACTGAGCCTCCTGCTTTCCAGGTTTTGAGTCAGGGTCCCATCTCTGGTTGTTGCCAGGCCGTCCCCTGCTTCTGGACAAAGTCAGTGTGCTCAGCTCTTGTCTCTGGGTTTCCATGGGGAGGGAGCTCCAGGGTGGGGATGGGGAAGGAACAGCAGCATGGCCCAGCCAGATCTCCTGGTTGGGGAAACCAGGACCTAGTATGCGGTGCACCCCGTGACACCTTCTGTGTTGTTGATTTTGGGAGCATAACCAGTCAGGATGAAGAAATTGTTTGCACATCTGGGTCTCCTGAAGAGAAAAAGCAGGGCTTCAGTTTCAGCTCTGTCTTGCCAGCACGTCTAGGAGGTCGGGCAGGGCAGGACTATCGAAAGCACTTGCAGACGTGTGAGATCCCAGCTTTCCTTGGCAGTGGGCTGGCTCCCTGAAGCACTGCTGAAAATCCCCCTTGCCAGTCCTCTGTGCTCAGTCTTCTCTGGTTGAAGCTGGGAGTAATATTTGCATACCTCACTGGTTGTTCGGGCTAAATTAATATTTGTAGAGCACACTCTGTTCCCCATATTGAAAGGACACGAACGCTGCTGTTTCCAGGCAGTTACATCCTATTCTTGAACGTTGTAAGTGTACTTAACCAGGAGAGACAAGACTCATTGCATTTGTTTAGAAAAGCCCTGTCAGCCCCTCAGTATACGTGTGAATGCAGGGGTTTTTACATAGGTGTTTCTGCTTTAAGTGGAAACTCTGTTCTGTTGTAAGAGTCCTGTTTCAAAGGTGGCTTTTTGTGTTGGTTTGCCATTTGTTCTGAATTGCGTACCGGGGAGGAGTAGATGTAGGTTTTTCAGGGTCTTTCCCTGCTTGCAGAAGCCTTCCAGTGTAAGCACAAATCCTCTAGCAAGGCTTTTTCTTCAGCTGAGAACGTAAATAGGGTAGATAATTGTCTGGTAAAGCTGATTGGTATTCCTTAAATCTTGATCTCATCCCTTGCTTATTCACACATCATATGCACAGAAGATATTTTTGCTGTGTTCTGAACTCTTGTTTCACACAGTCCAGTGAGATGTTAAATAATAATTCTATAAATCTTTGGAAAACCAGATTAGAGCACTAAATGAAATCGGAGGTGTGGGGGGATCTGAAAAATAATGAATTCAAGCCATCAAACGTTCTACTGCTCCTAGATTGTAAAATTTCTCCTGAAGTGCGTGAAAGAGGGCGATTTCTCCACAGGTCTTGCTCACAGAGCATCTGTTGGAGATGACAGCATCAGGAAAAGCAGAAGCAGCCGCAGCATCCCTGCCGTTGCACGGGCAGGATCACAGCCCGTGAGAGCAGAGCCGCTCCGTCTCCTGCAGGAAAACCTGGGCTTGTAGCTTCCAACGGCTGGGATTCTGCTTGGTGTGTCACACCGCCGTAAATCCCCAGCAGCTCCATTGAAACGGGGGGAATTACTC
>VWZY01012119.1:415454-478449 GCA_013399075.1 Chloroceryle aenea
GGCTCTTCCAAACTGGAGAATTGCTTCTTACTCATACTGGGCTGGGGTGGGGGGAGCACAGACCAACCCAGAGAAACATCCCCCCAAAAAAGTCAGAGGATTTTAACGGCCTCTCAGGAGAGTTGTGCATCTCCGGGTTCTTCCTGTCTGAATCCATCCTGTAGAGCTCACTCAGTTTTTAGCATCAGTGGAAATTTTTGCCAGCCCCCCCAGCACAGATAAGGCCGTGTATATTTGCAGTGTGTACTATGCAGAAGACACTGATTGACATTAATTAGGAGTGGGTGGTGTGAAAGTGTAAAAATAAAATTCCTTTCTGTCAGGTTTACTATTAGAAGTGAAGTACACGGCGTGACAGTGAGCGCGCGTGAGCGTGCACGTGTGCGTGCGAGGCTGCGTGGAGTGGAGGGTGTCTATTCAGCACTTAGAACAATAGTGGGAGTGAAAATCTGAGATTGCAGCCTTCTTCTTGTGAGCTACTCGGTAAAATGCGCCTCAAAATTGTTTCATTTCAGTTCCAAGTTCAAAACTCGGTTGTAAAAAAGGTTCCATGCAGGCAGATTGCAGCCTGTGTCAGTTTGAGTGCCTGTGCCTGCTTTCTGCTCTTACGGTGGCTGTTTGGAGATGTGATTGGGAGGGATGATCTTTCCTGTACATTTTCACAGGAACAGCATTTTAAAATTAAATGGGTCACCATTTAGCAAGCTGGTGTTGCTCTGGTTGATGATACTTATTAATTCCTTCTCTGTGTGTATACTGAGAGGAAGAAGCAATAAATGAATTCCCCTGCGTTAATGGTTCGTGAAGTGTGTTGTCAGACGTGGCTGGCCTTCTCTTGTGAAATAAATGGACAGTCAGCTGTGCCACTTGAAAACGGATTCTTTGGATCTTAACTGCATTATGGTGTCTGAGCTCCAGGGCTACTGCCTGTGAAATGTCTTCAGTATCTGTGTTTTACGTGGGTGATAACTGCCAGAGGGTTATCTATGGAGCTTTTAATAGCTGCCTGCCTGTCTGCTCTACCTGTTTATATTTATCCTTTATACAAGAAAGTTCAAAACACGGCCACCTTTGCAGCCTAATTCACCTCTCACTGAACTGAGTGACAGTGCCTGAAGACCTCTTCCCGAGTGGCTGAGGCCTTTCCATGCTAAACTGCAAGCTTGTGTTTGGTCCTCATTGACTAGAGCTGAAGGGCAGATCTCCTCTTTCTGTGACACCTCTGAAATGATGTGTTACCCTAATTTGTGCTTATTTAAATGAGCTCTTTTTCAGTGGACCCCTTTCTGTTTGCTGGAAATGAGTTAGTCTCTTCATTTCCAAGCAGAATCTCTGTTGACAAATGGAACATTTGCTGGAGGAGAAGGTGGGAGTGACACCTCAGCACTCTTCTCCAACACAGCAAGGTGCTGCTAGTACATGCTATGGGCACCGAGAGCTCTGGCTGCGTGTGCTGTGCCTGAGACTGAGATACAGAGCTGTTACTTTGGCCTTCTGCTAGAGCATCATTTTCTAGTACATTACTTAAAGTAGATTTAATGTGTTGGATATTAAGGGATTCTTCTCTTAGAAGGAAAGCATCAAAGCTGACACACTGATTTGCACTGGACTCACTAAAGTTGGTAATGTTGCTTTAGCATCATAGTATGCTCAAAAAAGCCCCCAGCCAAACCCCCAAACCCCCTGTCTCACTGATGCTGATCCTTCCCTTACAGGCTGGTATTTCGGGTGATGTGTCACGTGTTGCTGAGAAGGAGCAACGAGAGGTTGCTGACCATGGAAACATGGAGCTAGGGGTAGTGCTGGCAGCTATTTTCCAGCCAGCTTTGGTGTCAAGTGTACAGAGCGCATGTGATAAAGCACTTCACGTCCTGCATGACAGGGGCAAGAATTCAGATGTTCCTCCCAAGGCCCCTCTTAATTAACCTCACCCCACGGGGTTGGGGTAGGGGTGCATCAGCTTGTGGACACGATGCTCACTGTGCTGTCCCTGGGTGAGCCCCTGGCAGCCCTGGTCTGTGACACTGGGATTGACACGGGTGGGAAAAATGCTTGAATGAACTGGAGATGTGTATAAAGCAATTCACAGGTACGAGTGGTGAGGTCGCCCCTGCATGGGGCACAGTGCTGTAGTTCAGTTAAGGAAACCACAAGGAGGTTGGTTTCTGGGTTTTGTTTTTGTTTCATTTGTTAGTATAACAATTTGCTTGTGTTTGAAAGGGTTAAGCAGAGAGAAGTGGATGGTTGAAGCCGCAGTGGTGTGCACAGAATGCATGGCATGTCTGGTGTCAAAGAAGTCACTTGTAACCATGTATGTGTAGATAAAAATACACTGAGTTTTAAGCAGTGGATTGTTGTGGTGGTTGTTTTTTTTTCCTGGCTACAATTGTGATGCTACTACCAGTTAATCACGATTGGGTTTCATGTCTGTAAACCTCAGTTCAGTGAATTGAGCAAATGTATGTGAACTTTGAAGAAAAAAAAGAGGGAGGATGGGCAGAAAAGCCATGTTTGAAGTCATCCTCAGACTGTTTCTGTGTTTAAGGCTGCTCAAGTAGTGTTCTTAGGAGAGTTATTCAGGGCTTAAATGCATATTCAATGTCTTCAGGAATGAGATCTCTAGCGATGGAAGAACTTGTGGCCTTTGGGATTATAGCTGTAGATACAGATCCAGGTGTGTTCCCTCCTGGGGACTCTAACCACTGAAGTCAACCCACCAGAAGAGTGCGGGGTTTTCCCCCAAGTAATATAAACTGTACAAATCCCAGGTCTTATCTCCATACACGTAAAGACCACTTTGCAGTCTTGAGGCAAGTAAAAAGATCTCGAACCAGGTATAAATCATCTAATTAATTTAGCCTTCTTGCCCTTTTCACGCTGATTAATATATTAGGCTGTCTAAACATCAAACACACAAGTAAAGTGTGTGGGAAAGCCCTGTGTAGGTACCTTTCGTTCAGTGATTGGGTAGCTATTTGTAAGCTTGAATTAATGAGCTGGGCTGACATGTGCGATCCGTTCAGCTTTGTGGGGGCTGCAGGAGGGAAATCCTTCGAGGGATGTGTCACTGTAGGACATTCTCATACTAAAATTTGTGGAGGGCGATAAAAGGAAAGTACTATTAGAAAATCTGCTCGGGATCCTCCACACCATGAACCTCTTTTAAAACCAGAGCCCGTGTCTCACAGGGTTCTTCAGTTGTCGTCGTGTTTTTCAGTTCCATGTTACGAACCAGAGCATTCCATTATTTTTAACACAGTGTAGAGCAGCAGGCTTTGAAATGGTTCGTAATCAGCTCGACCCAGTCGTGGCTGTGTTGGTAGGTGCTTTCCTGTTGGTGTTTATACAACAAAATAGTGCTTGCACAGTTCGGATGCTTTTCGTGTCAGTGCGATCGCATTTGTTTGCAGCCTGAGGAAACAGAACATCAAATTTCATTCCAAACTATTTTAACAAAACTTCTTAATAATCATTGATTATATTGCAGAAACATGGTGGTACTGAAAAATCTTACTCTTAACTGTAGCCATAAAGTTAGAACAGAGGTGCTGTATTATTTTTGGAGTGTGTCTAATCCAGTGACTTTTTCAAGTGGCAGAATTTCTTGGTGTATGTTAAACTCAGTTACTCGCTGCCTTCTTCCATCCCCTCCACTTCTAGTGAGCTGGTGGGTGAAGAGCAGAATACAGGAATTCAGGATTCACTTTCCAGGGACCATCCAGGAGGTCTGTGTGCAGCACATCAATAAATAGCAGAACATCTCAGGCTTCCCTGTGTCTGTCCACGTGATGTCTGTCCTCAGGTGGAGAAGCTGTGGTGCCTCTACTGCTCGGGTGACCAAATCAAGCCTGGAGGGGGTCTTGCACCCAGACCAAAAGGTCAGGTTTTTAGAGGTATGGCAGGGAGCTGAGTCTGTGTCTCCCAAGCCCTACCCTTGGCCTCTCAATGCTGCCTCATCCTCCCTCTGTTCCACAGTTTAAAGACCTGGGGTGGGTTTAATACAGTGACAGTGCTCTTCAGTGCCATGGGCTTGCACGAGTGAAACTTATTCCATCGTGGAACATTCCAGCTGTGGAGCTGTTGACACAACTTGCCTGGGAAGCTTTCTTTGCTGTAAAGTGGTGTTAGAGCAGTGATAATGTTCCCCTTTGATGGGGTGGTTTTTTGCTCTGTGCATCAATGACGGGTGTGTTGCTGTTTTCAGACTGGGCTTTGGAGCTGTGCTTTTCAGTTTTCACTTGCATGCAAATAGTAAACCAATGGTTTGTGACACCAGCATTTTCAAATCCTGCGATCACTGAAGTTGTCAAATGATTATTTATTGGGAGTAGAGGATTTTCATTGTAGAATCGTTGTGCTAAATTGGAAGGAATAGTGCTTCGGGAATATTTTTAATAGGAAAAAATGATAATAACTTGACATTCCACGGCGCACATAAATTGTTGAAAGTCAAAGGACCATTTGCTTCGAGGCTGCACATAATGGTCTCATTTGTTATTATGTGATCTACACAGGCTACTCTCAAGACGGGTAGGATTTCTTCCTCTCTAATGTTTCTGCATCAGTGTAATAGATCTGAATACTCCATAGATATTTGGCCATCTGGTTCTCTCAATTCCGCTGAATTTACCAGAAGAAAAAGTAACGTATTATACCCTTCTAAATATAGCTCTTTTTCTGTGACTGAAAATTGAATCACTTACTCTGTGGAAGATTCTGATATTCTGTAGTTTGCCTTTGTTGTAATTTGAATATTCTTAGGAAAAGTAAACTCTTGATTCCTTGATACGAGCATTGAAAATTTTTTGAAAGTTTTTTGAAAATTTCTCTCCTTTTGTCAGCATTCTGGGATCCAGATGTTCTCCCACTCTACAAAGCAGGTAAAGGTATTAGTGGCCTCTTTAATTTCTGGTTTATGGTAAAAATAAAGATCTTAAAATGCCTTAGAAGGGAAGGAAGGCAGCACAAAAAGAAAACTAGCCTGCTGGGAGTAGTAACGTGAAACAGAAATTTGAGGCACTTCCATAATAAATCCCCAAACTAATAAAAACTCTTTGTGAATGGGGTTTGATCTTGCAATTGTAGTTCTAGTTTGGAGCCTTCCACTGGCACGACGTCTGGTAAGAGGGTTGGGCGCGTGTTTCGGGGTTAGCACGAGCAGTTGTAGTCTCCAAGTCAGAGTTGCAGGAGGGTGTGCCTGGAGCTGTACGGCAGTGTCGCTGCGGGAAGATGAATGCAGCCATCCCCTCGGTGCTGCCAGGAGAAGGAGTGGTGTTAATAACAAGGAGAAGAGGGACCAGCACTTGACACGGTGACAGTTTCTGTTTGCCAGCCAAGTAAATGTGTCAGGAGGTCACTGAGGAGTATCTATGGCAACCAAGGGATGGAGGATGGCTCTGCTGGACCAGTGTTGCTTGCTGGGCAGGACCCCAGGCAGTGAACTGTGATATGACCTGATTAGGACTAAGCTGCTAAATGAAATTGAGAGTATCAGCCACAGTCTTTAAAAAAACAGTGGAAAGCAAAAAGTAGAAAAACAGGGAAAAAAGCACCGAACGGTAGAAAGTGGAAAAAGAAAGGACCAAGGGGGTTTATCTGATATATTTTCAATTAAAAAAATTAAAATAATTGAAAAAATTCAGTGCGTGTTAAAGTGTGGTAAGCCTACCTTTGGAGAGAGATTTCTCATTTCTGCAGGGAATGTTTTCTTCTGTGTTGTCATAATTTTTCTTGAATTTGATTTTTTGTTAAAGAAATCAGATTTGTCAGGAATCTTGCAGACCAACCCCAGATTTGCCATTGGGCCAACCACAAATTTTGTAAAAGGACAATTCTTGTGTGTGTTTATTAAAAAGAAAGAAAAGAAGGAAAAAGAAAAGCACCAAGCCTTTCAAACCTTTGGTGGAAAAGCCAGCAGCTTAAATATCATTGCAATCCAGTCTGCAGGGTAGGTTAACTGAATTCCCACTGGAGTGCTACTGAAGCAACCGTCTGAGATAATAAATGGCCATGCCTTGTATGACTCGCTTGAGGGCCCATTGTTTTTGGCTGCCCTGAAAGCTGATGATGTTTGCTGGGCTGTAGCGTGGAAGGTGTCAGCCCGTGCCGCGTGGTCCATCTAAGTGGCAGAGCAGAAGAGCAAGGGCAAGTTTCCTTGGTGACTGCTGTGGATGCAGGTTGGGGAGAGGAGGTGAATCGCCAATTGTTTCTTTGGCCTCTAACCCAGAGAATCAGATAAATCTGTTAGGCAAGTACCGTATGTTCCTTTCCCTTCACCACCCTCCATTCTGTACTGTGATGTGGAAACCCAGTAAGCACTACTGCAGCGTGGTGCTTTAGGGTTCAGAGGCTTTTCCCTGCCTTACTGAGGGGATTCGTTATCTCCTGCACACATTGTAATTTGCTTTATATTCATCAACACACATAAATAACGTGCTAAAAATCTGCAGTTTGCTTGGGCATCCTTCTTTCCAGGGCCCTGCTGCACTCTTTATAAACCAGACTTTTGCATCTGACGTGCTTCTTGCCATTGAGAGAGTCTTCTCTAGCCTGACCCCCTGATCAGACCAACCTCAGCCCAGCTGCTTTGTGAACATTGCACGTTTCTCTCAAACCATCATTTTGATTTTGCACGTTCCTAGGTTTTGTCAGGTGCCAGCCAGCGCTGAGGGTCGCATGGAGAGGAGCCCAAGGTCACCGTGAGCTCAGTGAGGTGCTGGCTGCTGCAGGAGTGGCACCTTCAACTGCAGGGGAGCTGGGAGGGGTAGGTCCTGCTGCTCTTGAGGTGCTTCCTCTGCATACACACGGAGCAACATGAAGAGATTCCTAGGTCTTGTGTGTCTCTGCCAAGCGGAACGTTGCTACAGCACAGTGCCATTCAGTGGGAATAGAGGGAAAGAAAAGGCAAAAATGTTTGCAGGATCACAAAGCTGTTGATTCTTTCAAACCCCTATGAAAGTAAACAGTTGAACATGTCTACCGTGGGTCCAGTGGGGATGTGCAGCTGAAGCTGTGAATTTGTATTCCAAGATAAAATACAGTTATTGTTCAATGCGATTGAAAGTCGAGGCTTTAAATTGCAAACAGTTCTGATGTATTTCTTGCACAAGGTTCTGCGGCATTTTTTGTTTTATTTCTGTCTTCTCGTGTCGGTATCTAAAAGTTTAATGTGTTAAGTCCGAGTGACAATGAACATGGTTTGTTCTGGCACGAGAAGGAACAGCCAGGCACTGTTTCTTCAGGTTCAGAAAGCCTGGAGGGAGGAATGAAGTCAGTCAAACTTGCTGCTGCAAAACGTTGCTGGAAAATTACTTCATAGAGACTTTCCCAAGTGCCTGCGAACCCAAAAAGCTTTTCTGTGCTACTGAATTTACTGTGCTGAGGTTGCGTGTGCTGGGAGGGTGCATTCTAGCAGAGCTGGAACGGAGCACTTGTCCGTGACTGTAAAATGGCCTTGTCCAACTCGCTCTATAAAGCTGTCATGACATCATTGCATTAGGAAGGATACTGTCTGTGGTGGGGACAGGGGCTGAAGCAGAACCTTACTGAAAAACCTGTCTGGGAGATGACAAATTTGGAATCATTTCTGCCTGATGGTTGTAGTGTCATTTGCATCCGTACTTTCAGTGTCTGTGAAACGTGTTACAACGGCAGCTCTTAAAACCCCCAGCAAATTCTATTCCTCGTAGCACACAGAAGCTGTCCTAGAATTTTCCCCATCACCTGTTTCTGGATCCTGTTTTGTTGGCGGTGTGGTGCAGGCTGTAGCTGGCACCCACATCATCCAGCACTGGGTTTTGTGTAAATAGGCCCGAGAATGAATGTGGGCAGGGCCACAGCCTCTGCGGCTGCTCTATTTGTAGCACAGCTCCTTCATCTTTTGTATGGGATATTTGGACAGATTTTAACAAACCTGGTGTAGGGTCTGAAGTGGCAACCAGCATTGTATCAAAGCACTTACTGCATTAGAAAAGAACACGCTTATACAGCAGAAGTTATGTATAGCTAGCTATTTTCTTTGACTGACATAAGGAAACGGTATGTGGAACGTACTTAAAAAATCTGCAGATTTTTATTCCCTACCCATTGAGTCAAAGGCTTTCACAGTGTTCGTCTGAGTCTTCCATTGCCACTAGAGGAGCCTGCGTGATGCACCTTTCTGAGCTGTTGAACATCTTTGTAGTGTTTGTCTGTGCTCCATCACTCTTGGGACTTTAGGGGCCTGGCAGTTTTGCAAGGCAAATTCTTTCTTACTCATGGCTGCTGCTGTGCAGTTCTGCTTTCCCTAGGATACTTCCCTCTGAAAGTCACTCTTGCTGTATGGGCAAGTGGAAGGCGCTCATTTTGAGAGTAGGGGAGGAATAAAGAATGAAAAGAACAGTTTCCTGCTGTAAGCTGCTATCACAAAGTAATGCAACACACGCTGTATCGACCACCAGTTAAGCCATTACACTGCTTTGCTGTGCATCCTCTTCATCGGGGTGCTCAGCATTTGGTCATGAAGGTTACCCTGGGAGAGGAGGTTGCAATTCGTTGAGCTGCACTAGAGTGAAACCCTCAGTAAGGGGTGGCAGCCAGGGGAGCCTGGCTCCCTAAGCTTGGTAGAAGATGCATCCCCAGGGGACAGTTCCTCTGGCTTTGCTATGACTTGCACTGTCGTTCTTTAACCAGGGTCTGTGGTTAAGTCAGGAAGGACAGCTGCCTTCTACAGCTTTGTTATACTTCACCAAGGAAGGAGAAAAGCTTTCCTCTTGGCAGCTTGATCTAGCCAAGATCCAGGAAGCCCTGAATTCTCTGTAGTTGTGTTGCTGGCTGCCAACTTGCAGTCTCGTGTGGGGGCATTACGCTTAATCGCTCTGTGCCTCTCTTCTTCTGCTTCTTAGGCTGTGGGGCTTAAAATCCCTCCCCCTGCATATGGGAAGGCTTCTTGGAGGGGGGAGTCAGCTGGGTGGCATTTTCCATGCTATATTCTGAGCAGTGCAGCCTGAAGATCTCCTGGTTTTATGCTAATGAAAGTACCTTCTTTCTGAAGTCATGTAATAGGGAAGTGCTGTGAGCCCATCACTTAGCCGGACGAGAAGCCATCTGTCCTGAAATCTGATTCCAGGTACCTGTTATAAACTTGATCTGTGCCTTTGATGATATTTTTCATGTCCTGCCTTCTAAAGGAAGTAAAGGCAAAGGTGATGCTTTAATCTATTATCAGCTCCACAGATTCCTGGTAGGGATTTTTTGAGGTTTTGATGTTAGTAAAAGAAACAGGGCCCATTATTAAAAATCAGCAAGGAGAAGGAGCAGCAGGATGGTAACCGGTGTCTGGAAGAGAAAGGGAAAAGCCAAGTAGCATGGGAAGGAGCTACAGGCTGAGGGTTGGGAAGATAGAGGAGGTGGGAGGTAGAGCATCAGTAAAGTGCATATGGGATGGCTGAAAATGTTGGATAGGAAAGTGAGAGTGGAGAGAGTAGCAAGTGAGTGTATCAGAAGGTGCTGGCAGTGGATTTGAGGAGCAGGAGGCTCTTTAGTTAAGTATAATACTTTACCAGTGTAAAAAGCTGGAGTTTATTCTTGTCAATGAGCCAATAAGAGCTCAGGTCTTTATGTCTTTGCTCTGTGGCCACTCTGTTTCCAGAGAGGTAAGAGATCTGCCAGCGCAGACGTAAACCAGTTGTTGGAAAAGTTTCATCTTCTGTCGTCCTCATGTGGTCAAGGGAGTTGTGAAGCAATGGGAACACTCAGAGATGTCCACAGGTCCCGTCCTAACCCTTGTCCCACCCCATGCTTTTGAGTTTTCTTAACCTTAGCTGCAAAATACAAATACTACCATCCTTGCTGCTAGGGAAGAGAATGGAATTTTAAAGTGTGTTTTGAAGGAATCCACTGGTGAGGTGCTTCAGGGTAAAGGTTTAATATTTAGCTTGGCTGTTTAGATTTCCAGTTTGTTCCTCCTTCTCCTCAGTTGGGCTTGTGCAGATTGTCTTTCAGGTAACGCAGAAGAAATAATATCCAGTTCTTTTGCTTTTCTTTCTTTTTTTTTTTCCTAAATTATCAGACTTGCTTAGTAGAAACACATTTTGAGAGGAACAGGTTATTTTTCTTAGAATTTTTGTGGTATCTGAAACTAAGATATCTCAGTAGCAATTAAGAAACAGCTTTATTTTTCATAAACCATATTGTACTTCCTTTTGTGCCATGCATACATCTCCTCCTAACCTCTCTCATCTAGCAACTTGTCATGAATTCCAGCTTAATTTAATATTAGTTGGAAGTTTTTGCATCGGGATTCTAATTTTAGTTCTTTTTCCAAAAGAAAGGCAAATTACAGAAACAACCCTTGTGAGATACAGACTCGTAGATGATGATACCAATTTGCTTTTCACAGTTAGGCACAATAAATTACTTTTCATCGCAGGTGAAATTTGCTGCACTGACATGTTTCCTCCTCCACAGCACACAGTTGGGTTCTGAGACAGGGATAAAGTGGGAGCAGACATGAAACTGAAGCAGCATTTAACTTCTTCTTTAACTTCATATTTATCTGCTTGATAAGCTACATGGTAAGCTGTATGGACAGGCTATTTTCCTATTGTATTTTAATTTCCTGTTACCTGTGAGGAATTTGCATTTAACCTCGTGGTGAGCTTCGCCAGGGAGCATAACGTTATAGTCAAAAGAAAAAAGACAAATCAAAAACCAGAGCCTGGAATTGCACAGGCCTTGCTTTTTCAACATGCCGTGTGAAAAAAATCAAAGAGCTTTTCCTGCGTAGGGAATGAGGAAAGAAATCAGAGTCGACTACGCTTTTGTCAAAGTAGATTTTATTATTTATGTTCTGATTCAGTATTAGATTATTGCAGTCTCATTCCGTAGTTTCATCAGTCAGCGGAGTTATTTCAGCATGGAGGTGGCACAGGGGATGGCAGAGGGAGCCTCTCTGTGTGGAAATGTTCTCGAGTCTGCAAGGGTAAAAAGGACCTTCTGGAGGCCAGCACCACTGCCCTATTAAATCTGCTGCAAGTGTGATCTGAGGCATTGAACACTTTGAACATCAGGGACTTTAAACAAAACTTTGAAAGACATTTTTTGTTATTACGAATACACCAAGGATTTGTTACAAGAAGAAGGGACTACGGCCCTTACCCTATAATGAGCCCCACAGAGGGAAACTTTACCTCAGAATTTGCTCCGAAGGCCGTGAGTTTGCCCGCCTCTCGGTGAGAGGTACATGGGGGTGGGCTCTACCAGAAAAACACAGATATTATTAACTACCTTGACCTAACCTGAAATAAAAATAACTCTTCTCTGGGATGTGTTCGCAGCAGTCTCTGATGCCGTACTTCTGCTGACTTCCCATGTTGCAGACAGCCACTCCGCGGCTGCGTGTTTGTAGGGAGAAGGTGGAGTAATAGGCAGTAAATTTCCACTGTGTGTATCTGATAGTAGAAGATAGAGAACGTTGTCTGTCTTACAGTTTATGGAGTTACACCCTGATAATTGAGTGGTTTTAAATCCAGCATTTTAAAAGGCCAAATCAGTTCTTGCCCTCAGAGGCATTTCAGGCCATGCAGCCCTAAACCACGACAAACATTTAGTTTATGCTTTAGAAACCCCATATAATTTCCATGCTGGTGCTAGACTCTAGTCTGCGTTTCATAACCATATCTGTTAAGGTCAGAGCTATCAGATCTGGTTAGTCCTGGCCTGATTTCCAGAACAGGCAAGTTGCCTGCAACTCTCCATTTCACTTTAATGGGCCTCGGGGTGCACACAGCAGTGCTGTGGAGGAGGCCAGCTGTGCAGGTCCCACGGTATAGATTGGTACTTAGTTTAGTAAAGCCAGGGGTGAAAATGGCAGTTTAGTATTCTCTGTCCCTGGGACTCCTGTTCCATGTGTTGCTCTTTGGATTTGAGACAGGAGCTGTCATTCACTGTGTGCCTGTACAGAAGCAGCCAAGTAGGTCAGTGCCTCTAGGTACGACTGTGTATTATCTACCACCCCATAGGTGAGTTTCCACCCTCTATTGAATCTTACTCTAGCTGTTTTTGTGTGGAAACATTTTAGTAGGGCTCTGCTTGGGTTTCTCTAGATGGCTTCTTGAGCCCTCTGAGCAAGGGTGGGCAGAGCAAGCTCCATCTCTAACAGGTTCCAGTCAGGGGTGGCGAGGGAGTTGCCCCTTCCTGAACGCTTGAGCCAGAAGAGGCAAAAGCAGCCCGAAGACAGACTCTGGGCCCAAACTGCATATAAATCTGTATGCTAAGGTGGTTTCTTGTTAGGTCCAACTTTCCTCTCTTCCCTGAACCTCTTCTGGTCAACTTCACTCTTAACTGTCTCATCTTTATCTTCTTTTGCTTGGACCATCACTCTCTCCCCTTCCATTCAGCTGATCTCTTCCTCCCTGAAGACAGAGCCCCAGTTTCACTACCAGACCAGCTGCAGGGGAGCAGACAACTGAGGGCTGTCCACTCACGCTTCTTCCCCTGAGAGACAGTAGCTTGCTGCTTGCTTGCTCCAGGCCTGTTTCAAGGCAGAGGAAACTAAAATAGCTTAAAACACTTACTGCTTTTGAAGGTGAACATGTGACTGCCTCAAACTGCATCGCCACCAAAAGCTTACAGAAATAACATGTGGTCTGCTGCCATCTGCTTACACCTCTTTCCTCCACCCTCCGTTGCTCTTGTCACTTCAAGCTGCAGAAAGCTCTTCAAAGCAAAGACCATCCTCTCTGTCTTTGCAAAGGGTGTGCTGCTTGTGGCACCTTCTCCACCCCATCTTCATTTGGCGCTCTCTCACTTCTCTCTGTAACACAAACAACAGTGACGGAGTTAATAGCTCTGTAATGTAATCTTAATGGGGATGTGGCTTGAACCAAAAAGGAGTTTAATTTTGTGGTATCTGCCCAGTTGTAACTCAGCCCTAACATGGATTTGTTGGTAACACTCAGAGCTGAGGTATTGATCAATGATGTAATTGTCAACCTATGGTAGGACAGATGATGTAATTCTTACCCAGTTGCTGAAGACAGTGACCTTGAGATGGATCAGATGGTTGAGCAGAATAGATGGGCCACTGATTATAAAATGCCTTTGTTTTAAAACTAAACTGTCACCTGTTAATTATTGGGGAGGAATAACTATAACAAAATGCCAAGGTGTCACAAAAGATACAACGTTTATTGACTTTTACCAGCAGTTACATACTCTTGTTTTGACAGGTGACTTTTGATGGGTTTGCTGCTTTGTTGCCTTGTCCATCATTTCCATTTACATTGGGGTGGCATAAAAGCTGACTTATGTGAGCCCAAGGGAAACATTTGTTTCTGATAACAAGTCACACACTGAAAAAAACAAATAAAAACAAGTAGAGATGGATGCAATACAAGAAATTCTGGTAGATGGGAGAAAAATATATGGCATAGCTTTGCCAGTGAGAAGTCCTGGTTCCCCCCCTGAGATGGCCTGAATATATATTTGAGTAAGAGGTAGCATCACTTTTCATTTGAATACTTCATAAAATAAAAAGTGATAAGCATCGACCAGCTTTTGCTTTTAGATAAACAGCAGGCAGAACTTGAGAAAGGTCATAGAGAAAAAGGAAATAAAAGCACTTGCTGTGATTGCTAATAACATGGTTGAGAAGAAGACATATTTTTATCTCAGTGGAAGAGAGGCTCTGAGAGACCCCAGCACAAGCCTAAGAAATGTTCAATTATGAGAAACATGGATCCTGAAAAGAAAAAACAGGTTTGAAAAGGCAAATGGTTGAACAGCTATTTTTGGTTCTACTCTTGGTATTTTCTCCTTCACTACTAATGCACTTCTGGCCTAACATTTGCTGTTTCATGTCAGAATTTCGGGGGATTTTTTTGCTCCCCTCTCCTTAGTAAGCTGGCACATTTGCAAGATAAGTATTAAACCAAGGAACTTGCCAAAGATTTCTCTCCAAGCAGATCCTTACTGAGAGTAGTGGAAAAAGTTAATAATTTGCTTGAATTTGTGACCTAATAAAGACAGCTACTAAAGAGTTATCTAACTAATTAATAACGGCATTGAATTGATCTTAGGAAATCATAGAGACACAGCTCAGTTGGATTCTCTGTTTTCCACTTTTCTTTGAGGCCGAAGTTTCTTCAGTAGCTTCTGTTTGAAATTAAAGATTATTATAGGCAATAATTTACTTTTATGAGTTTCATGAGCATGTGCTTTGCATTGTTGAAATACATTTCCCTGTTTCAAAGACTTCAAAGGTCTTCTGTTTCCCTAAAGTATTTGCTTGTGGATAATGTTACCTAATCTCTAGGTGACTTCTAATGTGCACTACAAGATCTTGTAGTCTGTTAAAAGCAGTTGTTAAAGACTGTCCAGTTCTTTATGTGCCAAGCACCTTGTGCTTGGAAATCTTTCAAACTCTGCCTTAGTGAGAATTTCAGGTTTCAGAGGGATGAAGTATGAACTTCGATGGAATGTGGTCCCTTCAACAGTATTTATATTCTAAGTGTGCAATAAATCTACATGCAGATAATTGAAGTTGTGAGAAAATAATGAAAAGAAGGAACTTAATTCTGTAATGCCAAAGGAAACAGAAGATCTCTCCCAGACCTCTGCCTCAGGGATTAAGTACGTGTCTTCATTTTCAAGCAAGCTTCTGTAGCTTCACCGCATCCTGCACAATCTCAAACTCAAGGATGCTTTCCCAGATACTCACTCGTGCTCCAGGAAACCTCCCTTTTCTTCAGAGCCCTTTGTTCTCCCGCCCTGTGCCTGTCTTAGACATGCTGGGTGGGCTGTCCCTTCAGCTTTCCAGTTCCAAACTTAGTAATGTTTTAGGATATCTGTTATGGCAAATCCATAACCATCTGAACCTTAAATAGTTGTGTTTCATAACAGACAGAGAAGCACGTTCTCATATGATGTAAGTTGCTGTAGATCCTCAACCTAGAAGAACTCAGATGTGTTTGTACCAAAGCACTAGGTGGTGAATTATGGTGATGGAATCTTCCTTGCACCCCTTGGTAGTCCAAGTTTCTTTCACACTGCACTTAGGAAACTGAGTCTCTCAAATCAAAGCATGGTTCCTCTGCTTCATAACATTCTTCTGCATAAAGCTCTAAAGCAGTGTCTTGGTCTTGCCCAGCTCTTTAGGGTTACTGGGAAGTCCTGGTGACCTGTGCTGCTTGTGATTTGGTTCTTCCCATGTATATTTACCTGTCCAGTGGAGGAAAAAATTCATCTGGGTCCACACAATAGACATATATAAAGTGTGAATGCGGAAGACATGATAATAATGTTTGCAGAGCTTGTTTGTTTGTTTCAGATACACGAGAGCTAGGAAGTCCAACTTAATGCAGGAGTCAGCATCTTAGAGCTGTGTCTAGATAGGGTAAAAAAAATGCCCAGGCTTTCTTTATACTACAGCTCTCATCATGGCCTCACAGATACAGCAGTGATACTTCATAATCTCCCAGCATAGCTGTAGTGTCTTGTTGGCAGTAAAAGTCAGATATGTCTATATTTATTGCTAGAAATAGGCAGGGTTTGTGATGATGGGAGCCATCTAAACAAGACAAAGTTTGTGTCATACGGTACAATGGGGCTTAGATCCCTGCCTTTTATCTTAGGCTTTCAGAAAGTGTCAGCAGTGCTTTCAGACCCTTTGAAGACCTGTTCCCAGAATCCTGGTTTCCAGTGGAGGGCCTGAGATCAGCCTTTCTGTAGCTCTGTTCCACCCCTACATATAGAGGCTGCCTGCCTGCTGCTCTTTAAGACTCTTGTGGTTATTAAATCATTTCTGCCAACACATGCTTTGCCTCTTGTAAGGAGGAGAGTAAGTAGTAAGGCCTGTGAATGAAGTTTGTCCTGATGGGACGCTCCCATCCAACAAAGGGGATGCATTTTAGTTCCTTTGTCTGCTTGTACATCTTGTAATCTGAGAGGTCTAACATCAGCCTTGAAAGGGAGCTTTGCAAAGCACAAATTTGGAATGTTTCCCCGGAGAACCTGCCCACGTCTGTCTAAATAAAATGATAAAGTTAGACCTTTTGCCTCTGTTTCAGAAGAGAAAGCGCCTTTACAACTCCTCCCTCTGTCATGCTGTAAAACTGGGTGGTAGTCGCTTTTGGGGAAAGAAATATTTCATACCCCATTGCTCTTTTCTTCTAAGGCTCAGCAGCAGTGGTGGTCCCCTCTGCAGAGGGTTCAGGAGTGCAGTTGGCACCCTGGAAAATGAAAAACACTTGAGTTATTTGCTTAGTGGATCAGAATCCAGCCTGCCCAGCTGCTGGAGCAAAGACCACAAACTTTCACATTTGAGTCATCTGCTGAAAAGCTACATATTTTTATGGAGAAAGAGCTAAGTGTTTGTTTTAAAGTAATTTTATTTGCTTTGTTGTAGCTGAATCATCGATGACTCTTGGATGGTGAGGGTTATATAGCAACAGGATTTTCTTGATGTCTTTCTGTGTCTGCTGAACTACAGTGATCAGAGTTTGACCTTGCTTCCAGTCGTAGGAACAATTGTTTGATCCTAGTGTGAATATCAAGGTTTGTGTCTATAGAAACCAATCAACACTTCCTCCTAGTTTTTGTAAATAGGCTGTGACTGTGACACTTGAATTTCCTGTCTCTTCTATATCTGAATCAAAAAATCTCTGCACACAATGATGTCTCATCTTCCAGGTTCACCATCTATTTCCTCATTAGTAGGCATCATCTTGATTACAGTCAGTATGAGGTATGTCCAGGTATCACTGGAACCTGTAATCTTCTTCCATTTTTATTCTACATCATGTATTTCTTTAAGGGACTTTCTCAGTGATAACTGTAGGAAACAGCAAGTACTGGAAGATAAGCTCTTTGAGCTGCCTACAATCAACATTGCACAACATTTAGTACTTTTCCAGGAAAACCTTTTAAAGTGACATTTTTTTTAACTCAGTGGCAGTTCTGTGCTGATTTTTCTTCCTTTTTACATTTCAGCATGAATGATTCGGACAATCCTGAGATACAGACCCCTACCTTTTGGTATCCCACCCAAAGACAGGCCAGCTGTTCCCCTGGGTAGCCGTGCAGCACCTTCACGTTGGCGGGTGTGGAATTTGGCTGTAGAGTTGTCCTGCTGTTATGGATCTACCTTCTCATTTGCAGGAATATTAGTCCGTAAGCAGTCAGTTTATCAACTCTCACATATCTCATTTTGTGCCCAGGCAGCAGGAGCTCATTGGGTAGTTGGCTGAAGATCTTGCTTTGATACTGCTGCGTCTGTCTCCTGAGGAGCACTGTGGGCCTAGGCATGGGAAGAATTTTCAGCAAAGCTGTTGGTTGCCCAGACAGGGTGGAGCAGAAGGAAGGGATGGAGAGAGCATACAAGCTATGGGAGATGTGTTCAGAAGTGTTGGGGAACGTGGGACTGTCTGAATAAGGAGATGTGGGGTCAGTTATGGTTGCAAGCACCAAGAGTGGGGACAGTATTTTGGAGCTGCTGTGACTGTCAGGGGTGGATTGTGCGATAGGGTTGGGATTAAGATGAAGACTCAGGAGGAAGCTGAGGTAAGGAATCTGAGGAGGAAAACAACAGGACTGAAGTGACAGAAGAGAAGGTCAGAAGGAAGTCTTTGTTCTGTACATTGGAATGGAATTTGTGATTCCCCAGGCTGCAGTTGGATGATGCTTGTCCTGTCTGGTATGAAGACAGAAGATTCTGGTTGGTTGTTAAAGCCTCGTAGCCCTGCAGAGACAACAGACTGAATTATGCAGGTGCTGTTCCTCTGCATCAGTGCAAAAACCCTGGTGTGAAACCACACACAGTTAAGCTTAAACTGTTGCTAAGTCTGTTCAGAGTGAGACTTCGCACTAAAGTGGATGGGGAGCATTCATGCAATTTGTTCAAGCAGCTCGGTGGTGGAGAAGCAATCTCTGACAAGAGGATGCAACGAGTGTCTTGCTGCCAGTAGTACCTTGTGTGAGTGCATCTCTTTCCACCTGTTTGTACCTCTTAGTCTCACTGTTCCTGTGCTCTCAGCACAGGTCCGTGAATGCAGATTTTGTGTCTTAACCCTGCAGTTTTGATTCACGTGAGGTCCAGTCGTCTGTTCCTGCTTGCAGTTGTCTCAGTGCCTCTGGTAGAAGAGGTATTTCTCTTTGCATTTAAGTTTGAGTCCTGGTAAGGATTTTGACCTGTAGCTACGTGCAGATGTCCTCTTCTGGGTCTGCTGGTGTCAGCACAAGCTTCCACGTGTGCTCACTGCACCTCCCCTTGGAAGTGACCCTCTTTGATCTGCTCTGGGGTGGAGCGAGCACTCCCCAGCTGGTTGGAGGCAAAACTGGTTTAGCATAAAAGAGCACAGAGTAGTTTGTAGCCACTCCAGTTGGTTTTCACCGTGATGGATTGCAGAACACATTTACACCAGGCTGCCAGTGCTTCTGGGGGGAGAGGGGAGACAGCTATTGAAGGAAGAGGGGCAGCTGGTGCCGAGCACGTGCGTGGGAGGAGAAGCTCACCAAGTGGCATAGCTGGGGCTGGAGGGGACCTTTGTCCACAGCCTCTGTCTCTTCGAGTCTCAGTTCTGTCTGTGCGATGGGGAAAAAACCTTCCCACAGACGTGTTGTGAACCTGTGCTAATTTTAGTGTTATCAGTCAGTTAGGTAATATGGTGACAGCCAGAAAATAACCCATAAGGAAATAGCTTGATCTGACCATTTTTAATAGTGAGAATGAAGCAAACTACTGAGGGTTGCTTCCCTAGTAACACCACCTCTACTCTACCATGAATGGTCCCCTTTCCTGTGGAAAAAACCCTGTGTGATCATAAAAATTAAGAAAGAAGATTAAATGTTGCACAATTGGCCATATTTCTGGTATTTCTTTGTCCTTTTGTTCTTGACTTAACATTTTTCACATACCTGTGTATGTTTAGGTGTGTGGTGAAGTGTTTGGGACCAAGTTTGTAGTTGCTCAGTACTTTCTGCCCAAAGATGTTAAGCACTTTAAAGAGGGGTTACAGGACATTAAAGCATCGTACCCTTCTGCCAGGATGCTTCTTTAAGCACATTTCTGTCTCTAAAAGTGCTTATCTCTGGTTGTTAAAAAATTACTGCAACTTTACCTGAAGGAGATAAGAGGGGTAATGGGTTTCCTGACTTACTGTCTTCTAAATCTGATAGAAAATCATGGTGTGGTCAATTTTTGTAGGTCTGCCTGATAAATCATTTCGCTCTATTTCTAAGTCTTGCATAGCAACAGGTGAGCGAGAGAGACAAAAAAAATGTGGCTATAAAACCACAGATGTTGTCAGCAAGGAAATAGAGCTGGGTTAACTCTTGTAACTAGGCTGAAATCATTTTGAAAAGCACACTGTTTGAAATTGTCTGTGTCTCTGTTTGAAGAGTTGGGTGTCTTACTGTGTAACAGAGGGAACAAGTACACGGATAAATGAAAAAGAGAATTATCAGAACACTGGAGACTTCCCAGGGTGCTGAGGATCCACCGCTCCAGCTGATTCCATTTGGAGTCAGGAGGCTCCAGCACCTCTGAAAACCAACCACTCAGCATCTAAGGCACAGAAATAAGTTGGCGTGAGAAGACGTTGGTCTTACCAAGTTTGCCACAGAGTGGAGGACATGTGAACTCCCCCCTCCCCATGTAACTGCCCTTGTGTGCGCTCTTAGGCTGAGGTGCCTGGGAGGAGCTGCCCTCTGTGTGTGCTCAGGGCTGGGATCCAGTGTTGGGCAGCTCCTGCAGACCCTGCTGGGGTATCACCGGTGTATGTCCTTCAGGCACCCAGCTGCCTTGTTGGTCAGCCCGACTTGCCACTCTCTCTGGCTCTGGGAGATCTGAATTATAGCCAGAATAAGCACACTGATGGGAAATGGCTTTGGGTTTGGTTTGTTGGTTTTTTTTTCTGCCTTGTCCAGGCAGTCTGATGGAGGGACAGCAATGGGACTTTTGTCACTGGGACCAGGGTGTTCAGCAGTTTGACATTGCTGCTCTTCTGTTTGTTTTATTCAGCCAGGGGCATAGCACAGATCTATTTTTTGATTAGACAGCATTCCTGTACTATAATACTTCAGAAGCAGCATTCACCCAGTGGTCGTGTGAAATGCCTGTTGCTCTCTTCTGTGCGTGTGCTTCTGGCCCTTGCCTTCCTTTAGGGACAGCTTACTCTCTGCAAGTTCTGAAGTCCATGGAGCAGGTGCCATCTCCAAACGCGTGTTTGTACAGTCTGTAGCACAGCAGGTCCCAGGTTTTGTCATGGTTCCTGGGTGTGCTGTAACATAAGTAAGGATATTGCGCCTTGCTGAGTAATTGGAATAATTCACATTAGCTGAACTTGCAGAGTTCCCTGCGTGCGAGCTGGTGAGGAAAGGGATTTTTCTTTCCAGGCAGAGAGAGGGCTTTGCAAATGTTCTCCGAGTCACGGTGGCAGCTGGCTGTTTGCTGCACAAAGACACGATTTGGAAATAGCTTCAGAGTTTAGAGATGGCCCTTCACGTACTAACACTTCCAGATGAGTTAAGGAGGGGAAGTTCACACCTCTCTCGGAGCCGTTGTTTCAGTCTGCCAGGCTGCAGGCTCAGTGAGAGCACAACACGCAGGTTTTCATAGGGAGAGCTTTTGTCGCTCCCAGAAGTGCTAGAAACTTAATTGCTTTCAAAGGCAAGCCCGGAATCTGGAGGACCCAGTACAACCTGCTGAGAGAACATAAATCACGAGATACTATCGGGTTTCTGTGCTTGGGCTTGCGTGGCGTGAGTTTGCTTTGTGAGCGAATGCCTTTGGAATACGCTGGTATGTGGTTTTTTTGGTTGATTCTTAGACATAGCAGTAATTGTTGTTGGCTTTGTTAATAGGCATCTATGTTCTGCTCTGTAGTTACTGTTCGTGTTTCTAAAAAGTGTGCAGACAAAAAAGAAATATTTGTTCTGCCTTGGAGTCAGGAAGGCATTTCTGTATTTAAATGGATCGACGGCCTTGATCCAGGTGGTTCTTTCAAATAGGCCTGGACAGGGAGCTGGCCGGCTGTCATTTGACCATTTCTGTTTATATTCACTTAGAGACAGTGCTCAAAATGCCAGTATTTACTTGTTCTCTTTTGTACGCTACTTTGCCAGCCGCTTTTGTCCCGAGCCAAATGAACCGTGATGGCAACTGAGAAGAAACTGCTTTTTGCAGAAAAGGAATAGCATTTTCAAATGTCCTTATACAGAGTGGTTCCCTAACTTTTAAAACAACACGGTTTTAAATGTAGCTTTCCCCATTCCTCAAATGCTTAGTTATAGGCTCTCCATTGACAGGAATGCTCTTTTAGTATATTTTCCATGGAAACTAGAGAAGGAAAAGGCTTTAAGGTAAGCCAGCTATGTAATCTAGGGTCTTTTGATGAGTTTCCATTAGTATTAAACCAGTAAATCTGCCCTATTAGATGTTGTTCAAAGGGAAGTCCAGTGTTTAAACATACCGTTGACATTCAATATGTCTTCTCAAGTCACCAGCAGAAACCTCATTGAGCCTTTTTGGCAGAGGTGCCTTCTGCAAAGGGTTCCTAAAAACACCTCCCTGCCTATTGGATTAGTTTCTGAAATGCTCTGGCACTGCGGTGGGTCTGGTGCCAGTGCTGGACATTTGGTCCAGCTCCAGTTGGAGGTGAAGAAGGGCTGAGTTTTAAGACCTCTAGGATGCCTTTGTGTCCAGAAGAAACTGAGCACTGGAATAATGTGTCATCCAAACTCTGCCGTGTCCCTAGAAATCGATGACTACACTGTTTGAATTTGGGGAGCTTATACAGCTGAAGTTGCTGAGATATTAGCACTTAGCAGAGAGAGATCTGCAGCTCTTCAGATCCTGGCACACACACGAGTGAAGATCTGAATTGCTTTGAGGTGCTGACAGTTATCGCAGCTTTGTGCAGACACACCTCTGCCAGTACTGACAAAACACAAATACCAGTTTCACATCCCTGGGCCCTCCTTGGCTGGTGCACAGCTGAAAACGGTGCTGTACCTTCACAGCTTGGCAGAACGGAAACAAGGGCTCACCAGCAGCAGTAGCCTCCTCTCCAATGGCTGGTTTGAAATGCTTTCAGTGAAGACAGTTTTAAAAAGAAATTTGATCTGTTGTTTGAGAGTTGGACATTCAGTGCATTACATCACTTTCATCCCAGGCCACTCTGCTGGGTGGGAAGTTTCACTGGGTACAAGAGTGGACTGTGGGCCATGAGGAGGACAGCAGCAAATGAAGGGAAAAGAACCAGTTTCTTTCTGCAACTGTGAGTTCCTCCAGACATCACAGATACCTGAAAAGTTTGTTTTCAAAACAGCTCTGACCCTATATGCAAATAAAATTGCTGTGATTTCAGCTTTTGCTAGAAATCGTATCTGCTGTGCATCTGTGACAGCACTGGCTGTTTAATACCCAGTGCTTCCTGAAGAAACTCATTTGAAACCCAGGGTAGATCACGAGTGAAAAGGGCTGAGACTCCCCCTAATCCACATTGCTGACCACCATGTATTTCAGTACAACTGTTGGTGACAGCCTACCTGCCTCCTAAAGTTCCACATTAAGATAAAAGAGTGTTTTGGCAGATTTCCATGTATTTAGTCTCACAAGAGTACAGATCAAGAGGGCAGTTGGCTCCTGGCACTTGTGTGAGCCCCTGCCTCCAACCGTGCCATTAGAAAGGAACAGGCAAACTCTGGCTGATATATCCTGGGCATTGCAGTGTGGGACTGTTAACTTTACTAATTTTGGGGAGAAAAGTGCCACAGTTGGGCACTGTGATGGCAAAACTCTCTGTGCCCTGGTAGCACTGGATTTAATCTCAGTACTTTTGCCATCTGCTCTCAGAGCACGGCCGACGGGTAGAGGAGCAGGAGGTTGCACTGGCAGCTTTCAGAAGAGCTGAGCAGATTCTTTCATTTGCCATAATCAAACATCCTGATTGCCACAGTGTGTCTCAACCTCTCTTTTTGACTTGCTGGCTGAAGTCTGTTGTGAATTCTGATGAAGCAGCGTGTGACCTTCTCGAACTAAAAACCAGAGTGGCTCTGCTCCCCGAGTGCCGCAGCAGGGGCACAGCAGCAGCACTGGCCGACGTGTCAGCTCTGGGTGCGTGTCCACTGCCTTGCTCTGTTCTGCTGGACCCTTCCCCTGCTCCAAGGGAGGGGGAAGCAGCAAGCAAGGCACCCTGCTCAGCCAAGACCACTGTCAGCTGGAATGTTTTCTTTGCTCCCTTTTCTGTTGCTATGTGCAAGATGCTGGGATGGTTTGGGTGACTTTTTTTTAGCCTATGAGCTGTGTTTGTACCTTTGCAGGCTCTGAACAGGTCTGTCAGTTCTGGGTTGCTTTGTGGCTCACCTGAGATTGGTGGTTGTCTCCTGTATCTTCATCAGGCACTAAGCTGGCAGGCACTGCTCAGTCAGTAACTTCAGTGCAAGGTCCCTTTTATTTGCTGCCGTTACAATTCTCAGTCTTCTGAAAAGCCAGTAGATGGGGTGTGTGCAGTTCTTGTGCAAAATAGCTGCACTTCAAACCCAGAAATCCACCTCCAATTTTTACATTTTTATTGCAGTCTTTGTTGGTTTGGGGTTTTTTTGTTACAGATGCCCCTCCACATGAATCACAAATTTAAGCACCCCAAATTCTTGATTATACTTATGCACAAAATACTCTGAGCATGATCTACTGTGCAACACAGTTAGGTCTTTGAAATCTGGGTATGAATGTTTACCATAAGCTTTTTTTTCCTTTTTATTTTCAAATTAAACTAGTCATGAACTAGGATAGTGCTGGATAACTACGAATAGATGGGGTTACCACAGACTTCTGCTTAACTTAATTAATTACTGTAAGTAATAATGCAATCTGAAGAAAGGGTCAGTAGACACATCCCTTCATGCCTCAAGGTCAGTTATGGTCATCCTGAGATGGGAAGGAATCTAAAAAGGGAGACAAGTGGGCCCCTGAGTCGTCTTTCTCAGGGAAGGTCACAGCAGAGCACAGCATGAACCAACCTGGAAATAAACTGCCCAAGGTTATTTATGCCATTCAGAATGAATCTGTCCAGAGATGGAGTCCTGTTAGGTGGGTCCTAGCTGCTTATACCTGATTTGTGATGGAGAAACATTCGAATGATTTGTTAATAATTAACCAAGGGAACTCTGCTGAAACACAACCCGTGTCTGATGTGTAGGCACATAAGGAGGGAGCATCTTGCCAAGAAGTAAGTTAGTATTAGAATACTGCATCAGAATTCAGTTGTCTTCTGAGAAGAAGAGTGAATGCTGATGGCCAAGATCTACTGCTGAAGTTTCCCAAGAGATTCTGGGAAGAAATTCCGTGTATACACACACGTACCCTCTCCTCTGAGCTATTAGTGTAATTGCAGGAATGTCAGAATCTTCCAATGGCAGAGTAGCCTCAATTAGCTCAAAAGAAAAGTTTAATAGTGGAGTGTGACAGAGCCCTGAAGGTACTGGTTTTGCTTGTCCCTGTGATGAAAAGGGGCGAATAACAGGAGCGCGTTAGCGCTGCCTTTCTGACGAGAACCACAATAGCTGTGTGTTTTAATCTGGTGTGGTGAAGTGTGCCCAAAACACTTGGCGTCTTTAACAGTTGCCCAAATGATTCACTTTCCTAGCAGTCTGATTTTGTGTTACAGCATAATCTGTTTCCCCTCTGTCTTTAATGTGCATTTCTGCTGAGCGTGCAGTTCACATTGGCTGCCTCAGGCAGACTGCAGGTCAGCTTTTGAATGCAGGAGAATTCACGAAATTAAAGCATTTTGTGTACAGTTAACGGCAGTTGTGCAAGTACAGAGACTTTGCTTTATCAGCAGATGTGGTCTAGGTTTACAGTTATGTCCACATTCAATTCTTACGTTTATTGCAGTAGAGGGAAAAAAAATCAGGAGCTCAGTGCAGTCTTTAACAATCTGCTTTGGTAGCCAGCCAGTCCACTTACCCTTGCGTGAAGCACATGTCGGGGTGGTTCTTTCTCCATTAACTCTTTGATGCTGGGATACAGGGGTGATTCACATGACGTGGAAAGGGAAGGAAAAAACCCAAAACACTAAAATAAATGCAGGATCAGCAAAAACTCTGTGCTTGCTTTGTGCCAAACCATGAAGGGATTTGTGTACTGTGGGAATGATTAGACGGTAATGTTTGTTGGAGTGCTGTGGTGGACAAGGGATATTTGAGAAGGTGATCCAGCTCTGCTGGAGTCTGCAGGGGGAGCGGAGGGCAGCCTTTCCACTTGGAAACTGGAATTGGGTTGGGCACTTTCTGGTTAGTCAAAAAGATTGCTGGCTGTTGTTTGCAGTAGCTCTGCTGTTTCCCATGTGACACGGCTGCGCTTCCTCACTTCTTGCCCAAGCTGGTGCTGGAGTTTGGAGTAGAAGGCACTTAGCCAGTATCACTCCTGCCTAAGGTTTTTTCTTGTTGGACTTGGAAGAGATGAGGAGGAATCTTACCCATGCATGGAGAAAGGGTGATGAGAGGAGGGGAAGGCCACAGACCCTTGCCTCTCAAGTGCAGGAGTAACCAATACCAACGCACCTCGGCTTGCCTGGGCGGAGCGTCCATCGTGCGGTGAGTGAAGAATGGGGTGGGCCTTAAGGTGATTAATGCAATCTCCACATGCTCCAAGGGGGAGTAATTCACGAGCAGTGGTAGGAACTTTTTTTCTCAGGGTTAAGTGCTGTGCTGTCCTCCTTTAAACCAGAGATGAGAGTCCAGGAGCAGGATATGAAAAATAGATTAGCTTAAATTGAAACCTAGCATCTGGAACACCTCGAACTCTGGCAGACCTCAAGATAATACTTCAAAGTTGTTCAGCCCCACAAGGTATAGTATAATTTTCTGTTTGGTGAAAGTATTACTCAGGAACTGAAGTCAGTCTTGGAGCTTTCTTGTGCTGGGCTCTGTCACACTATCTAGAACAGCTGGCTGAGCTGACTCTGAGCCTGGATGCTCTGAGCAGCTCTCATGCCCCACTCTCCATCTCCCCAAATATTTAGCAGTTAACATTTACCCTGAGTTAGTTTTACCACATTGAGCAACAAAGTGCAAATATACCCAAGCCTTACTGAACCTGTCTTTACTGTCCCAAAATGATCTTCTGTATTTTAAAATCATTAAAGCCAAAACATGTAAATATTCTTTGTCTCCTGACAGCACGAAAGGAGCGTGGCTTCCTAATTACCTTGAAATTCAGATGTATGCAGGGGCACCTGGAAAGCACCCCCAGTCTGGCAGGTTATCTGTCTCCTTATGTGAACGGGGCTGCACCCTGGAGAGAAATTTGGGAAATTGGCTTATCTGTAAATTTCCCATTCTGGCATTGATGTGCTTCCCGGAGTGCAGCTCTCAGAGCAGAGAAGATCTTTCCAGGGGCAGCGAGTGCCTGTTAATTCTCACTGTAGTACATGGACCTGCTTTCTCTTCTGGCAGTTTACACGGGAGGAAGAAGGCAGCCCTGTTCAGGTGATTCTTTTAGCCACGTGTGTCTGGAGCTCATTCTGAAATAGGATTAATACCTCCCTGCACACAGGGAGGGGTTTAGGTTGTAAGATTACTAATTGGTTTCAGTGTTGTTTGCTGCTAGAATGTTGGGGGTTTTTTAATCTAAGGTATAAAGAACACAGTTATTTTTAGCTTGCAAAGAAAAACACATTGTCTCTTAAATATCTTGATATAAAGTAATTTAAACTAAATTTCAGTACAAATCATTTCCAAGAGATTGGTTGTCAAGTACGATTAGGAAAAAAAAATAATCTGCACTTTTGCAGGGACCCAATGAGATTTTACAAATTCAGATTTATTCTCGGTGTTAAATGGGAAGATGTCATTTTTATTTAAGCAGCACTTTTAGAAGTAGTTAGTTTAAAAGTACAGCAATTCAAAGCACAGAGGGAATGATTTTGAAGTGTAAAGTCTTGAAGCACAATGCAGAGGTTGACAGTTTCACTACGATTAGACACAAGGCAGGCACAACTCCCACTGCTGAAAACTTTCCTATCGCAACGCTTCCTCTCTTGGCCTAGAAAGCCTCAAACAAACCCCAAAACACAACTCTGAGTGGCTTTGCTTATTGATTTCACATAGTTATATTCAATAGCATTAGGAGACAGAGCAGAAAGGGCTGCCAAATCTGTCTGTGACAAATAAATCTTTACAGAGATACTTCTTTTCTCATGCTTTCAGTCTCCTGAGAGCGCTGCTTTATTGAGGAAAGCAAGTTTTAGGGTGGTTTGGGTTTTTTTTCCCTTTTATTTTTTTTTAACAGGGCTTGTTTGTTAGGAAACCACTCCCTTCTGCTTCTGCATTTAGACTCTCTGCTAATTGCCTTTTGGTCGATGACATTTTCCATGAATTGCCAGATTCTCCCACACTGTCACAACTTCACACTGATTATGTTACGTTCTGTGGCACTTCTGCGGGCTGCCTTTGGGAGGAGTGGCTGAGAGAAGGATACAGTGTACCTGGGAAATTGCAATTCACTGCTTTCCCTGAGAAGTTTTTCTGGGACCGAGTTTTGTAGCTGCTAAAGCACAGCAGAGGCTGCTCCTCCCAGACTAAGCTAGGTGGCTGGGGTAGGTGGGATCAGGAGGGCATCCTGTGACTCTGTTATTTAAGCACCACTCTGCTGCTGAGGGTTTTGCATAAGAAGTCATGACAAGGCTGCTTGTGGTGTGTCAGGCTGGTGTCATTCATCCTAGCTGCACGCTGGAGTGGAAAACCAACCCCAGACCCTGGTGCCAGAGAGGCTGTGGGAGTGGGCAGTCTTTGAGGACACTTCTGGCTCACTGAGTTCCTCGAGATGCCCACCAAGCCCAAGCTGCAAGCCCATCTTTCTGCCAGAGTTTGGAGACAGCTCGGGTTTGTCCTTAGCCCAGCTCTGTCATCTGCAGCAAAACCTGCCTGAGCAGCTGGATATAAGATCATTCCTGATTGAAGCTCAAGTGCTGCCGACATGAGAACTGGAGGTAGCAGTGCTGTTCAGCACAGCTAATCCACTTAAACTGTGGAGCTCATCTGCTGAGTGATGGGTGCTCTTAGGTGGGATAGCTAAAGAGGCTTTGGCTTGAGCTAGTGCTTCAAGGCAGTCAAAACCTGCAGCTGGGGCTGAGGATCTGGTTACATTATGTTGGCTCTGACCCAACCAAACGTGGTTAAAAGTGAGAGGTTAGGTGAGATAAACCCCTCTGCTTAAGCCTTGTCTTAGCTCGGGAGATGATCAACGCATTCAAGTGCTTTTCCAGTCTAACTGCTTTGATCAAAGGTAGGGCTTTCTTGGTCTGGGAACTGGGATGAGTTTTGCAAGTAAAAGCCTTTTTATAAACTAGGATAATTGCATCCACTATGCTGTCAGGTAAGGTTTCTGCTTTAATCGTGTCACTGTGCGTAATGGGACAGATACTTCACAGGTAGAAAAGCTGTGATTTCTGCAGTAGGGAGCGTGGTTGGGTCCCACCTCTGCTGTGGCAATGGTGGCAGTGCAGGATGAACAGCTGTGGTAACAGGTTTTCAGACTACATTACTCCGTTGTCCAACCTGTGACATGAGAGTTTTCACCTCAAAGAGGTGGTTAAAAAATGCAGGTCCACCCAACAGCAGCAGCAGTGCCAGCTGCAGGCAAGCCCAGCGTGGCCTTTTCTACCACGCAACGGTTGGCTGGGGTGGCTGCAGCCTGCAGAGCACACAGTGGGCAGTGCCTCTGCTCTGCTGCTGTTTATCCTGCATAAAACTTTGTTCAGTCCCACCCTTTTTTGCAGTTGAGGGGAAGGGAGGGGGAGTATGAGTAGCAGAGTGTGGTATCCATACTGGTGAGTATTCTGCTGTCCTCCTTGTGCTACTCGAAGACATCTACAGAGACAAAACTTGGATCTCTTCTGCAAAAAGGATTCATAATGTTCCCCAGACCAGATTCTTTGCAGCTAATCCTCACTTGCCACAGCGGGATGGAAACGGGACTGCTGCGGGTGCAGTGGATTCTGGTTCCACCACAGCCCGATGCAGCTGGGGACCAACCTACCACTGCTACCCCTGGGTACAGAGATCTGCTCCCTCCTTTCCTTCAGCAGCAGAAATGAAGATGGATCTCTAAATCTTTCTGAATTTCAGCAAAGGCTGAAACTGGTCTGTTGGAAGAAGGAGAGAACCAGGAAACAGTAGCACCTGTGTTGCATAGCTTTGGGCAGTTCAATTATCCCTTCTCCAGTGAAATTCCCCTTTGCATAAGGTATGAATAATAACACTCAACTTACCTCGCAGGGGTGTTGCAGAGCACACGGTTAATTTTTTTTTACGGGGGTTTTAATGTGTAAAGCCCTAAACGAGTGCAAAGTATTATTGCAATTTAATTTTATTGAGGGTTAAACAGTGGTGACGTGCCCAGCTGAGCATTCGCTGGCAGCCAGCTCAGCAAGTGACCATCATCAAGCATGTTTGGCAGCGAGCAATGGACAAAAAAGGAAAATGGGGCTAACTTATTCCAGTTCTACATACTTTATTTTTCTCTCTTGCCACCATACGTTTCCCATGAAGCAGATGGAGGTGATCAAAATATCAAACCGGAACTCTTTGTTTTAACAGACAAATTTTACTGCATAAAAGGCAAATAAAGGTTAATGGCATGAAAATTTATCTTGTAGGAGGCTGAGAGAGTGGAAGTGCCTCCAAGCGTGCCCCGAATGAATGGTTCTTCAGTAATAGCTTTTGGAAACAGATTGTACCTGAGTAGTTAGGTGGCTGATTTTGCACTGGGCGTTAGCGTGCCAAGGGGGCCGGTTTCTGCACGTTTCATGCTGTTGCTGATGAGGGGTTTGCGTTGGACTGAAAGCATGAAGGGAAATCATTTGGACAGGGTTGGTAGCCTGTGGCCTCAGCGTGAGCCAGGGATGTGCAGGGAGGTGTGTGCAAGCACGTGCCGGATGGAGCTCCTGAGTTTGAAACGAGAGTCAGCGCCAGATTCCGACGTGTTTCTGTGTTAGAGCTGCCGAGTGTAAGTGAGGGAGAGGCAGCGTCTGTGACTTCTCCAGCTCGCTCTAATTCCGTGTGAAATGGGGGCTTTCCAGTGGTGGGGTTACTCCGAGCGCGATCGCACCGCGTTGCACCTCGGCGTGCGCAAAGTGCCTCCCGTGCACTTTGTTACCGCCTGCTCGCGCTCGTTAATTTGTATTAGGTGTGAAATGCAAAGGCTTGTCCTAATTACTGCTGGTAGATGAGAGCACAACTGAGTACCCATCTTCTGATAATCAGGGCTAACTTCTGCCCTCGGATAATCACACACCGGGCTCGCTGGAGATGGTGTATTCCTGCTGGGAAGGAGGGATTTGGCCCACGCTTTCTCGGTTACATCTTAGTTCAGTGTCTTTGCTCTGTGACAGTGTCCTGAGGGACAGCTCTAAAGGTGAGTGAAGCAGAGAAGGATCTTCCCAGTGCCTTTTTTTTTCAGGCTTTGGGCTAAAGTCTGCATCTTACCCTTGTTCTTTTTGTCTTTGAAAATACCACCCTGGATTTTCCCAGGATTTGCTTTCTTCTGTGGTCACTTACCCAGAGTGACAGCATCAGCTCTGCAATTAACTTCTCATTGAGTGGTGTTTCCGAAAATAACACCTGCTGCAAGAAAACAAATGGTGGAGATGCAGCATATGTTGCACATAATGATAATCTACTGCCTTTTATAAAAAATTACAGTATAAAATGTAGGGGACAAATCTCAAATCCTGTGAAATCCATGGCACAATGCCAGTTTATTTGAAAGAACCTTCCATTTCTCCCAAATTCTCACAAGTCCTTAACTACACTTTCCTTTCTCACATGCCACTCACACCTTTGAGACGATACTCCTTTTTTTGGCATTATTAATTATCATTATTGTTGTTGCTGTTATTATTCCAGGAGATCTGTATGGGAGGAATGCTGAAATCTGGATTAAAAATAGCATTTTCATGTCCTCCCACTCACTGTACTTCGTGCACAGAATGCCTTTTATAAATGCAGTCTTGCTGCTTGGCTAGATAAAAGAAGCTGTCACTTCATTTCCATATCGAAGTCGTTCCCGGGAGTATTTCATTGTTTTAGCAATAAAATTTTTCTAAAAGGCCTTTTATTTTGCCTGAGAAAGGTAACAGAAATGAACTTCTGAGTGGTTATTCCACAAAACAATTAGGAGAAAGCAAGACTGTCTGGATTTGATGTCGGGCGATTCGTAAGTGTATGAATTGCCTTTCGTGTGAGACAAGAGTCACTTCTCAACTGAAAGGCAAGTTAGAACCCCCTCCCCCCAGCCTTACACAGAATCTCAGGGTTTTTCCCTGGCTGGCAGAGACGTCGCTCGTCTTTATCAGCACTCTCCTCAAGAGATTTTGGACGTATCCTTAAGTTCAGTCCTGCTTCAAAAGGCACTTGCATGTCTTCTGATACAGATGCTTTCCTGCGTTACAGGCAGTCGCGGATAATCGTTGCCTGTTATTACAGTGCATTCATTTTGTCAGCAGGCACGTTCTGATTCTTGGAAGGCATGATGGCTCTTTGCTGTGCTGGGACTGAGCGTTTCTTGAAGCAGGGACCATCCTTTTGCTGGTTACCTACTCTGGAGCACGGTGGCTGGCCCAGTCCCTCCTTGCTCACGCGCAGCGTGCTGCCATCGCCTCTCACCCCTTCTCCAGCATCCCTCGCCCCTTCTCTCAGCTGGTCTGCGTCCCGTGCCAGCTTGATGTTCCCTTTCTCTGAATGCTGAGCGTGCTAAAGCATGTCAGGATTACAGCATCGAAGAAGTGCTGAGATAGAAAGCATATACAGTAAGTGAAAGGTCCTATGGCTTGTGTTTAGTACTCTCCTTTTTTTTTTTTTTTGAGGTTTCTCTCATTTGTCACCTGTTTTGAGCCATGTTTGTGTTTTGCTAACTGTGAATCCCCACAAGTACAGTTCAGTCAACGCAGGCAGCCTACTACTGTAGGTAGGTGTGTGTAATGAGGAACAAAAGGGAAGAGGAGAAAAACACTTTCTTCATAGCCAGGAAAGCCTTTGTAGCTTCAGCATTGCTTTTAAAATTACATTGTATTAAAGAAATGCAACAATTTCGGAAATTATTATTTATAGGAAGGCTTGTGAATTCAGGATGTGATATTCTGACTCACCCAACAGCAAACATGTTTGCACTCCGGCTGCGATGACTCAACACTGGCATTTGTCTCAAGTGTGGCAATTGTTTTAGCCCTCTGCTTGGTGCACCATGAATGAAACGACCGAGGTCTCCTGTTGCAGATTTACTACGTGCAGCTACGCTGGTAAATCGTGGGCTCAGCTGTAGAGTATTTCCTGTAAAGCACACACACATGCACACACACACATGCACGCACACACATATCCCCCTCCAAGTAATACTTTACTTTTAAATACTAGATTCATAGAAAGGAAATGCATAATTACAGTGCTGGCTTTTGCACCACATAAAGCAGCCCACATCAAAAGGTATTTGCCATTAATGTTTCAACAGGTAATCTCTGGATTTATTGCCAAGCCGTGTTCCTGTTACTTAGCTCTCGGTGTTGAAATCGTTGAAATCTTTGTTGTGAGCAGGCATAGTCATCTTAATCCTGCAAAAAAAAGTTAGTCAATAGGGCCTTTGTTTTCCAGCTCTGTGTTTCACGTTGCATCAGCAGCTCAGAAGACGTGGCCGTGCTGGAACCGGGGAGAAGGTTAAGGGTGGGTTCTGGGCTGGCTTCCTAAGGAAGCGAGGCTCACGTGGTGGCATTGTTTGTGCCTGCACCCGCACGTGTGTCCCCAGCCTGGTGGCTTTTGTTACTTGGGTCCTCCTCAACCCACTCTGCTGCACAGGTAGAGGCTACGGGGAAGCTGCTCCCTGAAGGCTTTGTGTAAGTAGGCAGATGAATAGCTGGGGGACCCTGTGGATCAGCCCAGTGTGGCAAAGGCCACAGCCCCAGCTCAAATCTGGCTGGCACCAGAGAATGGGTATGGTGGGCATCCACTGGGATTACTGCCACCACCAAAGATCAAGCCTTTTTTGCTGGTTTTTGTTAATGCTGCAGCTCACAGAACCATCTTCCTCGGGTGGTTTATCTTTGGCTTGTTATAATACTGCACATTAACAGGAACTTGAGCATTGGTTTTGGAGCTTCTACGCATTTGGATTCCTCCTTCAACGCTGTCTGTTTGCAGGAGAGCTGTAGCCATCATCTGTGAGATGTCTGAACGTTTAATGAAGGCCTAGCCCCGGAGCTTGTTCTCATCTGTAACAAGTCACAAGGGTGCTGCAGTTGCTTAGATATTACTCAGATATGCAGGAGGCTCATTGTCTCAACTCAGGGCTGAGCTGTGTTTTTTGCATAATAGCTTCCACAAAAGAAAAAGAGAAATATTTATGTCATGTAACAGAAGCATCCTCGGTGGTTATTTTTATTGCCTATATCTGTTCAACATTACTAGTTCTGAGCCTGAATTATTATGGACAATTTGCATTCTTTTTCCAATCTCTCTCGCTCAGGAGACCTGTAGGAATGACTGCGTTACAAACACGTAGGCAAGAGAGTTGTTTTTACTTAAAACATCTGTGTGAGAATGAGGAAGGCTGGCATGCTAAGAGAAATGTAAATCTCTGTTGAAATTCCCCCTCCTTCCTCCCAACGTTCCTGCTTTAAGAAGGTGGCAAATAGGGGGTGCTGATGTTAATGGGGTGATGGTTTTTTATGAACACACACATCATTAACATCTGATAGGAGGTTATTTTTGAGGTATTTTATTTCTTCCAGTTCTGTACTGTTGCTTCTGAGACAAAACAAGCTAGACAGCTTTCTTTTCACCCAGTGGCACTGTGCATTGCACCCACTGCCCACCTCTTAACTTGTTCTTTTAATACCTTATGCTCTGCTCCCTATGTGGGGAACATCGTGTAGAGCTTTGAAGCTAAACACAGTAAGTGAAGCACGGGACTAAGAACACTTTTAAGTCTTGTTGGTAAAACTGGGTGTTACTGGAGTACAAATAAAGAGTATGGTTGTGGTTGCTGCTGTCTAAAGGTGGTCTCAGAGGTCTTACAGTGGTATTTGTTGTGTTCTTGGGCATCATGTAAATGGAGAGTGTCAGTTTGAGCTGGCATGCGCATTTCACATTTATAATTGTGGTGATGAACATTCACCTGTTTTCTGAGCACTGTCAGTGTGAGGGAATAGGTAACAAGAGCTGCAGGGAGTGCTCTGAGAGCAAAGTTTCTTCCACTTTTTCCAGATAACAGGTTTTGAAGGACTGTTGTCTAGGGAGTAGGGATGAGGAAGCCCCTTCCCAGTTACTTGCATGGGTTGATGCTGAATCCATGGGTGGTTTACCTGAGCCTTAAGTTGGGAAAAATACCTGCTGTGGTGTAATGATGAATAATACTTTGTAGATGAAATCTTGGGACGCTGATTTCTAGACAACAGTTAACATGGGTTGTGCAGAATCAGTAGTGGTTGCTGCACAGGAGGGTGTGAGCTGCAGCCTTACTCCTTCAGCCCCACATCCTGGTCCTGCCTGCCTGCTGTTTTCAGGCAGATGTTCCCATCCTGCCGCACTACATTTTCCTGGTGAGTGAACGTTCACACTGGAAATGCCATTCACACAGGGCTGGGTGGCCCATGGACACATTCACAGACCTGGGGAAGGTAACGTGGATCTCCTTCCCCCTCCTACAAGGTACGGGGCAGGATGGATCCTTTCCTTGTCTGAGCCTCGTGATCTGCATGCTGTTTTTCTGGTTTAGGACCTGCAGGTTATCCAAAGTGCTGACAGCTTGATTTGTTATTCCCTTACACCCCGACACAGTTATTCACCCTGCAGAAAGTGGGTGTAGCACCTTGTGCAGTTGGGCATTTCACTACAGACCACGTGCAAAGCCGTGGGAAGTTCTTGTTTACGTGACAAAAGCTGTGGAGAATCAATCCTTGGATGAGGAATGGGTGCTAACCAGAAACAGGAGTGATGCCTGCCTGTTTTATGCAAACGAAACCACTTTTGTCCTAAGGTGATACTGCTTTACCTTAGGCTTCAAGTAGGCATAATTGTGATTTAAGTCTATTTTACACTAGCAGAACAACTGATGTAAAGATGACTCCAGAGCAGCCTTCGTACACCAGACAAAATGTCAGGAGATTTTCTGATGTGTAAAGTTCAGCACGGCTGGTGTAGAGAAGCTTTTATTACCTTGAGGTCTAAAAGACAGCTAATTCTTGGTTGGTTTGTGGAGCTTTTGATCCTTTCCATTAGAATCTTTTCTATATGTATAAAATCAGCTAAATGTATTGAAGATCTTTTAGAAGTTTTTTCCTGGCACGATGGGCACATTAGGTAACTGAAATCACACACACGCTTCAGGAAGATACCTTTCCCATTTGTGGTGGGGCAGGATTGAACCTGTCTAAAACTACTTCATGCAGAAGGAGAATAAAAGAGGAAATGAATGATGGTTTTATTTGAGTTGAAGGATTAGTTGTGGGATAACAGCGAACAATGAAACGACTTGGGAACAACGCTGCCGTCTCTTAAACTGCTGATGTGTGAATTAGGAAAACCAAGTTACATGATGCAAGAGAGTGAGGAATGGCAATGAAAAACCTGCAGGAAAGGACTAGAAAAACGGTGATCTCTCACTGCCTGCTCTTCAAAGCAAGATGGAGAGCATGACCTTTTCCTGGAATAAACACAAAGTATTGCACAGAGCCGACTTCTGCTTTTGAGGTTTGCCAATTTGCAGTTGCTCACTTGTACTAGGGTTCTTATTTGTTGATTGCCCTGGGGTCCAATTTTAGTATCTAAATACTCCCAAGAATTACTTCCATGTTCGTTGCTTTGAGGTCTGTTCCCATCTCAATTACACTTCTAATCTGTCAACTCAGTGTCATTTTTAGCACTCAAAGGCAGGGCTGTGCTGTGATAGTTGAACAACTGTAATGCAGGGAGACAATGAGAAACAGCTTCCTTGCATATCACCTCCCATGTATGGCCGAGATGTGATCAGTAACCATGTATGTGGTAACGAGTCATTGATCATGTGGTGAAAACCTGGTTGTACTGCAAACCCACCTTCTGTGGTGGTCCCTCCAGGTTGTGTCTCTTTTGCATGATTCAAGAAGCACATGTCATCGCAGCTTGGTGGATCTGCATGCCAAAGAGATCGTCCCAGTTATGAGTGCTCTGCTCTTCAGGCAAGGATTGTGCTTCAAGAAGCAGCGTATCCCCCTGCACATCCTGAACTTTGTGCTATGCTGTCTTTAAATCTTAAGCATAAAAATGTCTGGGACATTTTCAGGCAGACGTGCCTTGCCCCTCGCAGAAAGAAGTGCCTGTGGTTAAGGTCAAGTGAGCAAGTTGTAGCAGACTAAACTGGCTTGTGAATTTACAGTGCATCACTTGCTCCACAATAACTGGCTGTGTGCGTGGTGCAAAGGCACCCTATGGTAAATACAGCATCTCCCACCTGTTTTTTCCCCGAGGGGTTGGCAAACTTGCTTTGTGTCATCTTTCCTATGACATAAGTGCGTGGAGAAGGGCATCTGCCACAGAGCACTGCCTTGTGTCTCAAGGATGCTGCTTCTCTCTTGTCCCCGTGTCCACATGCTAGCAGAGGTCTGCGAGTCAAGTTCCAGGCCAGCAGCAGGACAACTGTGTAGTTAGCACAAAATGCTGGCTCCTGTTTCAGTCATCAGAGCCTTGTTTGACTTGAAGAGAATCAAACCCCTCATCCCGCCTCCTGAAGTTAGTGGAAGGACTTTCACCGAGTGTGGGTGGGTTTCAGCCCAGTGCCACACGCAGCTGACTCTCCAGGGAGGGCAGAGGAGTCCATGGAAGCATGAGCTGAAAAACCTGGTCTGGGAGGCAAGGTGCACATGGAGTAAACTTCCCTGCTCTCACTAAAAATCATAGGAAGCCTTCTGATTTAGGCAGAAATATTGAATGTTTTCTTGGAGTCTTCTGGATTCCATGTTCAGGTTCCTCTGAGTGTTGGATGACAAGAGTTGAAGATTAAAAATTGGAATTTTTAGGACATTTTTGGATTGCCAAATTATTGGGGGAAAAGAGAACAAACATAATTTTGAAAATGCTGACATGTTTCATTATAACACTTAGAATCAAAATGCTAACACATAGAAACAAAATATTTTTAGTATTTTGAGCTTAAAGTTGTTATGGATTTTTTCAGTTTGAGATTAATATCATTTAAAGAAAAAAAAAAAGTGGCTTGAAAATAAATTGGTTTGGATTAAGCGAAATTTTGAGGGTTGACTTAAAAAAGTTTGTGGGTTTTTTGTTTTTTTTTCCTCTTTCAGTCTGCTCTCTTAAGTTAAAAGGCTGCAAGATGAGGTGTGATGGTGTACTTCTCTGTTAGACAAGCAGCAGAGTCCCATCTCAGTAGAGGAGAGAAGCTGTGGACCAGAGTCCTGGAAGCGTAGCCAGGGCCTGGGTTATCTGAAGGACCTTGAGGTTGCGGTGCCTCTGTCACGCAGGAGCAGCACTTCCAGTTCAGAGTTCCTTACGCTGGGAAGGCTTTTGTGACAGGTATCTTGCATTGTGACAGTCCACCAGGGAGAGGATGAAGGTGCATGTAACTGAGACTAGTCATCATCATCCTGATTGTCAGTGCACCTCAGAGTCCCAGCCAGCTGGACGCTGTTTCGTGGACACTGCTCTGCCAGGGCTTAGCCCCAGAGAGGAGATCCAGCAATCCTACACCAAAGCTGGATCAGCTGGGCAGATACCTCCTGCTTTGGGGTTTGGAAGATTTTGTTGTTCTTGCTTTGTATGTTCAACTAAACCAGACCATCTCAGGGCAGTAAACTTTTCTGAATAGTTACCACTGAGTTGCCTTCCCTCTGCTCTTCACCCATGAACTGCTCTTGTCCGTCTGTCTGACTTGTTTCCTGCCTTCACATAGGGTGAGATTCATCTGCATTCATCTGTAGCCATCAAATCTGAGCTCAGTGTCTAGACTCACTTTATGGAGGGAGAGAAGCAGACCTTTCTAGAGAGTGATTCATTCTGTCCTAAAGCAGATGCTTAAGATAGGTCAATTAATCATTTTCTAGATTGCCCAGTTTCCGCCACTGAACGCCCAGAGAGCTTGTGCTGACTCAGGTGTAGACTTTTATCCTGCATGTGGTTTCTGTTCAGGGACATGGATCACACCATAGCACTGGCAGGATGTGATCTGTGTGAACGGATCCTGAAATTACATGTGAAACACTTGAGGAGCCTTACATCGAGGGGATAGGAAAGGTTTGTGGCACAAAGTGAAACTGGCAAGCACGGGTAGACCGTGGCAACCTCTCCAAAAATGTTCAGTTCAGGCTCTGTGGAAATACACACTTAAATATTTGAAGTATTCTGTGTGGGGTTCCCATAAAAATGAAGCACAGCAGTTACCCCAGAGCCCAGTAAAAGGGCTGAGGACAGACTGCTACCTTGTACAGTAGGTCAAAAAAAATGAGTTGGGCCACAAAGAAATTCTTTAAAAAGAAAAAAAAGTATGAACTGCACAATATTAAAAATCTCAGATCTGAAAAACACGTCCTACTGAGGAATAGTAAGAGAGTGTGTGTGTATTTTTGGTCTCAGTACTTCTCTGTTGCAGTATGACAGATAGATAACCAGGTTGTGTCCCCTGTTAATTCATTGAGAATAAAGATCTTCCTGTGTGGGTCTCCCCTGGGCTGTGTTTGCAGACACTTCTCAAAACAACTATCCCGAGTAGTTTTTTCTTCTTCTTTTTAAGGAACTCTCTGAATTATCTGAACTGGGTTTTAATTGTTGGCTATAAGAGGTGCATAGTAAATGACTCGTCCTATCCTGGGTGGGTGTTTGAAATACACTCACTCTGTGCTGGAATCTCCATCCTGGGGGCTCATTAAAAATGCATTTCTTCAAGGAGGTGTAGGAATCAATTGTTCATTTGTTAAACAGCTCTATGTATTTTCCCCTTTTTACCCTTGCTCTCCTTTCTTACTTTGTTTTGCTTTTCTTTTACAGCTCCATCTTACTTTATTTGAAAGAGGAAAGCCCGGGAGGACCTGTGAGCAATCCGTGGGTTTCTGCAAAACCTTCATGCTAAAGGATAATCCAGAATTCCCCGGAGAAGAACATAGTGAATGTTGTGAGTTTCTAGCAGCGATAACATGTACCTGCAGCTGTGTCTTTTGGGGGGAGATATCTGCACTGTAGTGTTTGATCCTGTCCCTGTGATGCACTGAGCATCTTTCTGTTCTCCTGAAGGCAAAGGCAGGTGTGTTTGGGTTGGGCAGCAGAGCCACGCTTGAATTACTCTCCCTTCCTTTTTTTTTTCTTTAATGTCTTCAAGGGCAGGATGAGGAAAGATGCTACGTTTCTTTTTCTTGGACTGCTACAGTTATTTAACACGTGACTGGTGCTCTTCAGTTAAATATATAAGCCTGCATTTAGAGGCCTTGTGACTGTAGCTTAACAAAAATGAAAAATAGCACAGGTAACAGTTCAGCAAGCTACAGGTCAGACATGCTCTTTCAGTGTTGAAATTACTTGGGCACTTTCAATTTAGAGGAATGCAAATGTGGTTATTTGTGCCTGGCATTCCAAACTCCTGTTGCTTTGATCAGTTTGCTCTATTAGTTTGAGTATTTTCAATGCAAATGCTACAAACATCCTCACAGAGGAAAGCAAGAATGCTCTGCATGACAGGTTTGAGATCACTCCTTATTTGTGTCTTAAGGACAGAACCTTGGGAATTTCGAAATTAGGTAAATTAGTATTGAAACCCTTATGCCCCAGGTATGCAGTGGTCCTTCAGGATGTCAGTAGGGATGAAACAGCTGTAGATTATTCCAGTTGGAGCAAATTATTTTTTCCGCTTTCCATACATTTGGTAAATATATATATATTTCTTCTGACTGCTGGACATACCTTCTAGCTCCCTGAAAGTTGGATGCCCTCCTTCACTCTGATTTTCCCTTTGGGGTCAGGCTTTAGAAAGCAGATTGAGACAGAGTCTAAGGCTCCCAGACAGAGTCTAAGTGGCTCCCGAGAGTCACTTGCAGAAAGATGTTAGAGAAGACACTGAAAAATCTTCATCATCTCTCCCCTTTCCCATCTGCTTTGATCTCACTGAAATAGTTAACAAAGCTGACATTTGGAGTTGTTAGTTGCTAATACCACTAAGCTGCCAAGTTAGTAACTCATTAAGATGAATAAGAGGCCTCTGAGACCTAGAGCTTCTCAGTGTCTTTGTATCCAAGCAGATGTGGCCATATTGGCTTATTCCACACTCTGAAAGACTTCTGTGAAACCACAAGGTCTTACTTTGCACGCTGACATCCTAGAGTAGAGGAGGGCAGCCTTAAATAATAATAATAACAACACAACTGTCCTAGCATGCGGAGCTATTGGGCTAACAGGAGATGTTTGTTCAAGATGTTGCAATCACCTCCACCAATTGCAACAGCAGCATCTCCTCGTACCAAGGAGAGCATTCCTCGGGTCCTCCACGGTACGTGGCGTGCCGGATCAGCCAGATAAACCACATGAGAGGAGGAGGGGATTGTCAGCCAGTACAGGGGGTGGAGTATCTGTCCATGGTGTGATTGTTACATTCTGCCCTGTCCTAAATGGTTCAAAATGAGCCCACTTAAAGCGTAGCACAGTGGTCTGGTGCTGCGGTGCCAAAACCCTGAATTACACTCAGGAGGCCTGGGTTTGCACAGAAAAAGCAGCATGCTTCTCAACAGCTATGGATGGAGAGAAGGTGCTCCTGGGAACAGCCCTCACCCTGGCATCCAGGACGGGTTTTGTTAAGGGAGTCATTCATGGGTGATGGAGAGGTCTTTAGAAGATCCTCCATAGTGTATTTTGTCACCTGGCTTCTGCTCGGAGGACACTGCTGTGTGAAGGAGGCGGTTGGCCAGCTTCCTCCTCTCCCCACCCCTCTTTCCTTTATCCTCTTGGGGAGAACAGAATGCCAGAGATGAGGAGGGATGGTGCTTCTGCTGAAAGGAAATGCCAGCATACAGTGGTTTTCCTGGGAAAGGCTTCTCTCCTTCCCTCAGTGCTTGCAGGGTGTTGTCACGTTAAGATGTAGGGAAAGCGATCGGACCTTCCCCATCGCGAGCAGTAGCTGTTCTCACCCCTCCCACAACCTCCTCCTGCCACCCAGGCATATATCGGGGGGGGGGCAGTAAATTGGGACCAGTGTCTTGTATCCACCTAGAAACTGCCTGTTTAGTAAACAGTACAAATTTCTCGCTTCCTTTCTCCTGCTCTGCTCATTCGGATGAAGCACATTTCTGGAATAGCAGAGCTTGTACAAATCAAGTCCATATTCCCCTTCTGCAGAGAGAAAAAGGGATGTCAGGAGGATTCGTTAAGGAGGAACATTTATTTCACTTAGTGAGGGGTAAAAACAAGTCAAGGCTCCTTTGCTCTCGCAGGAGGGTACCTTGTGAATTCCAGTGCATGGTTTTGTAATTTTCTGATAGGATTTAGGTATCCTGAGGGGTTTTTTTCCATTTTGAAAACATATGCCACAGCTTTTTTGGAGTGCTAGCCACACAAGCACAAACACATTCTGACAGGAGCAATGAATAAACTCTTCATATTCCTCACTCGCAGGCATTTCTTCACTTTATTTTTTTTCCTTGTGCTTATGCGAAAACCTCTGGCACGGTTTGTGGGAAATGGAAAATATATCTCTGAATTCAGTATCTGTCAATAACTGAGACATCTTCAGTTGATCTCCTATCTGTAGCTGTTATTTTGGGCAAACTGCAGATGGCAGGATAGTAAACATCTCTGCTCTTTGCTCCAACAGGCTTTCTGTGCCCGCCTTGGGTGCGAACCCACCGCTGTAAGGGCTGACCCCAGAGAGGCTCTAGGGACCCCACAAGGCTTAGCCCCAGTCCCTGCCCATTTTTGAGCTGCCAACTCCTTGCTCCACATCTTGGCCCTCCTTTCCCCTTTCACCCTGCTTCTGTCTCATCCACACTTCTCTTGCCACTGGCTGTTTTTCCTGGCACCTGGAGCTGTGGCAGAGACGGGAGCAACAGCTCCTGGAGCTGCTGTCAGTGCTGCTTTTTGTACACGAGTGATGAACAGTGAACGGTAGTGAGCCTTTTACAGTGGTTTTCTGGGAGTAGCCTTCTCCTCCCACACCTTGAGCCTCTGCACTGGGTTTGTGGTGTGGTTGGAAGTGATGCCCAGTGTCTGTTCAAACAGTGAGGAGCTGTGCACATCTCAGAAGACCGTTGGGAAGTTTGAACACGTGCAGCCTGAATGTTCCTGAATGTCTTTGCTTTTCAATCACAGAATGGTTTGGGTTGGAAGGGACCTCAAATACCTAGTTCCAACCTTCCTGCCACAGGCAGGGACACTTCCCACTAGACCAGGAGTTGCTTTGCTATCTGTATGCTAAACCACTTCATGGTTTTCTATGGAAATTACCAGGCTGCCAAACAAAGAGGGAGCTGCGTGTGTCCGTTCTTCCAAACAACTGCCCAGTATGTGCCACTCAGTGTTTATGGGGAGAGGGAAAAAGGGAAGAATCACTGTCATTGGAGAAATGTCTCTCAGAAATGTCTGTAATTTATTCCCAGGCATTATTCTTCATTAAGAGCTACAGCCAGCTGCAGCTTCCCTTTAAATAGAAATTGCACTTTGTAGGCATGCTACACATAGGGCTACAGGTTCTGACATTTCTCTGCCAAAGAGCAGAAGTATTTCTCACCAAATACATGTTTATTCAGAAAGTCTTAGTTCCTTGCTTTTATTTCATGTCACATACTTCTGCTGACCAGTGAAGCACAGCTCAAGGCTAAACATGTGGGAGAGGAAGCTGAAACAGTTTGGCTGTCTTGCAGGGCTTCAAATTCTGGGCCTTTGGTTGGCAGCTTATTTTAACTGATGAACATTGGATGAAGTGGATGTTGCAGTAGAACAGCAGAACTGCTGTGCTGTGCAGAAGGCAGTGGTCAGTGGTAGGTGTTTCTGCATGTCAGGTTGGCTCACCCCTTGTAGCCCCAGGCCACCGTCCTCTGAGTGCACGGGCAGCAAACCTGCCCCATATAGCCAGTCTGTGGGCATCTATGGACGGCACGGGGGAGCTGGGCCGTGTCTGCTTGCCCCTGCCAGCCGGCAGAGAGGTGTCCAGAGTGGCTTTCAACTCTGCAGAGAGTGTGCAGTGATGAGGCCATAAGCCACCAGAGCTCAGGGACCACAGCATGGTCAGATAGATGCCTTTATATTCACATCTGTGCAGCCTCCTTGGATTCACCTCTCTCTTTTGCACATCGCTGCTGGCTGGCTCCTCCACTCATGACTTCTAACCTGTCTTTTCCCTACTGTCTTTTCCAGCCTGGACTTCCTCCTTTGTCTCCAGGGCTTATCTGCTGGATCCATACTTTCCATTCGGTGTGCCAGCCCGTACCACTCCAGTAGATGACACTGCCATCATAGCAGCCTTTTGTAATCTGTGGTTGCCTTTTGTAATCTGTGGCTCTGCTGCTCCTGTCAAATACAAGATGTCTTCCTCCTCCCTGTCCTCTAGTTCTCCCCACACACCCCTAAGTTTATGCCTTGCAGTATGCAATTCATGTATTAAAGTAATTTTTAGTTAGGTCATTCATTACTCTTTCTTCTCGGCTGATGTAGCTTCCAGAGAAGAGGGAAGTTGTAATTTCTCCAGGGCTAAAATCCAAGTCTTTGATAGGCAGGCATGATGCCTGGGGCCACTACATGTTGCTACCGGTTGTCAGCTTTGTAAAACTTACCCTGCAGAGCAAAGAAATCTGGGCACAAAGATTGTTCTCTTCTCTTACCGTGGCAAGCTGTAGTTTCCCAGTCTGTTCTGCTTTCCCTTCATTGTCTTCCAAGCAAATGGCTGTAAGATTACGACTCCCATGTTTGGACTGAGAACAGCTTTTGCCTGAGCAAACAGATTTCTCTTTGGCAGTCACTTTAACTGCTGCCCCAGCTTTTTGCTGTCAGCTTTGTTTCACCATTTGGCGTTAGGGAAGTCCAGGCAGCACTAGTGCACAGGAGCGAGCGAACGCCGCGAGGAAGGCAGGTAAATGCATTTGTTAATGATTACAGTACCAGGGTGCTTGCAGGGTGGTCCATGAGAACAAAGCATCTCCTGTAGTTCTACAGAGTGGCTTATGGTTGCTCTTATTTTTAACTTGGTGGTGTCTGCTGGAGAAACTTCAGATCCTGGCTTGCAGCGCTCCTTGGTCCAGGAGAGTTCCGGCGAAACCAAGCAGCAGCCTTGGGAACCTCGCCCAGCCATGGCAGATTGACAGCCTGAAGTGAAAGCTGTGCAGGTTGTGTCTGGGGTGAAGCTGACCAAAACACAGGTGTCCCACGCCCGGGAAACTGTTTCTTCTGCTGCTCTTCTGCCTCTCCTCTGTTCCACCGCTGGTTTTTGGTGCTGCTGTCTTAGTGAGCACGACTGGGGAGCCGGTTTGCTGTGCCCATGATGACCCCACAGTATCTAGTAGTCTGCTGGTGCTTCTCTCAAATCTGATAATGTTGGTGGCAGCGACAGCAGGAAGAGAATAAAAATCAGGCTCTCCTAGAGGGGAGGGTTTTTTCCATTTTGTCTTTGGCACGTGCATTCAAAAGGAAAGGCTGCTGCTACTGCTGGGTTGGTTAAAGGGGATCACAAGCCCTCTGTTGCTCATATTTACTCCAGGTTCATTTGCAGCCTGCTAGGCATGTTGGCCCTGGATGCTTATCTTGGGAAGAAATATTAAATACTCTCAGACAGACGGGCAGTATGGGTGCTATGGGTGTTCTTTCTCAGCGAGTGTGATGTGTCTGGTTGTTAGTCAGCCTTGGTGTTTCCAGCTGCAGACACTGCTGAATGTTTCAGAGGCACCTGATGGCACAAAGGTTGGGAGGAAGGAGATAAAGTAGCAAGTTACTGGGGGTGCTCTTAGCTGCTTTCCTTGTTGGGGTGTCAGAACTAGAGACAAGCTAAGGCAATCTGAGGTACTGTAGTCTTGTACTGATTGATTTCCGATGGTTTCCCTGGTATCTGGTTAAGTAATAGAAACCCCCTTCCCACTACAGCAAATCAAATTTATTGCACTATGCAAGTTACTGCCAAGTTATTTCACTAGTGATAGAAGAAATCTGAGGGATAAGGACTGCATTAGGTGAGGAGGGAAAGGTTATTTTTGGTTTCTGTGCCAGGCAACTTTGTTCAGAATTGAGGTGGTGATTTATAAATTCCTTTTGTCTCACTTCCAACGTTTGGACGCAGTGAATCCTGCTAAAGCATTACCAAAGCAGTGCCAGTTGAAAGAAGATGGGCAAAACCTGCTTTGGCTTCCCTGGTGGCTGGACATTTGTGACCAGAGCTGTGGAGATTCCTTGCAATGGAGAGGTGTCTGTGATGGAGGCAGTAGTCAAGTTGTGCATTAAGCCTTCAGCTGCCAGGAGTGGGTTTCTCTGTCAGATAAAACCTCTCTTCACAACAGCTTCATTTAGCATTTCTGATGCAAATAGTTCACAAAAGAATTCCTCAGGTAATGTGAACCTCTGGTGTAGTAAAAGTGAGTTTGACACTCAGGGTGGGGCAACAGGAAGGTCATTGAAGGAGATAGCACTTTTCATGTCCACAGTTAGAGAGGTTTGGGTCTATTTTACACTTTTGGAGAGGAGTGGTGTTTGTTTTCCTGTAAAACCAGACACTGCGAGCCACTTTGTTAGAAAATCAGCTTCAAATGGAGAAAAAGGGCAAAATAATGTCTCTGTCATTCAGTCTGTGTCATGTACTGCTGCTGTTTGAGGCAGGAGGGTCCTTGTAACTCATTCCTGAGTTAAGACATATCCTTTAGATCCCCAGTAGGAATTACAAAGATTCTTATTTTTACTAGATCCAGTAAAGGGTTTGTATAACTATCTTTACTCAACCTGAGGGATAACCTGCAGAGTGATCAAGGAGATATAAGTACAGACTCTTCCTTCTTGTTGTCATTGACCAGTCAGACCAGTTCAGCTGAAGGGGTTTGTCTTAGTGAGCAGTCCCACTGCTCCTGTTGGCGTTCGTAGAAGGGGTGAGCGAGCTGCAGAGCTTTATATGTCTTCATTATGGGGTGAAGTCTCTTCTTAAATTAAGTCTTCATTAGCTCTTGAGATTTCTTGTTGTTATTATTATTCTAATGTAATTATCACTTCCCTTCAGTCAGCCTTCTGCTTGCCCACTTACAAATAAACGCTTTCCATCTGGAGAGTATTTTGAGATGAGGAAGGTACAGTGGAGTAGTGAAACTATTGTTAGCACTGTGTTGTTCTTCTCTTCAACTACCTAGACTGCTATACAAGGAAATAGAAGAAGTAAATACATGACAAACATAATAAGAGCCTTCTCTTTCCAAAAAGATGATGCAGAAGACGACTGTTACCTGCCTAAACATATGCAATGGGAGAAAGCATCATGGCTCGAGCTGTAAGATCCCTGCAGTTCTTCCCTTCAAAAAGGCAGCATTAAGATCTGAGGAGTTGCCCCACTCTGCTCTCAGGTGACATGTTGCTTGAGCAGTAAGTAGTTCTTGGGCGTAATGAAATGCGAGCTGAGGGCAGGGAGGAAGAAAGGCCCAGTCACGATGGGTATATCTGTGCATCCGAGCCTTGTGCGGAGATTCCCGAGCTGACAAGGTGCTTTGCTTAGGCGAATTAGTCCTGCTTCTCCCCTGACATCTTCCCTGATTATGCTAATTGGACTGAGCAGGGTGCTACCTGACACTGGTGAGAGTCACACAGGGGTGTCTACAGCCTGCTCTGCCATGGACCCTGTAAATGTCTGAGCCCGCTCAGCACAAGCCCATGAGTCTGTGCCATGTGACTGGGCAGCTCAAGTGTTGTTTTTTTTTTTCCTGTGCTATTTTTCTGGGGTTTTATTTCCTGGACTTTTTATTTTATGTACAAGCAAGAATCACCCAGCCTTGGGTGGCTTGCTGGGACTGCAGTAAAGGTACTGAGCTTTGGGGAAGAAGTCAGAAAATGAGGCCTTGGAACAAGCTACCCTGGAAAGTGGTTGAGTCACCATCCCTGGAGGTGTTCAAAAAGTGTGTACATGTGGAACTTCAGGACATGGTTTAGTGGTCATGATAAATGTTGGGTTGACAGCTGGACTTGGATCACATTAGAGGTCTTTTCCAACCTTGATGATTTTATGATTCTATGGGCTACCTGCCTGTAGCTTTCTTGCTTTCTGAAGTCCTGCTACATGTCTTTTGTTCTCTTCATTTTGTTGCACGGGAATGACTTCCCTGCTTCTGGAGGTGGTCGTCTGGAACTCCAAGGGGAGTGAGGAGTGGTGCTTGTGAGGGGACAGAAGTACTTCAGCAGATAATCAGAAATGGTCAGACAGAGGAATAAAAGTGTGAAGAACTTACACTTTCTGCTTTTCATTGTTTTTACTTGTGCAGGACTGGCAGAAAAATGGGTTGGCAGGTTGAATTAGATTGTGAAACCTCACTAATTAGCTCTGCATTCCCCACTCCACCTCTCCCTTCTCCCTTCCCAGGTGGGATTCTTGTAGAATAGAGTGCAGGGATAGGTGACTTTCATAACTCATTGTTTTAACATTCAATTCCAGATGTAGCTATTGCAACATAAGTAATTTTGCTATCAAATATTGTTGCAAAGACATTGAGCTTACAGAAGACAAGTTTTAGAAGAAACAATCAAAAAAAACACCCCGACAACCCCAAAATAGCAACAAATAAAACTATTTTTGCTCATTTTTAGTAGCAGTGACTTTTTACACTCCTGACTCTTCTTCCTTTGCCTGCACCTTCCTGAGAAATGCAGTTAAGAATGAATGCATGTGTATTGACATATGCATGTGCCTATCTATATATACATTGATCTCAGGGAGCCTGGGAATGTAAAAGCAACTGCAGAAACGTATGCTGGTTTTGGCAAGTTGTTTGTTTTAGTTGCATTTAAAAGGTGCGTTAATGTTCTGCGTCTGAAGCCTGGAGTGTGATAGTTGGATCTCCTGTCAAAAGATGGATGTCCATGTTTCATTCCATATTGTGAAATGGTAGTTCTCAAAATATGTCAAGCCACTATCATGAATAAATAGCTGCACTGTATTATTTTTGGGAGTAGCAGTTTCCAAGACAGTATGATCGCAACCATTAAGTGAGTTGAAAGTGTTTTGAAAGAGTAGAAAGAGCTTTGTTGACTAAAATGGCTGGGTCAGAGCTGAAAAGGAAGAGTTTGCTGTTTTAAAACATAGCAGACATTTTAGGCATTCTTATCAGGGTTCTTCAGTAACTCAGTTGTGTGAAAGACTGATAAGGGAACGTGCAATAGCAGCCCTCATCATTTAAAGTGCCCAAACTTGGCACGTTCTGTGGTAATGTAAGATAGTAATAAATAAAAATCTTGTGTTTTGGAATTCCCGGGTCTGCTTATTAGCAGATCAGCACGTAAACACTGGCTCAGTGTGGCTAGTACTAGAAAGATATGTTTTGTTCTTGTGAAGGGGGGTGTGCTGGCTCCGCACCCCTGGAGTGTGTATGAGACGGGCTAGACTCAGACTGAGCTGTACTCCACACTTTCTAAAGGAAGTCTGTTCTGTATAAAACATGCACAAAAACACTATGTCGAGATTTTCTCATTGTAATGCAGGTATTTAAGTCAGGACTGTTAGTTTCTGGTTTCACTTAAGCTACTTAATACCTTGCCAGGAACACCTTAACAGCACAACTCTATCAGAACTGTAGATCTCATGTTGCTCCTCAGCCAGACTGAGACTGGCAGTTTCCAGTTTGCTCCCAAAACTGCACACTTTTGAGTGCATAAACTTGGTTTGAAAGAGCTGGAAGAGATTTGTTCACTGAAACATCTGCATTGGGATTGAAAGTGGAGAGGGGCAGATGGAAGAGCACTGGACAGCTGGTGGCAGGGGATGAACCCCAGCTTTTGCACCCCATGGCCTCTGTAGGCCTCTAGTAGCTGTTTTTTTTCTTACCATCTTGAGCCCTGAGCCTGCTTTTTGACCTGTACTTAGACTCTTAAGGCCATCTGATGTGTCAGGGCTGGAGCCTTGAAGCTGCAAGGAATGGTCTTTGTCCACGGTCAAAGAGGGAAACCACCATGCCAACAGAAGGCCTGTTGGCTGGTGAGACCAGTGCCAAGGGTGATCACTTCTTCAGGAAAGCAACTGGAAGCAGGATAAATGGTCCTTGTTTGAGGTACAGTTGATATTTTCAGGCTTGTGGCATAGTGCATTTAAGCTCCATGAAGGCATTGCTTTTTAAATGTTCCTTCAGGACTTCAAAATGTTGCAGAAAGCAAAGCAAACTCATTGTGGTTGTGCAAAGTTAGCGTGGTGCAGCTGAAACTGAAATTGCACTCACATGAGTTCAGCCTCGGTGCCTGTAGTGTGCTGGAAAGCCCAAGTGCTTTGGTATAGAAGATGTTCATCATAGTAAAGCATCTCTTTTTTGGTTCTGTGGGGTTTTTTTTTGTCTTTCCATTTTTGTTTTGGTGAGATGGTGTGGGGGGCGAAGAGTTTCAGATTGATGATTGTTTGTCTGTAAACTGTCTTACTGGAATGGAGACTGTAGGAGGCTTTCTTACGACTCTTAGTCAGACCAGTGCCTTATCTCAACAATATCTGACCCTTGAAGATGCTGCATGTGGCTCTCCTCCAGCCTACCTGGCTGATCAGGGCTGACGGCATGGTCATGCTTGAAGCAAAGTTAGAGGCTGCTCATTTGGGGAACCATTCCCATTATCAAACCACTGCCTTCTTGAAAGTCCTTCCCTTCTGATAGCATCCTTTCACTTATTTATTTTAATGTATTTCGAAGGTGTACCAGGAAGGAGAACTTGATACCCTGATGAAGGATAGCACAAAACGAGGGCAGTGCTGTGTCCTGACATGGTACTTTTTGACATTGCATTAATATGCAACAACCTGCAGTGGTAGCTATGCAGCAGCTCAAAGCAAACACTGCAAAAACTTTGATCTCAGGCAGTGTTTGTCACTACAAATGTAATTATCTGTGTGGACCATCAGTCGTAAGACTAAGTGTGGGAGAGCTTGTGGTATCCAGGCTGAGGCATTTCTACCCCGCTGGTGTCGAACAGGCTGACAGCAGGTAGGAGGCTGATGGCAGAGGTCAAGTCTTGCTGGGCTCATTATTTGCCTTCTGTTTGATGGTGGAGCAGGGGAGAAATTATTTACCTTTACCTGAAAGGAATAAGAGAGGAAGAAATACAGAGGAGAATATGTAAGATTAGAGAATTAAAGTGGCCATTCACACTGCTCATTCTTACCATTTCTTGCATTAAAAAGTAAATTCAGGAATTCCCATCTCCTTATTTTCTGGGGTTTTTTTAGATTTAACTTATAATGAGAGGAATGTTCTTCCCCTGGTAAGAAGCAATTCTGACACAGAAAACTTGAAACCTAAGGGATAAGAGAAGCAAAATTGCATTGTTCTAATAAAAAAGTAACTGACTGATTACTGATTTCTTTATCCCACTGATTACTTTAGCCTTTCCCATGCAAAGGGAACAAAGGAAAATGGTAAAAATTAAGCCTTGGAAAGGTTTGGCTGAATAGGGCTAAGCTTGGAGCACAGTGGAACCATTATGGGTTTCCTTGAGTGGGCCCCCCAGGAGTTTGAGAAGACCCCTGATCAGAAAGCTGGAGTTCAGATTCCACCTTCTCCGTTGCTCCAGCTTCTTTGGGTTTCTGTTTTGGTTGTGGCTTGTTTCCTAATTTAAACAGTCCCCTCTGCAGTGTACTTTCAAAATTCTCCCCTTTACTTTCTGCGTGCAAGGAGAGTAGCTGGTGTTCAGGGATTCACCTACTGACTCCTGCAGCCCTTGCCTCTCGTGCTGCGTGTGGTTTGGGATGACTCCACCAGTGGGGCACTGACCTGCAATCAGGAGATGTAGTGGCAGAGCCAGGTAGAAGAGCTATCTGATGGGGGACTTGTCGTGACCAGTCAGTGCTGCAGCCATAAAGTGGAGATAATGATACTGATATCACTCCTTGGTAAAGCATTATGAAATGTTTTCATGACTATTTCTGCTCCACTGCCTGGGTGTTTTTAACCTGGATTCCAAACAAGTGAGGTGTGTGTAGTGGTGATGATGATGTCTGTCTGTCTGCCAGTCCATCCCCATTCACCCCCCACCCCATAACTAATTCCCACCAAATCCAGCAGGAAGTGGAAGTCTCAAAAGACAATTAAATTCCTACAAATTCTTTCATTGTCACTAAACTCAGTGGGCAGGGGAGGTGAGAGGCAGAACTCGGTGCTGACAGGAGGGGAGGAGACAGCCAAGCTCTGCCCTCACTGCCTCCTGTGGCAGTGGCTGGCAGTGAGCCCCAGCACTGCAGCCAGTGGGCCATGGCAGCCCTTGCCCAGGGTGTGGGGCAAAGTCGAGCTGTTGGGGGATGCCAGAGGGCAGATGATGCAGAGATGGGTGGATGGGGAGGGATGGTGGAGATGCAGAGCACAAATCCTGCTCTGTCTGGTAGAATGGGACGTGTCACTAGAATGGCTGTGACTGAATTTGCCATTTGAAGTCCTGGTGGCCTTTTTGTTGCTGGCTGCTCTGTATGTGCCTTCCTCATGCTCCTGGTATGCTCTCACTCCCTTCTGTGCAGAGCTGGGTTCCTCTGCTGTAAGGAGCTCTGAATCTTTCCTGGCACCTTCAGCAAAGCTCCTTCCCCCCACACTGCTCCCATTTTACCTCTGCAGTAAATACAGATTTAGAGCTGCCTTCTTTCCCTGTAACCGTTGGGCTTCTCCCCATGTATCCCGAGCGGAATAGTCTTCCCTTTCTCATGAAGAAAGTCTCTCTTTGTCCTCATTATAGACACTGAATGTCTGGCAGGCCATGTTTTCAGTGACTGAATTCCTCCCTTGCACAGCTCTGTCTGTGCCTCCAGAGTGCTGGCTTTTTTCTTCCCAGGGCCTCTCACTTACTTGGCAGAGCATCTCTGGTTTTGTGTTGCTCTGTTCATCGAAGGGAGCCGCACGGTAGCACTAATAATCACAGGGATGCAAATTTATTATCTCGTGTTAAGAGCTCAGTGGGGGCACATGTTTATCTTGTACGGTTGAGTGCTGTTTTTAAATAGTACTGTATATACAATAGATAGATTTAAAGTTGACTAACCAAGAAAACATCCTCAAGGCTGAAAGAATAAGCGTGAAAGATACGCAAGAGTTGCTGCCTGGTTTCTAGCACTACTTTGTGTCTGGCTTGCTGGCATACATGGCTGTAGCAGTTAGGTTTCTCATTTACACACCCAGATAAAGCCAAGATAGTTTGAAGCTATCAGATTAATCTTGTGTCTTGGAAGAGCGAGTTTATATTTTGCAAGAGAAAAGAGATTTGCAAGTTGAAATTTTGTTTAAAAATAGGACTATTTACAAAAGCATCCTTTTGCTGGGAAGGAGCTACAGGTTAAAAAGTAGCCAGCTGACCACAGGCTCTGTGCCTTCTGCTGATAATTATGGGAAGGCCAAGGCTCTTCAACTACTTTCAGGTCAGTTGTTTTCAACTAATTTAGGTTGGGTTAGGTTTAAAGTTCAGTTGCTTTGAAATGGAGAAGCCATGACTGGGAAGGAACATGACTGGAGATCATCAGTCCTGGAAAAATCCTTTGAAGACTCTGAATCTTTTTATTGACTTCCGAGACTTTAGGTTAGGCCTTCAGTACAGAGAGTCAAGAGCAGACATGCTTCTGAAGTTAGGTTTTTGGGATTATTTATACGTGTGCTGTGTGCTTCTCTGCTGTTTTTATAGGAATCTCACACCAAACTTGTTATTATGGCTCATAGAGCCCATTTTGGCTTGGCATTTAACAACATAAATGATAATAAAGAGACTCTGACCCAAAGAGGTTGTAACATGCCCATGTATGTGTGCGTGGCAGAGGATGGAGGCTCCCAAGTCAGCCTTCCTTTGCAGACGTTTTGCACATGGAAGCCTGGGCTGTTGTGCAGCCAGGAAGGTCACCTTTAACTTTGGCTGAAAATCCCAGCCTTGAATCAACAGGAATTTGACTAGCGTGGTTTCTGGGCTTTGTCTGTTATCTTGTACTTCATTATCTTTTTGTTTTATTTTCATGTGCCTTCTGTTTGCATTGAAAGAAGTGCAGAAGACCTGTTTCTGTAGATCATGCCATGTTTGTTTTCCTGACAAGATGGGATTGTTCCCTGAAATGCATTTTTAAGTGGTTTGCACTATTAAGTTCCCGGTGTCCAGATGTTGTGACTTCCTCCACTCCCCTTAAGGAGTTGTTAATAAGTCTTTTATCATAATCAGCCTAAATGTCACTTTTTAAAAATTTCCTATTAGTCTTGAGTTGCCCAAGTCTCCATCTGACATAATTCTGTCGTACTCATTTATGATGGTGGACTTGTTGGCAGGGGTGGAATCAGCAGTAATGGGATGCTGCAAATCATCTGTCCCTTCTCTACGTGTGGGAGAAGCTCCTGAGAAGCTGTCCATGTAATAGATCAGACCCCAGAGGAGAGGGAATGTGCTCTGGATAGGCACTGAAACTTTGGGATGTTTAGGTTTATCTGAAGCAAAGTGATTGAGGTTTTTTTTGTGCTGGTTGATGGAAGTGGTGTTGCTGCACTTCAGATTTTTTGCAGGCTTCATTTCATCACTCTGCCTTTAATTTCCTTCTACTGCTCTCAGTTCTTTCTTATTTTCCTGCCAGTCCTATATGCTCTCTCAACACTAAATGTTCATTTCTTCCTTTTTATCTCCACAGTGGATGGTGGAGTCACATCCCACATGGCTCTGCCATCTGGGATAACTTCCCTGACTCATACTCCTTTTGAGTTTCAACTTTATCCTTGGCCTCTATGTGTTAATCTTCCTCCTAACAAAACAATTGCATCTTCTGCCCAGAGACTTCCAGTTCCTCTCTGCTGAGTCTTTCTCCTGAAGAGGCTTAGCTTTTGCCACCCTGTGATACACAAGGTATATTGTGAACTGTGCTTATGATTAGACATGGGAAACCTATTTTAGAGACACCTAATCACACTCTTCAGCATGGTTCTTGTTCAGGACAGCTTTTCAGGGCACATTTACCTGTTTAAGACCCGCTTAGCCCTTTGCTTCAGTCGGCTTCACTGATTTAAAGTCAGGTAGGCACATAATGCTGCGAACATGATAAAGCTTCAACTGTGAAACATGGTTTTTATAGTTAAGAAAAAAGTAAAAATCAAACTAAAGCATATTGCACAGTCTGAAAATAATGAAAGATTCAACAGAGAAGTAAGATTTCAAATTGATACTACGTCTCCTTAAGCTTCATCTTGAAAACGTCAAACACGCTGTAAAATCAAACAAAAATCCAGCAGCCTTGCTTTTCAGTCTGTTGACTCAAAACATTTTCTGCTGTACACTGAGATTTTCAGTAGTTGACATAGCATGCAGTTGTTCTTGCTAAATGAAGGTGGGCTCGTGCTTCCCGGGATCCGGCGGTAGAAACGCTTTAAAAAAAAACAAAAAATAAAAAATCAAGGTTAATTTATTGAGTGGTTGGACCCAACTTGCAACTCTACTGCTTTTCTCCTCTTGCCTTCCTTAAACCTTCCATGAGATGGGGGGAAAACACAGCTAATGGCAAGCTGTGCCCGGGCACCACACAGTCGCGGCTTTGTGCGGAGCGCGGCTCTGGCGCCCGGAGCGGCTGCTCGGTGCGGATCAGCAGCAGCGCGGTCAGCGCCGTACATCGCTGGCGGGGCAGGGGCAGGAGCAGAGCCGTGCAGTGTGTGAGCGCTGGATGCGGTCTGCTGCAGACTCACCGTGAGATCATGGAAGATCTGCTCAAACTTGTGGCTCGGGCTCTAAGTCTTGGGTGTGTGGGGCACTGCGGTTGGATAACCGCTCGCTTTTGAAATAAATGCAAGCTCAGTTGCAGGGCTCCTGCCCATTTTTCCCCATTCTTGCCCCTTTCTTATCATTTCCTTCTTCCCTCCGGGCAGACAGGACACACAGGAACACGCATCCCTCCTAACGCCTAAGCAGTGAGGAGGGGAGAACACCACCTGGCTTCAGAGCAGCCCTTTCAAGGAGGCTCATTTAGAGTCCAGCCAGTATTAAAATCCGTTGTCCCGTGGAGGGCATGTCTCCTTTGGTGAAATCAAGAATGGGAAATACATTCCCATTCATCCCCAGGAACAAAGCTGCCCTCGTGTGTCTACGCTTCACCGTTGGAAGTCACAGGGCTGCTGCAGAGAAGGGCAGGGAAGGTCCAGTCAAAGCAGGGAGGCTCAGCCTGCTCTTGCAGCCCACAGAAGCAAAGCTACCAATTAATTTATTATGGAAACCTTCATGGTGTCGCTGTGGCCCAGGTTTGGGTAAAGCAGTACAAAGAAGAGAGTGATTCCATAGGTTGCAGAGTGTTTTCTTAAGTTTCTTAAGGGTTTTTGGTTTGTTTTTTTGTTTGGTTTAGGGTTGTTTGCTTGGGTTACTGGCCCTGCCTAAGCACCACACTGAAGTTCTTGCAGTCATGACCACCCTCTCCTTAGCCCAGATTACTGGGGAGTGATGCAGAGGTTTCCCATTTGCTTCTGGAGTGATGACCCAGGGAGTGTTGTAGCAGGAGAATGTTTTTGAAGCCAAAGTGTGTATGATTCTCAAAGTCAAGGTGGTTTTAGTATAGAATTTGAACTACAGTGGTGCTTCGTTAAGGAGGGGTTTGCCTTTGTCCTCCTTAAAATGAGGAAGGTAACTGAAGACCATATCATGCTTGGTTCCTTGTGAGTCATGGGGATTACACAGCTACAAGAGTGTCTGCTAAAGTCCTTTTCAAATGGGGTGCTTTTGTGCTTCTCACGTAGTTTCCTGTCCAGACTCCCATGAATCTCTACTTTTTTTACCTCTCTTAAATGCTCAGTGGATGTGAAAAGCCTTCCTGTGTGTGAAAGTGGAGATGTTAATGGCAAGCAAAAAAAGATTTGTGTGTTCCTTTTCCCATTCATCACAGTTCTTGGAGATTTGCATGGAAAATTCACCACCCAAGGACCACACTAAGCCGCCTGCTTCACAACCTCCCGCGATTAGACGGTAGGATTAAGCCATCCTGAAGCTGTGTTTGGGGGAATTTCTGAGAAGTCCATTGTCCCCAGTGAATTCTCTTTTTACTCTGCTTCTGCAGAAAGCATATTCCTCACACCAGCGCTGCCACGCTCGTCAGCTCAGCAAATGTTTCCTTGGCATTGCACTTGCTGTTTTTGAACCACAAAATGCTTTTAGGTAAAGTTATCATAATATAAACTGAAAATTGACAGGCTGAATAGTTGTGGTTAGTATGTGCTATAGTGGTGATGACATGGGAAAATATGTTGTTTTTCTCCAGATGACTGTTTGAGGTTAGTTCTAGACCATTTTGTTCATGACGTGCCAGCTAAAATTATGAGAGCATGGCTTTGAAGTAAGCAGGTTAGTTTGATTTATTATTTTTTTTAAACCTGATAAAGGCCTGTTGTCAAAGAAGGGATATTGTTATTTTGCAATTCAGAAAGAATGAAGCCAACTATTAGAAGGAGTAAAAGGTTAAAAGGACTAAATTCTCCCTTCCAAGAAGTTAATCTCTCTGCATAATGTAACCAAAGGTGTCTCACTCATGGGACTGGCACGGGCAGAGAGCGGCACGCAGGGCAAAAGCTGGCAGAGTTCAGGTGCCTCTTCTTCAGTAGAAAATGAAGAGTAGTGTAAAACATTTAGAGTAAAAAGAGAGGTGGGTAGCAGCAAGCAAAGCCTGCTGGTAGCAGAAACAGCATTTTGTAGACCTGCTCCTTATGTACCTGTCTGGTGTTCAGGACCAGAGCGGTACCACGTCCTGCCAGGATGGCAGCTCAGCAGAGCCATGGGTGGCATCTTACACACTTCATGAGTTATGGGTTGATCCACACGCACCAGAAACTGTCAAGGTGCTGAGTGGAGCAGGCAGTGCTCTAAAGGACCACAGGAACATGTGTCCTGCTCATAAAAAAGAGGCAAGAAAAGGAGGCATTAGGCAGGAGGTGATGTTTGATGTCTTCATATCTAATGATAAAAAAAGTGACTCAAATGTCACTTTCTTCCCAAACAGAAGTCTTTTTGGTGTGGGCTGCCAGTCCATGATAGGAGTGATATGCAAAATCTGCAGCATTTGTGTGTGGCTAAATGATAGTTTCTTTTCCTTTCATCTGCCTCCGGTTTGCTTTGTGCTGCAAGGTTGCAGTTGCGTGTAAAAGGCTTGACATATTTAATGGAACCCTGAGACAGCTCCAGTGAACTGCAGCAGATTGAGAAGCAGAAGAAAGTAGAAGCACAGCAGAAGACACGTTAACCAAACTTTATCATTTTGAAATAAATCCCCACAGTTCTGGAAAAGTCATTACTCGACCTGCTGCAGCAGTGTGTGAGTTTGGGGTTTAGATCTGCTCCAAGGTGTTTGTGCTGTCTGAGCACAGAGAGGCAGGTTAGCGGTGGAGGAGCAGCCTTAGAGGTGAGCTTGCCTGACTTCACCTCTCCTGAAATGCTGTGTTGAAATGAGGTTGTTGGGACAGCCCCCTTGAGTGAATATTATTCCAATGTTTCCATGTTTTCTCTGCTTGTACGAGCTAATCTTGGGGGTGTGGGGAAGATCTGGGAGTGGAGCGTGTTGCTGGCATCTCCCTGCCTGAGGAGCTTCCCAGCTGAGGAGCCTCTGAAGCTTCTTGAAAGTTAGACCATGCTGGCTTCTGTGCGGTGCCCTTTAGCCCCAGGAAATACCAGGAGCATACGGTGTGGATGGCTCGCTTCCAAAACACCACCAAAGAGCCAGAGGAAGAGATGGTCTTCTAATCCAAATATTCCAATTCTGACACTCTTTTAATGACTCCTGGAGGCACCATTTGCTTTCTTAACAGTTCCTTCTTCACCCTTCTACATAACTCATGTCAGTACAGCCAGTACTCTGAAGAGTTTAATTTTAAGACCTGAACTCAGAAAGGTTCCCATTTTCCCTACTCCTGATTAAATATTGTAAAATCTTTGAGTCTGTTTCGGTTAATATTCTGTCATTATTTTAGTCTGATAATACTGTCAGACCACTACAGTTGTTTAATGAAGTTGAGTATAGTTAGGTATAAATAAAAAGGCCACTTTATTCAAGGACAATGAGTGGTTGTGATAGTCCAAATAGTGACCTTTCAAGGCTGGTGTTTTTATGTCCAGAGGAAGGCAGGTGGAACAGCCAGCGACTTTTCTCAGGCAAACACCCTTCAAAGTTCACTGGCAGGATAAATTGTGTTGTTGAGCACTGTGCATCTACAAGAAAAGGAGGTTCTGCCAGTTCCCCAAATCAGTTACTGACACACATCTTCTCTCTTTTCTGGGGCCCTTCACATGATTTTTTTTTCATTCGTGTCCCGTTCATAATGCAGAAGCAAGACAAGGCAGTAGATAGGAGGGGATGTTTGTGTCAATGCCTTGAATGGTAAAAACAAAAGTGACTCAACTATCACTTTCTTCCAAAATAGGAGCCTTTTTTGGTGTGAGCTGCCAGTCCTTGATAGGATGTGGTGGCTTAGTGTACCTGCTTTGCTTCAGCAAGTCTAATGTGGGAGGTGATCGTGTGCCCTGCGCTCGGCACTCGTGAGACTGCACCTTGAGTACCCTGTCCAGTTTTGGGCACCACAGCACAAGAGGGATGTTGAGGTGCTGGAGTGGGTCCAGAGAAGGGCAGTAAAGCTGCTGAGGGGTCTGGAAATCATGCCTGATGAAGAGAGGCTGAGGGAACTGGGGTTGGTTAGTGTAGAAAAGAGGAGACTGAGGAGACCTTACTGCTCTCTACAGCTACCTAAAGGAGGTTGTAGCGAGGCTGGGCTTTGTCTCTTCTCCCAATTTACTAATGTTAAAACAAGAGGAAATGGCCTCAAGTTGTGTCAGGGAGGTTTAGATTGGATATTAGGAAGAAATTCTTTGCTGAGAGAGGGGTTGGGCACTGGAACAGGCTGCCCAGGGAGGGGGGGGAGCCACCATCCCTGGCGGGGTTTAAAAAACAAACAGAAGTAGCACTGGAGGCTATGGTCTAGTGGACAGAGAGATGTTAGGATGAAGGTTGGACTTGATGGTCCTAGAGGCCCTTTCCAGCAATAATTCTGTGATTCTTTGTGCTTTTCACTTTCCATGGCCTCGCTCCCAGTCTTTGGGGCAAGCACTTGTGTAACAGTTTGCAGGGATGGGGCCTTTGCCTCCGGATCGTGCTGGGAGGACACTGGCACACACTCCGTGGGATCCTGAGCTCAGCGGGATCCCGATCCTGCCTGGGGCCTTTGGGCACAATGCTGTTACAAATTTTAAATAATAATAATACAGTAAAAAGTTAAATAAATGTGTCAAGTTAATTTTATGCTCCCCTCCCCTCAGGCAAATTAGCATAAATTGAATTTTCTAATAATTAGCCCGAGCAGTTATCAGCGGATAGATGTACCTGATTCCTCCGCGTTGTGCTGATGCGTGGAGGACTGATCCTGCAAGGAGCAGAGATGTTCCCAGCCTGGCCCAGCAGGATCAGGTCCAGTTGTACAGATACTATAGGAATGTGTTTGTCGTTGGTTGGTTTAGTTAGAGGCTCTACGTACATCGCCCCGCAGGTCAGATTTGGGTGACTTACATTTACAGCCTTAGAAAATAACGCGCTGAACTGGCTGCACGGGGCTTATTAAACCATCGTAATAAACCATTTTACAATTCCAGGCAGCCCTTCCCAAATGGATTGTAGAGCCCATTAACAAACACCTGTCAAGTTCAATTGAGATGTCTAAGTGGCCTGATCTACGGCGTCTGCAGCCGTGCCAGAGAAAGCAGGGCTCGCACCGCGCGCCAGCCGCGGCAAGGAGCGCGCTCAGGGCTGAGGCATTGGGGAGCGGGGGGGCTTCAGGCAGCTCTTGGCTCATCTTTCTTCCTGGTGGACTTTGGTAGGAAGAAATGAGGAGAAAAGAAGGAAAAAATTAGGTTCATATAAGGCAAACAGTCTTTCAGCTCCCTGTTACCTGGCTGTGATGGAAATCTCAGAACATTTCAAGCTTTTTTCCTCCTTTTTTTTTTTCTTCTGTTCCAAGTTAAGATATGGAAGTGTAAGCAGATCTGTTCCTCTGTTGCTGACTTGAATGAGGGCTGGCCTCTGGTACACTTGTGAAAATTGCTTGGCTAGGAAAAGATCTAATGTTCGTTGTATCATAGCTTTGGAGATAAAGTCCAAACTCCCTAGCTGCTTGTCTTGACAGAGTGTGCTACTTGTACGTGTTCACGTCCAGAAACTGAGCTTACACAAGAGGAACAGGGGAAAATCAGCCCACTAGCATCTCAAATGTTTGTGGAGGGTTTTTTTGTTTCATGTTCAGGGAGGGGTTTTTTTTTCCTCTTTTTTTTTCTTTTTTTTTTAAATCATGAACTCCAAATCCAAGGAGGCTCAGCAATCAGCGTGTTTGAACGCCAGCCAAGACGCTAAACTGGCAGCCGTCCATTCTGATATCAATGTGAGTGAAATGTGTACTCAGTAACTGGATTCAGGCCCTTCATAGTTTGCAAGCAAATATTTCTGCTTTTGCAGATCAGATAAAAAACAGAAAAAGCTGTGCAGCTCTCGAGCGTGAGAGAGGGGTCTGCACCTTTGCAAAGGGGCATTATCATTTCTGTGTCCCAGACTCCTGTGCTTTCTCATCACATTGAGGACTCTCTTCTATTTCCAAAAGGCATTTAATTATGTCTCTTAATGTTTTAACTACTAAATCTGCCTTGCATAAGAGCTCTAAGTACCTCACACTGGCAGTAAGCTGTAGGAAAGTGAAGTAAATTGGCATTTTGTAGAAGGGTTGTACAAACCCAACGGAAGGCGATGCAAATCAGCTATGATACAGCCCCATTTGCATTTTGTCTTGGGTTTAGTGATGATATGCACAGCATGACTTTGGCAGGCTTGCCTCTCGGGATGATGCATGCACTGGTGGTATGGCCCTGGAGGGTCAATTTAACAAGCGTGGCGTTGTGATTTTCCATGCAGTTTCTCAGAACTACTGAGCAGTGCGCAGCAATAAATAGCGGCAGAGGAAATCGATTTTTCAGAGTAAATACATTTAGTAGGAGGAAAAAGTGTTGTACAAATCTTCCCCCTTGCCAAAAGAAGGTTAGCGGTTGTGTTTGGTGCTGCTCAGCTTTCCAGAGTGACTCCCCTTCTGCTGTCTTACTTTTTTCTTTGTTACTCTTTGGTTTAGAAGACGTCAGGACAAGGAGGTAACGCAAAGTTGTTGTGCCCTGGGTGCTGAGAGCATTAGAGCAATATCCAGGGGAGGGTGGTGTGTGACGAGCAGCTGACAGTGCAGTTTCACAGCTTGGAGTGCATTGAACCAGTGGCAGCTCGCACGACCTGTTGTTTTGCCCAGCTGGGAGGGAAGGTGGGAGTGGATCCGAGGCCTCTGGTGACAATAATGCTACTAGGAGGACAATGTGCAAATGGACTCTCAGAGCCCTTTGTGGATGGTTTGCTGTTGGAGAGACGTGTGCCAGCCGGCTCTCTGAACACAAATTTGTTACTACTTCTGCTGTGAAAATGGACCAAAGACATTTTCTGTATGGACTTCATTTGTCATAAGGGTGAATTTGCTTCACCATCCCTTCCCAGTTTACCAGAGCCAAGTAACAGCTCCATCCTATGGTGTGTTGGGAAGCACCGGGTGTTTTATTTCCCGTGCTGTGATCCTGCATCCCCAAAGAGAGGGAAGTGTCAGCCACTAACCTGCAGTGGGCTTTGGGCTGGAGTCCCCCTCAAGAGCAGCCGGAGGGAAGCAGCTCTCCTTAAGGCAGGGCTGAAAGCCAGCCTTCGGTAGGTCTGGGACAAAGCACCTGGTACAAGGTTGTCCTGAATTTAAGCACATGCTTAAGTACTCTCTTCCTGTGACCTCAGCACACCCAGTGCTCTGTTAGTTTGCCTTACAGAAGCAGAAGGGAGTTTGGCTGCTTTCAAATGAAGTCTGCCAAAAAGAAAAAAACAAAACAACCAGCCCAGCAAGCATCATCCTTTTTTTCTTTCTTTCTTTCTTTTTTTTTTTTCCCTTAGCTTGTCTATAAATAGTCAAAATATTTTTCAGAGCAAGTTTAGTTAATGTTTTGCACTGGTGAGTGAACACTGTGATGCTCAGATATGTTTTGTGCTCCCGAATCTCGTTGAAAGATGCTCGGGTGTCATTTTATTTGGGTTTTTAAATAAGAGGAAGAAAGAGTTCTGTGAAGTCTCGTCTGAATTTTGTCATTGACTTCATGAGTGCATTTGGGAACAGTTTGGCTTCTCATTTAGCTGTATCATTGGATACATGTTGAAAGTTTTCCCTTCTTATCCTTACCACCCAGACAATCACGTCATTCTTGAAATGAATGCTCCTTTTGCCGTCCATATGCAAGAAATTATGCGAACATCTGTGTAAGCTGCAACACACGAGAAGGCAAATTCTTGGTGGCAGAGCCCGTCTTTCAAACCCCTGTCTGCAGAGGCTCCGTGCGCAGCCATCAGCTTCATTCTCACACCTCTCGCTGACTGTTGGTTTCACGTTCCACTGCTTCACTCCTAATAACAACCAGTAGGGTTTTGTCTTTTTTTAATGTATTTTTCATCTCCTTTTTTTTTTTTTTTTTCCAAGCACCAAATGTTTAGTTTCATTTTGGCAGCTGGTTTTATCTAGAAAATGGTATCGGAATCGTGTGGGATTTGGTGAGTCATTACCAGAAATACTGCAGTGGGTGGATTGGCCCCTTCAAAGTGGCTGCTCCGAGTGTTTTCGGGGTAGTAAGGTGTAGGGAAAACAGGGTCACGCCTGTGACTTCTTTTTTTTTTTGGGAATACCTTCCACGAGGGCGATGTCCCTGTTCTGTCGGCAGCTCTCTGCTGTTTCCTGCTGGCACCAGAAGGAAGAGGAGTGATGCTCCTCAGCGCGTTCCTGGCGGCTGGCCCCGAGCGACAGGA
>VWZY01012120.1:8562-21996 GCA_013399075.1 Chloroceryle aenea
ACCCTTCAGATGTTTATAGACATTAAGATTCCCTCTCAGCCTTCTCCTCTCAAGACTAAACAGCCCCAGTTCCCTCAGTCTTTCTTCACACGGGAGATGCTCAAGTCCCTTAATCATCCTTGTTTACATATTTATACAACTGCCAGGGTGTGTAGCAATGAAAACTGAGAAGGTGAGTCTACTGAGAGGCAACCATATTATTTGTGAAAGACCATAATTTATATCTTTTTGTTTGATTATGAGTATAGATGTTGCCAAGATTTCCATTTGTCTTACCGTTCTCGAAGGCACTGGAATTTCTCTTTCAAGCTATCTTTGCAAATGGGAACTCTCCAAAGACAAAATAATGCACATTTTGCATAGGCTTTTGATTAAGTTTTTTTAGGGAGCTTGCTTCTCTTCAGAAATGAGACTCTTTCAGTCTAAAGTAAGGCATTGTATACAGGTATATATTAAAAATGTGTGATAAATTCCAGTCTAAGATCTTATTTGTTGTTGTATTTTGTTTATTTTCAGTAATTCCATCAAGCTAGTGAATCTGTGCTCTATATTTATCAGCACGTGGCTGACAGCAGCTGGGTTCATACATTTGGTAAGTATATTTGAAAATACTTCATTGACTTTTTCTCATGGATCATCTGCTCTCTGAACTACTTCATTACCTGAAATTGCCTTGCTCTGGGTAATCCCTTATCGCATCTATAGAGTTCAATAAAAAAGACATCACACCTTCCCAAATTTTAGACTTCTACTCAAAACTAATTTTGAATAGTAAGAAATACATCATTAACCTCAGCAATAAAATACGAGACTCGGATGTTGCAACTTCTTGAATGATTCCAATGTAGCAGTAGGTGGCAGTGTTTCCTAAATTAACTACCTGGAGCGTTTCCTGAAAGGGGTTGGCAGAGCTGGATTGATAGAGGTGGCCCTGGGACATCAGTGGTTGTACCAGAAGAAGGGAGTTCTGTATTTCTACGAGAAGTAATGGGATTACTAACATTGTGGGTAGCAATTTTTTAGACATGATTTCCTTCTCTTGTTTTTAATTTTTCCTTTTTTATGTGTGTGTGTAGCTTTTAGTCACTGGTAACAGATCTTTGCAATAGATTTTTATTCTTCATGTAATAATACCTGAAAAATATGAGGTAGGTAGTATAGAAGTATAGAAGTACATATGAGTTGATACATTTGAATATGCATATATATGATATGTCGATAGTGTACTTTAAACTAATAACTTTTACTAATTAGTTTGGTAAATATAATTAAATATGGTTAAGTATTTGTCCTCCAAGTACATTTCATGATCAACTTAGAATCAGGAAATTTTCAAGCTGCTAGCGGTAATAATCTCTTCAGGAATGGTTTTGGACTAATACTATAATTTAATGATATTGATGTTAGTCCAGAGCAATTTAATTGACTTCACTTGAATTACCTTGAGCTGAATCTATCTATATAAGATTAAATTCGGAATGTTTATCTTGTTATACCAGATGGTAAGTTGATTTTTGCTCTTAACAAGACACCCTGAATTTTTCAATGTTTTCATTTATGATACACTCTTTATTCATGGAGTATCATTTTTACACTTCTCTGGGCAAACGTACCGGTTTTATCAGAGAAACATTAGCATTTTCTGGTTTCAACAACAACAAAGTCCCTTTTTAAAATTACATCAAAAAGGAGGAATACTATTTTTATATTCTAATACTTACATTTTAGTGGTGTTTTTTTTGCTTTTTAACAGATGTTTCTCTTTTCCACTGTAGGAATCCTCAGACCTTTTACTGTGATACAAATTTTAGAGGGCATGCTCTTTTCCCACTGATAAATTTATAACTTGGTCACATACAGTACCTGGCTTCCTGGAAAAGTAATAGTGTATTAAACTTCACATTTCACTAAGGCCTTTAATAGCAAAAAATTAAGTATATTGCATCACAAATAAGATTCACTCCAAAAGAGTTCTGAACAAATTACTGTAAAATGAAATTGCTTAACTGCATTAATATTATTTAATGGTGAATGAAAAAGATACCTTCCATAAATAATATAAGGGGCAAGGCTATGCATATTGGCAAAAGAACTGTAATGCTGTAATTGGGACAGGGCTAGGTTCTGTATTTGTGCAGAATAAATCACAGGGAAGCATGCAGAGTTTCTGTTATTTACCAGATTTTATATATATTATATATACACACATGTGCACACATGTAGAGATAATTTGTGGAACAACTCTACTATATTCATTATTTCCTTTCTTTTTTTGTGCATTTTAGGTGGAGAACTCAGGGGATCCATGGGAAAATTTCCAAAATAATCAACCGCTAACTTATTGGGAATGTGTTTATTTACTGATGGTTACAATGTCCACTGTGGGCTATGGAGATGTTTATGCAAAAACCACCCTTGGTCGCCTTTTCATGGTCTTCTTCATCCTTGGAGGATTGGTAAAACCTCATTTTATTATTAATACCTTAATACTTGATGCTGTATAACTTAGTGCTGTAGTTAAAGAAATAATACTATCTGGTTTAGCAAATTAAAAATAATTTTACATTTTTTAAATATGTTTAATATAACTCCTTTATTTTTTAGGTAAATATTTTGGCAGTCCTGTTTATTAGACTTTGGTTTTTTTTCTAATCCATTTAAATGAGTAATGCATGTGAATACATCAAGTGCCTTAATATTTAAATTTATAATGTTATTTGTAGACTATACAAATAGTTTAGTGACTGACTGTAGTGTGGTTTTTTGAGGCTTCTATTGATACTTAAAGGCACTTTGCGGTTTCAGAAGTTCCACCCACCCTTCTGTGTTCCTTCCCAGAATTCCAACAAACACTGTGGCTTTAAACTGTCTTAAAGAGCAGCTTGCCTGATCTAAATGGTGACAAACCACTTTTTCTTTAATTTCAAACATCCTCTTATGTCATATAGCACGATTTTAACTCACAATTTTTCATGTGGCCATAACCACTATCCATTTATGTCAGCAAACTCTCATGTTCTTTGTCCTCTGTACCTAGCACCATAGTTCCTAACTGTCTTATGTGAACTTTTGTATTATTGACTAGTGTTAGTAATATTATAGAACCTATGGCAATGTTATTCTCTTAATCAGAAAGGCTTATTTTAATGTTTACACTGTGCAAGGTAAGTGCTTTATGGATGACTCACAATATATATATTTTGCACATATATGTTGTTACTTTCATATATTGATTTCACATATGCATACATCTTGCAAAGGTGGTATGCATATAACTAATGTTATGAATGCTATATATGAGACATGCAGATATATGAGCATAAATATATGCATTCCCATCTATGTTTGTTGACATATGAAGACAAAGACCATGTCACTGGCAGTAGCTCTTTGAAGTATCCAGCCACAAGGAAGATGTTTGTTGGACAAAACATGGCAGAATAATTTTTATTTTCTCCTCAAAACCTTTTTTTTCTATCACATGTTATTCCAATCCTTTTAAAACAAATAAGCTTTTGGAAATTATTTTTTGGGGGAGGGTGCGGGGGTGACCTTTTTTTTCTTGACAGGGAATAACCCCTGATTCCATCTTGTTTTTGTTGTCTTTGGAATCCTAATCATGGGGGGAAAAAGTCTTATCTTTTAAAATAGAAATGTAGCAGTAATGATAATACTTGGTTTTGTTTTTTGCAGTGGAGCTTGGGTAGTTTTTTCCCCCCTTCTTTCTTCAGGAAGACTTAGACATAACTGTATTTTATGATTAGATATCAGTTTGAATTAATTTTGTTCTTGTTTTGTTTTGTGTGCCTCTTTTTCCTCTTTTGACCATTTTCCTTGTTTATAAGGTATGCACCTTCTCCAAGACCAACTTTTACATTGAGCCCTCTTGTTTTGTTTGATAAGCACTCTTATATTTTTAAAATTTTCTTTTTAAACAACTTCATAGATCTAATTCTTTTGCATTTTCAGATCTTAAAGATACATATCTTCTGAAAATATTCATCATCCCCCTTTCTTTGGCCTCTCTTTTTAGTCTTTTCTTCTGTCTCCTATCTTCTTCTTAGGCCATGTTTGCCAGCTACGTCCCTGAAATCATAGAGTTAATAGGAAACCGCAAGAAATATGGTGGTTCCTATAGTGCGGTTAGTGGAAGAAAGTAAGTATCCCAAGAGGCTCTGCTGCCTCTGCTGCAGTAGAACACTCTCTGCATGCCATTTTCTTTTTTTTTTTGTGTTTTTGTTTCATGCATGTAGGCAATGTTTGCTCGCTACGTGCCAGAAATTGCTGCTCTCATCCTTAATCGGAAGAAATACGGCGGGACTTTTAACTCAACTCGAGGCAGAAAGTAAGTCAAAAAAGACCAGGTGTGATTGTGTGACTTTAAAGAGCCCCTGAAGGTGGTAATACCTGACTCACAGCTTATAAGGCTGTATTACTTGACGTCAGATGTTACCACTGGAGAGTTGTCACACTATAATTAGAGACCTGGGCTATGCTATGGTACAAGTCACAACATTTTGTCCCTACTTCAAGAGAACCTGGATACCAAGACAAAACTTACTTATCTTGTAAAAAAATGATGCTACTTGCATGTGCAGTTAACTTTTGGAACAAGGTTGACTTGTTACTTCACTTTTGGGCATCAGATTGTCATGTGGTCATCTCTTAACTAAGTGACAATGATAATTCACATGATTTTCAAACAATTCAGTTCTTTAGAAAATTTAGGTCTACTGGAGTGCAAAATAGAGATTTACGTTCATCAGGTTATTTTGTCAGACTGACTATGTCAGAAGTCTGATAGTACTGTTTCTCATTGTTCAAACAATAGATTCAGAACTCATGCAGCTCCTTTTGACTTCATGAGAATATTGAAAACACCTCTGACTTTAGGATCTATGACCAGGGATTTTAAAGTGATTCTCTTCCACACACTATAAAACCTATCCTGAGAAGAGGAAGGCCTAGCCTTAGTGTCAATATAGTATGGATGAAAACCAAACCTGTTAAAAAATACTATTTTTACCTGGTAGCAAAAGTTAGATTTTATTGGATCACATTAACTCATTGCATTTCTACCAAAAGCATGCTTGTTTTCCAGACCATGTTAAAAACAGCTCTTTCTGGCATTCCCAGCATCTAGATCTGCTGGGATGCAGCCTTCAGTAAAATAAATGTACTTGGTGACATAGTAGTTTCTCCTCTAGATCACCTTTACTGTTGCCATCTTCTGTTTCATTACATATCATTGTGGCATTCACTGGTAGAGATGAATTTGCCCTAAAAGACTAGTCCTATGGAATCCTTTCCACATAACCTTAAAGAAGGTACTGCAAGCAGCACATCTAATTAATTGTCCACTCCTTACTTAAAAAAAAAATATTTTTTTTTTTTAAACTTTGTGCCTTTCAAATCATCACCTGTGCATCATTTTATAAATGTGGATTATGGATTTATCAAGTAATTTCTCCTCTCCATGGACTGGAAAAACTTCAAATAGGTTATACTATTGTATGTTCGATAATACTCAGTTACATCACACAATGGAAAACTTGTGTGATTACTTACAGTTTTGGAGATACCCTCAAATGTCTAAACCTTTTTTGGTTTTGGTTTGTTTTTTTTTTGTAAACACTGATGTTGGAAACTTGCATCATAATTCACTTATCCAGATTAACAAAATGCCTTAATTTATTTCTGAGATAGAATAGTATCATTAATTTCCCTGTTTATTTGTGACAGAGGCTTACTCAGTTTCCTGTTTTGTATTCATACTTGGTTTCTCAAAGAGAGTTTTTCAGACTCAGAACTCACACCTCTGTTTTTGATGCTCCGAAGGAGTTATAGCAGAGGAGAACATGTTTTAAAACTATTTTACATACAGAGTTTTAGTCTCTCCCCTTCTCCATTGTCACTAGTACCCAGCATTGCTCAGATATCTCTAAACTTGGACCTGATCTTCAGTCAGAACCCCACATCCTGAGAAGCTCAACTCCAGATTACAGGCTTCTGCTGGCTTTGGGGCGTGCTTAATTTTTTTTTTTTCACCTTTCTTTTTTGTCTTTCTTCATATGCACTATCTGTTTGTTTGGGTTTTGGGTTTTTTAACTCACACTGTTGTCAGTGCTTTCTCTGCTGATCTCTATTGCCCATATAACTTGTTTGAAACGCAGCTCTGTCATCAGCATACAAGCTGTTCAATTTACTTTATGCATTGTTTTCTGGTTCAGCTATTAATCACTAAGTTGTTTAAAGATGTCTGTTGCTCATCTGGGTCTTTCATCAGAGAATCTAAGCTTGGAAACTGTGCAGTTAAAAGCTATTAGCACCCCTTGTTTGATGTTCCTTTTGCAGTCAGTAGAACATGATAGATGAAATGTTATGTTTGGCCAAAATTTAAGTTTTCATTTGGAATTCAGTGTTGGGAGAATGGATTGTCAGAACCAATAAGTTTTCCTTTGCTTGAGATATGGGCATGTGTAACTAATTAGCAATATGAAGGTATTTAGTTGAGCAACCAAGCATAGAATCTGGCAGCAAACATAATGAGAAACTACAGTTTCCTAAAATCAGAAAGTTTCCAGATAAAATTAAATACATGTACAAAATGAACACAGATAAATTTTGTTGAAAGATATAGTTTTGGCTCTTAAAATAGCAATTGTGTATGCTTCTTAATTTTCTCCAAAATAGGCTAGTACACGGAATCTGCTCTGTAGCATTTATATGTTTATGCATGTTGCCTTATGAATTATGTCTGTGAAATAACATAATTCTATATGATTATTAAACATTTAGGTGGGAAGTTAAAATTAAGATGATTATGTAAGTTTTGAGTATTGCACTACATGGCTTTAATGCTAAGGAGAGCCTTGCTTATAGAATTTTAACTACTGAAGCAGCAATAAATTATACATAGAAATTATTTCTACAAACTGCACTTGCTGAAGAAGAGAAACAACCAACACACCAGCACGTTTGATCTCACATTTCAATTTGCTTTTCAGCCACTGAAGTTCCCAAAGGACTCATAAATCATATAGGAATTATTTTGAATAATGAAGGAGATTACTTCTCTCTTAGATGAGATGAATACATACAGAGTTTGGCAACAGTAGTAGTTTGTAGTCAGTGTGCAATTATCCCTGATTAAATTTGCTAGATACTAGGTGGTTTTGTTACAAAAGTCCAATGGGATTTTAAGTTGGAAAATTAATTTGTGATTTCTGCTTTGCAACATGTTCGTGGAATGAGACTGCTAAGGTGTCATAGACCACAAAGCAGTAATTTTGTTGAAGTTGACTTTGATTGAAGCTTTACTTTTTAAATAAAGAACAATACTCAGTGATGCTTATACACCAAAATGCATACCAATATATCTGTACAGAATGTGACCAAGACCAAACATACACATTTAATGACAAGTAGGGTAATGGCTTTGGCACAATTAGAAACTAGTGCAAAAATGAAATTTAGGAAGTTAGGAAAAAAGGTAACAATCTTTGTCTTGAATTTCAAATGTGTAAGCAATGAGATCTACTCTTTAATTAATGACATTAGAGCTAAACATCTGGTTTGCTACTGTTTACAGATCAGCTTGTCAGAAGACTATAATGTTTTTACTGTGTGCCCTGGTGCTCCAGAATCAGATCATCAGTAGACAAGAAAAAATGGCCTTCTTGGTTTTGCTTCTTGCTATAGTCACCACCAAATAAAAATGATCCAGAAAAAAGCAGACTATAGTTACAAAGACAGAAAACATAGTTGATATTAAATATACATATATAAGTAAGCTGTACATGGGAAATAAAATTCAGTCACTACAGTTTTCCTGCCTGTGCATTTCCCTGGATGAGTCCTGTAGTACATGATTTTACATTTTGGAAAATACTTTTTGCAAAGCAGGTATTGCATATAATATTCTTTAAATTTTAGTCAGTTTTCTGCTGATTTCTGTAGAAATAGGTAACAATGTAACTTTAGCGGAACAGTGGGCATATTTTTATTATTATTAGACCAGTAACTACCTGACAGAGTTTTTGTGAGATTTAAGAGGGTCAAGTTTATGTTTTCTGAAGATCAGAAATGCTTTTAGAATTCAAAGCAGACAAATTTTTAAATAATAAGAAATATAATTTATTAATTGTTTCATGACTAAGCATTATATTGTCACTCTGAAAAACATCTGCAATATTATATAGAACATATCTCACTTAAGCATTATGAAACTTAGGAGATAACTAAAGAAAGCATATAATTGAAAGAAGTTATATTCTGGTAATTTCATAAAGTTAATTAGTAACAATATCATTCTGAACAGACACAGCAATATAATAAAATTTACTTGACTTTTTTATATCCATACAAAGTGAAATGATATATAGCTTGAGTATTAATGATTTTTCCTCTTGGTCATTTTTCTTAATTTTGAGACCAGCAACTTGCTCCCTACACCCTATCTACATGTAGCTCTTTTCTTCTTAAGGTTTTCCATTTGAACTACACTGTTTAATATCTTTCTGTAACCTATCTTCTAGAATTCAGGAATTAGTGTTCAAAGGGAACGTTTTAAAGTGGTATTTTTAAAGTGAAGTACCAGAGAAGTATGAAAAGCTGTCTGCCCCTCTTATCACCGTAGCTGATAAACTATTGTTTATAGAATGTAGCAATAAGAAAACAGGTTAATTAATGCATGCATACCTTTGGAAGGCTGGAAGAGTCAGTGACCACTTGGGGTTTGGATGATTTTCTTAAGTGCTAACCACAGCTATAAAATTCAGGCTCTAAGTCTTCTGAGTGACGGATTTCCTTCAAGAAATTCTTGTGTTGGATAAGTAAAATTCTGGTGTTGTACAGCTTTTGTGTACTTGGAACTTGCATGTTCAGTCCTAGCCAAAATAGGATTTGCAAGATCATCTGTATTACTTCTTTGAAGCCAAAAAACATTAAAAATCAAGGCCTGTTTATTTATTCAAAATGTTCATATTACTCAGATCTAGTCTGAGATTTGGTTAAAGATCCAGAATTGGTTTACTAATTTATAATTAACCTTTTATTGTGCATTTACTAATGCACATGTGAATCAGAAGTGCTCTTATTCAGATGTTTCATTTCTGTATTCATGTTGTTCATATGATTGGACTGGATTTTAATTCTGTGAAATATTTTCTGGCTGAAGATGTTAGCCTGCAGAAAGCTTTGGAAAGCATATGGAAAGAACTTTTGGAAACTGATGGACTAAAAGAGATGCTGGATAACCTAATAATTTTGTCAGTCTTTACACTGAATTATTGACTTGGACTAAACTGGTTTTGCTTTTTTTATGGAAACTGCTATCAAATCCATTGGAAACTCTTTATCAGGGCAGCTAGCAAAACACAGCTTCACATGAATAGATAGTGGCAGGGAGAGGGAATATTATTACTCTACATTAATATATATATGAACTCCTTATCTTGTTCTGATAGTACATATTTATGATAAACTTTGTTAATTTTTCAAAAGATTTTTGAAAAAATTACTCAAAGGCATTAACATAGTTCATATGTAAGATTCAAATTTGTATGTTAATGAAATCACAGTTCTTTACTGTATAAACTATTAAAACCTCTTTTTTTCCTCTCTTGTGATCTGAGAGATCTCAGAGATTCCCAGAGATTTCTTCAGGTTTCTTAAATTCACAAGTCATAATTTAGCAAATCATCAACATATCAACAGGAATAATCATCTGTTGGAGATTCTTTCCAGAAGGAAACATGGGATTCAGTAACTAAACTTCACAGAGAAAAATAAAAACTGTAGACAGATAGATATGGTAAACAGAAAGACAAACAGATAATTTAAGTTGACAGGCCATCTTGGAGTCATTAGACATTTGAAGTTGATTAAAAATTTTTTAAAAAGTTTATCCAAATACTTTGGCAAAGGTCCATTTGCTGCATTAATGAGAGGCATAGCTCCAAAGAAAGTGACATAGATTATTATATTAAATAATTTGACACAATATGTAAGATATTATTTGCCAGTGGAATGGGAATGTAGTAAAAGAATGTGACATGGATTGCATTATGATTCCCAGGGGTGTCTCTATTTCCCATCTGCTAGCCATTCTTCTAATCCCACTATTTCAAATCAAATCTCACTTAGTGATAAAGAAAATCTGATCAGTGTTAAATAGAATGACAGATAGAATTAATTGGACAAACTTTTTTTTCCAATTTTGCATGACAACTATATCCATTCTTATGAAAACAAGAAAGGAAATGTGGAAAGTGACATATAGCAATATTATGTTAATGTGTATTTCAGAGAGAGGAGTGAGATGACAGAAGTGCTGAACTCATCAGCAAGTTTTAGCGAATTATAACTTTTTGTTTTCACTCAGTTTCTGTTGCAGAAAATTAATTGTGACATTTTGGGGTAATTTCCATTGAAAGAAATGTGTTGGCTCTGGTCATGAATGAAGTGCTCAAATATCTTAAAGCCTTTGCTAACTCCTGCATTGCTTACAAAGGTTTTAATTATTTTTTTAGTCATTGAGCATTTAAAAAGTGTATAAGACAATTTGAAAATGAGTAATCGTGAGAACATAGAAAGCAATTTAAGGGAAAATATTTTCATTTGTTTTCAAAAGTAATAACAGGCTGCCTTGTGTGTGTGAAATCTGCTGAAAAAAATATTACAAGAGGGAAGCACAGGGTTTAGAAGGATTAGAACAGTAGATTAAGGTCTTTCGCAGCTGAGATGCTAATGCTAGAGGTGTGGTTCACTCCTACATTTTACTGTAAGCTTTCTAGTATGGACTCCTTGTGCATGCTATAGCACTTAACAGTTTTTGCTTTGATTTATACTAAATTATTAACTTATTTCTTACATTGAAATAGCTGTGTTATATCTAAATGTCATGGTATTTTTATGAAAGCAGAAATACACTAGATGATATAACCATCAAGACTGAATGAAAGGATGAATATTCATCCTTTAAGCTACAGTGGAAGCTTTTTAACTAATCCAGACCTTGGAGAAACAAATCCCTGTGCTTTCTTATTATTGCCATTTCAGAGGTATGCAGTAAGGAAAGAATATTAACTTTTATTTCTTAACTTGCTTTATAGATAAGCATTGTGCAATTCTTTAGATCATAAAAATGCACGATAAACTCATTTAGCTGTAAATGAGCAAGGAAGTTGAAATAAACAGAGCAATTCACAGAGAGTCACTTATGATAGCATGCTGCTGCAAACACATGCAAGCTCTAATACGCAGTTTTTATAAAGGAATGTGCTATTAAATGGATAAAAGTATCTGAAATGCACCTTATCTCATAGAAATCTCACTTAGGTGGGCATAAAATCTTAGAAGACCTGTACAAGTGAATATTTCTGTACTGTTTCTGTGTGCTTCAAAAAGAATTTCTAATTAAAGGTTGCCAGTGAAACACCACCAATATTCCCTGAGCAGGACTGAAACATGGATTTCTGTAGGTGTGCTTGATTTAGTTTCATAGCTGTAACTATTTATTCACAGCTAATGAGGGTCTTGTGTGTGACTATGTTTGTCACACATTACCAATTTTATGTTTAAGATAATTTGAAATGATACCTTCTTGATTCTGAATTTTACATACTTATACTGGTCACAAAGTAAATTAATACCTGCATCATAGGTAACTTTGAAATGCCTGACATTAATGATTGCCCATTTATGTTAACCTGATGTATGATCCAGTGCTTTTCCACTGATTTGTACTGTGTATCTCCTTTGAGTGTTTTCTGGTGTTAACTAATTCCTTTTTCTTTATTCACAATATATGAGAGATTACAAAGAGTGTGGAACTGTAAGAAAAAACAGGTAGTTTCTGTCAGAATTAATCACAGCAGCTTCATTCCAGGCAGCAGGAGTTCTCTCTGGTTCCTAAATAGTTGGAAGCTGTAGCTATCAGGTCCAGTTTACAGAAATTAAAGGTACCTCAGACATTTTCTCATACACTCACATCTTCAATCACAGTGTAGTCATATTTATATATACAGTTAATGTTGCTACATATTTGTAAATCAGTGCTTTTGGCTTCTCAGTAATTTCAACACTATTAAAATGTTAATCCTTCAGGAGTAAAGAGAATAATTCTAATAGTTGAAGAGCGAAATATATATTCAAATGTGTTTAATGGAAGAAGATATATGCAATCATGCATGAAGGTTTAACTTAATTGAACTGAATTGATACAATCTTGAGTAATGTTAGGTAAATCATGAAAAGCACAAGCAGCTAGAAACATGTTGTAAACCAATGTATTTATGGAATGCATGCAACTAATAGATAGACAAGAGGACGGTATATACAGTCTCTGTTTTCTTAAAAAGTGACTGAGATCCATCCTTTGTTGAGGAAAACAAGTTAGACATTATAATAACATGTTTACTTCAACCACAGCAGCCAGATACTGGTATACAAAGAAAGAATTTAGATGGTTGATAGATGAAAGTGTGATCAGAACACTAAGCAGAATGACCATAAAGAGATTTGAGCATATGTATTTGATATAAATATTATAGTTTTATAGAGACATCTAGATCAATATGCACCACACTTAATTTAGTTTCTTGCAACAGAATGCCATGCATTCAACTGAATGCTTAACAGAATTTTGTATTTATTATTTTTGATTTACTATGACAGACTGGTTAGAGTGAGGTTTTTCAAGCTCTTTATACTTGTTCCAATAAAAATGGATGTAACTTCTTTCAAAGTAAACTGGCAGAAGATTTGCCTTTCATATTGTGTCCTATGAAGAAAGAACCATGCAAAAATCCTTTTTGAAGGATTCTATTCACAGTGAATCTGTTTTCATTTACAGTGCTATTTACATGGGTTAAGTGTATGTTCTCAATTATCTCATGTCAGGATTATAGATGTCTTAGCTTTTGCATATTTTATTTTTTTTTCTTCCTGAAACTGTGTTTGTAGTAGCTTTGGACCATTTATTATCATTTTTTATTATCATATTTTTGTTTACTTTAAAAGAATCTGGAGTATTTTTAGCAAAAAATACACTTTGTATCTGTACAATTTTGTATCATAATCCACTTGAGTGAAAAAAAATAGGTACTGTAGTGAATTTCAAGTGTGTGGAATCACAGTTGGATTCAGCTGAGAGAATTGATTAATCTGGCTTTATCAGTTGTTAGAATATGCCTTCTGATAACCTTCTGATTCTCTGTAAAAGATTGTTTTTGCAGCATCACAATCATGTTATATGGATTCCCATTGGTATAGTAAATCAGTTTCATCTCTGATACCTGATACCAATGACAATGAACAGAAACCTTATTCTCACTGAATATTTATCAACATTAAAAATATCTGAATTCCTAAATCCTCATTTTCAGCATTATAAAGGAATTTCTAAATTTTGGGTTTAAATGAAAAAAAAAA
>VWZY01012120.1:22626-62624 GCA_013399075.1 Chloroceryle aenea
ACGAGAAGAAATTATTTCTATTATTAAAAATAATGTGTCAATTATGCAAATGGCACCAAAACAGGTTGAAATTGAGGAAAATCTTACTGAGGACAAAACAAACACTCTGGTTAGCTAGTTTAGCAATAAAAGTTCATAGAATTGAGTCCTATGTTTAATAAAACCCAGCATGTTCAATGTCTCGTATAAACATATATTCCTTGCCTGTTAAAAAGAATGAAACCCCTGAAGATTTTGCTGTTATATATAAATTATATCTGAATCCTGGTGATGTAACTATGAACTAATGCAAGAGGAGTGATGAAGTTTATCATATTTCAAAGTAAAGCTTTAAAAAAATGCTATGCTTATTCAAAAAGGGGCAATAGTAGAACAATATAAAGTGTGTTGGACTGATACAATTTTTTATTGTGTTTTACTTTTCAAGTCACCATCTGAACTACTTGAAAAGTAACAATACATGATGGTGATATTACTCACTGCATGATGCATATGAGTGATTTATTCTTTGTTCTGTATAATTGTCCCTTTTCCAATGAGTTCTATGCACTTTTCACATACGTTTCACTGAGCATCAGCTTATGAAATGAGAACAGACTCCTATTGTGGCCATTACATAAGCTGCTACTTATTCTTTGTTGTTTCCTGCCAATGAGGTTTCTGAATTACTGGGTTTTCCATAGAACAATTATGAAGTAGATGACACTTGAATGGTGTACTTCTTACCTTTGGATTTACTCTGCTTTGGATTTGTCAGTTAAAGTGTCAAAATAAGTTTGTGAAATTGGTTGTTTGTAATATTTGTGCATAGACTATATGATTATGAAGAAGTTTACTTTCTTTTAGTTTAGGCATTGTATATATACCACCTCTTCCCTGTTCCTGTCTTCTGAGAGCAATGTGGCTATTATGTTAGCAATAGGCATATCAAAAGCACCATCTGTCTTAAATCTGTGGCAGCCATGGAACCTGTGGTTGAGTTTATTCCATAAAGGAACTTGTGAAACAGTGTAGAATATTCTAGTCACAAATTCTTGGACTTTGCTTTACAATAAGAAAGGAGCAAAGATCCCTTAAGGCAGGAGGAGTGCAATTTCCTATGCCTTTTCTTCAGCCTCTCAGCATTTAAGATGTTGAATTCAACAGTGTGTACATATATATATATGTGGCTTCCATCTTATATGGTCAGATACATATAGTAATGGAAACTTGGAGCAATAGAAACCTTTATGACATCACAATCTGTGCAAACCTTAATTTTCTAAGCAATCTGTTTCAACGGTGAAAAAAATAATGCTTTCTCATTGTAAAGTACTCTCCTTGTAGGAGGTAGGGTAGGAAAAAGATTTATTTCTACTTCTTATGGCCTATTGTTGTCCAGCTTTGCACTGCCTTCATTGGTATACATGTCTGTTTTCAACCATGGAAAGTTACTATATAATTTTATGGAGATTTGCTGCCTCATTATGTCATAAACCAAATATTTAAACAGTAAGTCTCAGTATAGGGGAAAAGTGTAAAAGATGGAAATATGACTTGAAAGGAACTGGTTAATACAGCATCTAAACACACATATAAATGATGCCACTTAGTGTTAAAGTGTGCAATACAGCTTGGCCAAATGTTTATTAATAGTAGTATTTGCAGGTGAGAGTGTATATGTATTTGCAATTGCAAAGCATCTTTTGGAACTGACGTTTTCCTTCTCTGACTTCATGGAATAGGATCTAGAGAATCATCAAGAAGAGACTAATACTCTGTTTTGGCTGATAAATAATAATTTCCTTCTCTTTTTCTTGCTTACCTGTTTTACCTTTCTTGCAAGATTAACTCTGATTTTTCTGTAACAGGCACATAGTTGTCTGTGGTCATATAACACTTGAAAGTGTGTCCAACTTCCTGAAGGACTTCCTGCACAAGGATAGGGATGATGTCAACGTAGAAATCGTCTTTCTGCATAAGTGAGTAATTGTTCAAGACCAGTCTTACCATCTCTTACCAAATCTTATTAAATTAAGCCATACCATTTTTGGATAGACGGAGGGTCTTTCAAGCTCCAAATGGGATTGTTTTCTCTAGTGGCAAATCTTTGTAGTGAAATTAACAAAATTGGGAAAATCAGTAATGTTAGTGAAAACTACTGTGTCATATGAATTTACACAATATCTTTTAACACATTTTCACCTTTGATTTCAGTAGGAGAAATATTGCAAAATATTTTTAAGAAGGAAAATGTAGCTGCAGACTTATTTTAAATATAAATGAAATGTGTTACAGATATAGTGAATACAGAAAATAAATTCTTGCCGTGGTGATAATTAATACTGCTCTTTTACCCATATATACATACCAACACACATTTAGCAGCAAATTCGGTACTTCTTGTCAAAGAGAATGATTAAAAAGTCAAAAAATCATTTGTCATGACTCAATAAAGGAAGCTGAAAAACTGGGAATCAGTATCACCTGCAGCCTTTTATCCAGTTCTTTAAACTGACCTAGATAACATATCCTCAAGTAACTATACTGCTTGTTTGCTTCTTTCTCCTCTCAAAATAATGGCAAGCATTGACTGTGAGAGGAAAGTGGAGATCCCAGATTTCCACAGTGAAAATCCATGGTGATAGGAATCAGAAAACTGCAACAGCACATAAAGGGAGTTTAGCACCTGCCTACTTGTTTGTGCCTCACTCTTCTGTGTCTTTACAGACAAATATTTTCATATATCTCTTTTACTTATTAAATTTAGCATCTGGCATGGCAAAGATCTCATGCACTTACTATGTAGCAATTAAATCCCTTCTGGTTTAATAACTGGTGTCAGAAAAGGTATTTACAAGAGTGGTACCACATTATATAATAGATTGTAAGCCATTTAATTATTACTTTTCTTATGGCATAGTGAATTGAGATGGAAAGTTACAGCATAATTATGTTTGTTTTAATTGTAGCTCATAGAGGCCCCATGGTGCCTGTAGGGTTCCTTTTCCATCTTTTTATGATTTTGCATTGAGCTTTCTTATTTGATGCAATTGGCTGTTTTGAGTGTGGTGAGGACATGCAGAGGACTCTTGTCTTACCAGACAGTTTCTGTGGAGAATGCTGCATGAGCATGTTTGCACCAATTCTTCTTGTCTCACATCTGTGAGAAACTTGAGAAATTATGAGCATGCAGAATAGCAAAACGAAGTGGGCCAGAAGTGCTGTAGACAGAAGTAAGGAAGTTAAAGCAGTATAGTATTTATCTTTTAAGTACTGCAAAGTGTTTCCACACCACAGGAAAAGCATTAGAGGAACTCTGATTATCCAAAATAAATAAATACATAGGTTGGTTTATAAATGAAGGAAATGGTGCAATTATGGAAACTGACTTCTCATTTGCTCTTGTATCTGCAGTATCTCCCCTAACCTTGAGCTGGAAGCTCTTTTTAAGCGACACTTCACTCAGGTGGAATTTTATCAGGGTTCAGTCCTTAATCCTCATGACCTGGCGAGAGTGAAGGTAACTACTCTGTTCTTCTGTTCTCCTGATTACTGACTTTTTTCTAAAGTACTCATTGCATTTCCTGAAAAAAAAACAAACAATAAAGCTCTGCTTCACATAACCCCAAAACATTGTTCTTCCATCTCTTAGCTTGCCTAATAATTATATCTATCTTTATAAACATTGTCTTCCCTATATCTTTAGAACTCAAATGCTATAGTAACACTGTGACTTAAGAAACATTGTGTGCTATTCCATTGAATGTTTTTTTTTTTTCATTTTAATGAATTTTTCATTGGGGTTTAGTTCGGGTTTCTATTTTCCATGAATGTTTGATAATGTCCTATAGTAATTGCTTACAAAGCTATTGTCTTACCTTCATCAGAAAGATTAGAAGAAATTTTTTCACCTCTACATTTTTTTTGTTGTTGTTGTTGTTGTCTAGAATTCTAGGATTGCAGAAAATAAATTTTCAGATTTTTCATAGCTAAAATGACATGATTTTATTGTCTAAAATTCTCTGTGGTAGATTATTTTGCACTCCATGAAGCTTAAATGAATAAAAAGAGGTAGCAAACTGTCAGATACAGCACTAACTCTTCTTTGCTTTTTTTTTTGTATGCTATTTTTTGCCCCTCCTTTTTTTTTTTATAAACAGATTGCAAACTGTCTGCTTAAGCCAACAGTATTTTAGTGCTTTGTTAAAACTTTCTGGAGTAGTAATCATGTCTTTTGTCCTTGTCATCCTTTTGTAGCCCAACACACACTGTTTCAGTTCATCAGAACAAAATGCTATACTTACGAGCATAAAATTGTGTGTTGATATTTTGTGTTCTACGTTCCACCCTTCTTTGGGTTGATATTTCGTTGCATGCAATGAGAAGTATTTTTGTCAGCTACTTTGAGTTAAACAGAGCTAAGGGTTGTGTGAACTCAGTGGTCTTGTGAACAGGTCAGTTCTATTCCTCATGCTTTTTAAAAATGATGCTCAGATTCTAAATCATCAGTTCTTTCTGTCTCCCATAAGAAGGTACGAGGTTATTCTTCTCCAGCTGCATGACTTGCTGAATGGGAGCACAGCCTTCCAGTTTTGTATCATCAGCAAACTTGCTGAGGGTACATACTATACTGTCATTGATAAAGTTGCTGAATAACAGTGGACCAGTACTGACCCCTGGGGAACAATGCTAGCTACAGGTCGCCATCTGGATTCTGTGCCACTGATCACAACCCTCTGAACTCTATTATCTAGCCAGTTCTCAACCCATCTCACTGTCACCTCTTCTAGCCCACACATCCCGAGCTTACCCATGAGGATGTTATGGGAGACAGTATCAAAAGCCTTGCTAAAGTCAAGGTAGACAACATCCACTCTCTCTCTGCCTCTATCCACATTAACTCATGTTAGCCAGTGAGCATTATTAAGAGCTGACATTGATATTCATGATGCCAGTGTTAAATTCTCTTAATACTTTATGATGAAAGAAGAGCTGGTAAGAGATGTTGCTATTTATGTTTGCTTTTTCTTTGGTGTCTCAGATAGAGTCAGCAGATGCGTGCCTAATCCTTGCCAATAAATACTGCGCTGACCCAGATGCTGAAGATGCCTCCAATATTATGAGGTAAAGTCATTAGTTTTTAATATTTTTTTTGTTCTTAAACTCTGATTAGGTAACTTCTGGTGTCCAGATAGGCTATTGACACGCACAGCTCACGGCTCATCTGTTGCATTTGTTGCAGGATTATTTTTAGGGGACAAATTAAAAGATGGTCTCAAAAGTTCAGAGATGAAGATACCCTAAATTCCTACCCAAACTGTTTTAATTTAGCTACTCCAGAAAGAGTGCATCAGAAGAGGCACTTGGAGCATAAGCTTCAGTACTCTTAGTACCTTGGTCTTTGTGCTCCTACAAGTAATTGCACTGCTCAGGGGATAGCAAGGTGTACACTTCATGATGGTAATGATACAGTGGTCTCCTAGCTCCATCCTTCTTTTTATATGGAAGAGCAAATGTTTTGATTGGTCTTGCCTTGATTGACAAGGCACTTAGCACATTAGGCTTCACCAGATCTTGTCCTGCTTTCCTCCTTATATTCTCTGAAGGATGGAGATGAAGAGTCAGTAGATGGAAGTCAGAGTTACAACAAATCTAAGCCATTCCATTTTTGTATTTTGTTCATACAAATGTAGTTTAAATGTGACTAGTCACTCCTTTTTCTTATTAAAATTTAAATGTTTTGTTAAAAATTCTCTTAACACAGAATTGGTCAGTGTTATAAACCAATTTTACTGGCCTGACAGATGTTTGCATTCTCTGAATGGAAGGAAGGGGAGAAATAATAAAAACTTAAATAAAATTGCTCATCTGGATAAAGTTCACTGTGTGCAAGAGATCTGACTGTCCGTGGAAGCTGCAGGGCTTAAATATGCTAGTTTTCATTCTCTGAACATGCTGTTTTGTTGCAATGCAGGGAACTTTGACATTAATTGTATAAATACAGTAAAAATATTCCATTTGTAGATTAGTGCATTCTTAATAGATCTATACATTTAATGTAATAAAATGCCAAAATTTTATTCTGAGATTGGAATTCTCTTGTGTTTTCCAACATTTAAATGAATTGAAATCAATTCAATGAAATTGAATGTTTAATTAAATAATTCATCAAGGAATGGAAAATTAGGAGGAAGGTTTGATTTCTTCTCTCAAAAGGTAAACTAAAATCATGTATACAGCTGCTTTTATCTGTTTCTAGCTTTACTGTGCTTCAGTGTAAGCAATTTGCCAGCAATTTGCTAGATACTTCCTACAAAACACCAGTATAAACAGTATGGCATTCAGAGTCTTCTGCGACTGATGATTCCATAATAATTTAGATTATTTTTTGTTTTCATTGTTTTATCTTCCTTATCTACCTTTAGCTTGCATATACAGAATGGATTTTTTTTGGCATGTTTCTCTCTTTAATTATGCTCAATTCTTTTTTAATTTTTAAACTGTATATTCCTCTTTCCATAATACCTCATAAATCCACTCATTTATCAAACATCTTTCTTTTTAAGTAACTTTTGATCTGTACACAGTTGAGTTTCTCTTATGTCTGGAAAATAATTAAGAGTGCAGGCAAGCAGCAGATTATGGAAACAGCCCCATATTTTATAAATTCAGAGTTCAGATATCAATTTCAACTTTGAGCTTTGGAATAATCCATAATATTTCAGATCAATTTGCATGTGGATTTATAGGAAACAAAATATTTTTTTTCATTACGAAGAATGTCTAGCAACTATAGGTAAATAATATGTGGTGGGGGAGAAATAAAGGTATTCTTTTCTGCCATTTGTCACTGGAAAACTTGACAAATTATATTGATTCAAAGACATGAAGGTAATCACGGAGGATAATATAATAATTGCAAGTGTATTGTTTGCTTAACAGAATGAGTACAGTGTCTGGACAGAGCTGCTAAAACATGTATACATTTCTGAAAATTCCATAAGAGCAAACCATTCAACTGAATAATTCCTGAAGTTTGATGTTCTCCGGTATTACCCAATGATTATTAACAGAATTTAACTAGGTGTAATTTTTGCATAGGTCTGACTTTAATCGGTAAGTTTTATGATCAGATGAATAAGAGGGCACCTTTTAATTGTGAAATGACAACACAGAAAAAAAAAATGTATACATTATCCAAATATTCCACCAACTAAAAGTTGTTTTCTTTTTTTCTTTAGAGTTATTTCAATAAAGAATTATCATCCGAAGATAAGAATTATCACTCAGATGTTGCAGTATCACAATAAGGTAACATGTCCAACAGTGTCTTTCTGCAGAGGTTTTTTTGCTACATTACATTTACTCGTACACAATTTTTCTACTTCCAACATTTTTCTTTCCAAACAAAAACATCCTAATAAGCCTTGTCATGTAATCCAGTTCCAAGATGATTCGGTTATGTTTATATATGCAGTGAACTGTATAAAATCCTGGCTTTTATTAATTGCCTAGGTTCTAATTCTCAAAGCTTCGGTGTCCGTAGTTGCTATTGATTCCAGACGAGCTCTTAACCACTCAGCTTCTGTAAGTTTTGCTCAGCTCATTGCACTAGAGTTTCCTCTGATGAATGGGTGGCCTCTAGGCAAGTCACCTGAAGTCAGTTCCTCGTGGACAATTAAAAATAGCTGTGACATAGAATTACTTCCATATTGGAGATTTATTGTGATTTTTTTGTGTGTTTTTTGCATGACAGTGTAGACCTGAAAGTACAAAGTAAATAGAATTAAATGGGTTTTGCATATAAAACATAATTCAGTCGTGGAATTTGTTGATAAAAATACTGTGGAGATCATGATTATAAATACACTTTGGAATGGGATTTGGTAACTTTTTGATGGTAAATCTGTGGCCTTTAAAAGAAAAAGTCAATTCATTTAGCCCTGAGAAGAGGAAGTCCATAATCTGCTGATTAACAAGGCTAAGAAGGATATATCAGAGGACAGACTACTCATCTGTGACCTGCTGCTTTTATTATTTCTAAAAGCAGCAACCGCTGCCCAGTGTTGGTGAAAAAGCCTGGCTGGGTAGACTTTCATTCAATGGAATATCTAATAATCCTGGTACCTAGAAGGTTTGACTGCTAACAACTCCTTTTACTTGTAAACTTTGGCCAGAACAAGAGCAATTACTGTTGCTTCTGATGTCCTTTTTGTTTACATGATTGGAAGGAATCTGTCTTTTTGTAGGATAGAAACAAGGTATTTCTCTGCTTTAAACAAGTTCACAGGGAAGATCTTCTACTTGCTGTGTTTTTCCTTTGCATTTCCAATTAATGTGTCTTCAAGAATAGCTGTTAACAAAGTGCTGAATTGTGATATTTACATATGAAGGGAAACTAGAGTAAAGGCCTCTGTTTCCTTATGTCTGTGCAAACGTACAAGGAAGAGAGAATCAATACAATTATGCCAGTAACTGAAAAATATTAATACCTATCTAACTGACCAGTGTCAGTTAGAGGTATATCTTGCTCAGCTATTTTCTTTATTCTATCTTTATAAATATCAGTCAAGTTTGGATTCTCATTAAGTGCTATTCTTCAGCATGGAAGAAATGAAATAGAAAATGAAGATGTTTTATACCTTATTAAATGACAGTGTGCTGTAAAGATTGCAGCTTCACACAATTTGTAATCTGAGTTATATTCCTGCATATTATGTATGTGCCTTATCATTCAGAGAGTAGCTCAAGTGCTGAACAAGGAATATTCAGAACAGAAGGAAAACTCTACAGTAGTTTGTAGTTTGTTCAGGTCTGAGGATGAACCTGGCAGAGTGTCACAGACAGAATATGGCTTGAGAAATGTAAGATTTTGTCTATAATAGATAAGATTTGAACATTTCTTAGGAGTGAATTAAACTCTCAAATACTTGAGTGCTTCTGCCTACTCAGAAAAAGTCAAACCAGTAACAAAGTAAGTTATCTCCTTTAATACTGTACTGGGTCTTCACCTATGGGGTATATTTTATTGTTTATTTGTTTTCCAGGCCCATCTGCTAAATATCCCAAGCTGGAACTGGAAAGAAGGGGATGATGCAATCTGTCTTGCTGAGCTGAAGCTGGGTTTCATAGCCCAGAGCTGCCTGGCACCGGGCCTTTCAACAATGTTAGCCAACCTCTTCTCTATGAGGTCATTCATAAAGGTAATGTCCTGTCTCATTAGAATTTATTAGTCTGCAATTCAGTTTGTCAGAGCACTGAGTGCAGAACATGACTCAAATATGAAACAGATAGGAACACATTAACAGATTTTGTAAGACAAATATAAACAGCATACACTTCTGTACAAGAGTTTGCTGCTGCACATTGGGCACTGAGACAGGTTCTGTCAAGCTTTGTTTTTAGTTTTATTCAGCAAGCGTTTGGCCTTTAAATTATTTTTCAAAGCAACATCCATTTCTAGGGAGATATTTCTGGTGCTTTGTGTTTTGCTTTGTTTTAGACAAACCACATTCTTATCTATGAAAAAAAGCCCCTACTGCTAAAACAAAAATATGACACCCCATGTAGCTACAAACTTCCCAGAAAAAAGGACTGATCATTTTGATCTTTTATGTAAGTGGCTAGGGGACCTCTGAGTGTGAGAGTAAATAAGGATCATGTTAGAACTGAAGCCTGAACAGTCTACAGCATCATCCGTGTATTTTTTCTCTACAACACCATTCATGTTTTTTTTTTCTCCTCAAAATGCTCTCTTGGACTTACATGGCAAAAGTTCAACCCAGTTATTCCTAGACTTACATGATAGCTGTACTAGTGAACTTGACCAAAGCCTTGATTGCAGCAATCACTGCTTCCTTCCTTGTGCCTTTATGGGACACAAATTCCAAACATAAAAGATGGTTAGTTTCCAGTCCTGTGAATGCAATTAATGGGATGGGAAACATTGCAGTAGAAGATAGGCCATGGTCCACTTCAAGTCCATTATGCAAATAAGAAAAAAAAAAAGCCTAATGTCTTAAGATGAGAAATTTACACCTAATTCATAGAGAAGCACATGTCAGTGCAAGACAGTGAGTGTTTATTTACTTCTTATGAGGTTCTGAAATTCTTATTAAGGTATCCTTTCGAGACAGCAGACTCCTGTGTGTCAAAGATATTCCAGACCAATACTTGTAGTCAAAAAAATTCCAGTTTTAAATATGGAAATGAGCCTGGGATATTCACTTTACTTTTCAGAGTTACATTTGCATCTTTATTTATGTTCTGAAAAAAAAAAATAGCTGGTTTACTTCAGTAAAGCCAAACTGGGGAACTATCTCTGACTCCTCAGTGTGTGGTCACTTTGATATTGATCCTTTTTATTTATATCAGAAAAGAAATCTACATCTCTTATGAACTTCATTCTTCTTGCCAGTCACTTTGGTATCGTTCACTCTTGCCTGGTGTGGTAACCCAAGTCCAAACATTTCTAACAGTCAACCTAATGTATCCAAATTGCTGAAGCAGCTTGTTCTGTGCACTTGCTCTTGACATCAAATGTAAGCATGAACCTTTTGCTCAACTTTCCGAAATCAGAAGGGGTCAGTTTTCTTTTGAGGACATCCAAATATATGGGTATTTTCAGAAGCCCTGGTCTTAATTCAAGTTATTTTAATATTGAATTTAGACTTACTATGAGAAAACTGAGAGATTCAGAAAGTGATAAAGTGTACAAAAGACTGACTTTGGGTGAACTGTGCTAGAGACATTTATGGCCTGGACTTGTAGTTAAAGCTTTTAGATAAGTGAAAAACTGCAAACATAAATGTAGTACCTTTCCACAAAATATATCTAACCACTTGTATCAATATCCTACCCACCTTCTATTGTATATTTTCTTATTTTATAAGATATTCTTTTTATAATTTATATACAGTGCCAGAGTGGCCTATCTCACTGATGAAGGCTCAGCTTTGCAAGGCACTACACAGATTGTATCTCAGTATTTCTATATACACAGAATAAGCATAAAAATAGCAATGAATTTGATTTGGAGGAAGCCATCAATGTCAGTTTGTTTTTGTATCTGTGATTATACACAGTTCTAAAAAGAATAATATGCAGACTTGCCTTAGTTTGTGTTTCTTCAGATGGCATTGAGGAAAAAAAATACCATAAAGTAATGCACTAGGAGAATACAAGACTGTTAGTATTGGTTAAAATGATGTCTGCCACTTAACTAAGCATGAATTTTCCAGGCAAGTAAAATGCATATCATCATTTCCAAAGATCTCTGAGTCTATTAAAATCTAAATCAAAATAAACATACAAGAATTGAGACTATTTCTTCGTGAGAATCCTACTTTGTTTTTTCTTTATTTAGCTGAAAGCATGTTCCTTCTCCAAGCTGTCTCAATCTAAAAACTGTATATAAAAGAGAAAACTATTACTGGATGGTGACTGTGAAAGTCTTGTAGGAGAACAGCTACATTGATTGGAATTGTTAAAGAGGACTTTATTGCAAAGAAAGATGTTCACTTCCTAAAAGAACTTCCACTCCTTTTCATTTAGAGCACTGAATTTTAAGTACTGTCAGACCTTCATCATTTCCTTGGGCAAAAGTTATTGGCAGAGTCTCCTACAAGTCAGGAGATTGCCAGGAAAATGCAATGAAACTTCTGTATTTTTTAAAGAAAACAAAATGTGTGTTTGCTCCTCTTTCATAACATGTTTAATAAGTGATTTAATGCACCATAAATGTTTGGTCAGTCAAACACAAATTAACATGATTGATGGTGGCATTGCACACATTTAACTCATTATGTGTTACTTCACAGCAAATGATTTGTGTAAACAGTCTGCCCAGTATTAGAGGTAAAACAAACTAAGAAACCTCAAAATATTATATTTGTTCCTAGTATTTTCCTTTTGGTTTTTGCAATGTAATCTCGTATGGAATCCTTAATGTTTGCCTTGGCACCAAACTGAACAAAAAGGAAATCAGCTTACAAAGATTAAGGTTCTATAAACACTTAAAGGAAAAAAGATAGATTGCACAAAAAAGAATATGTTAAGGAAAAAAAAAAATTACACCTGTAAATAGTACAGTCTTTTTACAGCACAGACTGTTATAATTATATAAAGAATGGAATTGGGACTCTATTACTTGCAGAAAAGGTTGAAAATTCTACTGTACTGTACTGCTAGTTCTGTAGTTTGCAATAGCAAATGTACCAAAAGTCTACCTATATGAAACACATTGCATTACGTAAGTAAATAGAATAAAAGGCAGAGGCAAATTTTGTCCCTGTAAACAAAGATACAAACTGATATGAGTTAGTGTTGTTGTGTAAATTAATAAAATGTGGAATGTGGTCCACCAGTGTAACACAAGCCCACAAATGAATTAATTTTGTCATTATTGCTATGACAGTGTATCTCATTCCAGATTCGAGCAATCTCAATTCTCCTCTTAGCTATTTTGAGAGCAGGAATTTTCTGTAGACCCTTTTTGGCAGCTGTTGTATGTGCCCACAGATATGCAATCCTTGTTCCTCCCACTACATTCCTTTCTAGTCCAAGCTGAAAGAGATACAAAATAAAACCACACAGATTTACATCAATCAGGTGGCTCCTACACTGATGGAACAGATCAACTGGTTAGCTATTTATTTTTGGCCACCTAGGATGCCTTGGACTGTTCTAAAATATGATACTAGGGTACGCACAGTGAATTCCTTCAAATGAAGAATAACTTTACAAGGGGAGTGGGCAGGAAATGCAACTTCTTGATTTATTGTGACGTACTTCAGGAGGCTGCATAGTAAACTGATTACCTGACCCTCCTCACAGGATTGAGAACAAAGATATTTATTTAAAAGGTCAGCCTGAATATAATATTTTTAATCATTGTGGTTAGGAATTAAAAACTATTTGCTATTTACAAGTAGTGTCAAGCCTTGTGATAAGCATCTATTTGTCTTGGACTAAAATCTACCATGGAATGCATTTTTCAATCAATTGTTTGAATAGATCAACAGCAGTCTTTTGCATTATGATTGGATAGAAATACGAACCTCTTTTATAAATTTGAAAGTGTTAAAAGTAGAGCCTTGTCTGCTTTTGAGTTCAAACCCATCAAGGCCAGCATCTAAAGAAGAATTTGGTGTCAGAGTATTTAAAGAATACTCTCTTTGCTTTGACCTGCTATGAGACTATTCATTAGTATGAACAATGAAAAAGTGTATATATCTCTTATTTAAAATGAGAGCTAATATTAATTATCATATTTGATGTTTTTTAAGGCAAACTCTTTTCTTACCGGTGTTTAAAAGAAACTTCTTCCATGCAGAAAGAACTGTGGGAATAGTTGGCTGAGGTTGTAAAATTTTTATAACACTAAAGATACTTGTTAGCTTTGATTTAAGCAGACAGTGGAATTGAGTAACGAGGTAGATGATAATTTATAGTACTTAAGGAAATTCAGTTATAAGACTGTAAATCTAAGAAGCTTCACTCTTTGGTAGGAATGTATTAACTACTTTCAGCCAATTACTGCTCTGTCAGATTTTGATATCTGTGTCTAAAGGCATAATAAAACCTGACATTCATACAAGGAATTTGGGTGGACTGGAAGTTCATAATAGATGAACATAAGGAAATGTTTAAAATGCACTGCTGTCAATGTACACCTTATTTTCAACTACTAAACGAAAAAAAAATGTGTGTAATTTATTTTTATTCTCATCTGTCTTGTTAGAAAAATACCCATAATGCTGTGGAGAAAAGAATTGTAAAAGTAAACATCAGGAAACCCTGAAAGTGTTCAGAACCTAGGGGGAGACATGAATCCCTGTGTTATGTGGCAGTAGATGAAAACAGCTTGGAAAGGGCTCAAAAAAATTGCCCCAGTGAAGATGTTATGTTCTAAGCATTTTTTGTAAAACATTTCTCTACGACACCTTCTGAGCATCTTTCAAGAGAAAATGTTAAATGTCTTTTAGAAGGGAAGTAGGTTACAATTTCCATGCTGTCTACATATCAATGTATTTATGTTTTTGATAAAAAATTTATAATTTTGGGAAGACCATTCAAAATTTCTGAATTGCATGCACTTAGACAAAATGCTGCATAATGAGACACATACACTGAGCAAAAATAATAGACCATTAAAATAAAGCAAGGTCCCTTTAACAACAGAACTAAACAATTCAAGTGTTACTCTAGAGAGATAATGAATAGAATTAACTCATTATTTTACTGTACCTTTTGTGAGTTTTCTATCATTCAGTTAGAAAGGATTGTTTATCTAAGTAATATGTCTAAATTATCACATTGGTGATCTTCTTCCAAACATCTGAAATTAATCTCAAAGGCTTTGCATTGTTTTGTGCTCTTTGGATATGAGCTGAGCTTATTCAATGCTAGGGAGCAGACTTTATATCTGTTTTCATTGTAATATAAAGGAATCTTCATTGTATCACTTCCTTAATATTTATAAAGACACCCCACCACTTTTTCCCTGGTTTTCCTAGTAAAATGCAATAAAAGATTTTAGGTCACACTACAACTCTAGCACTAGTTCCCTGTCTTGATGATGAGACTTAGGTCTTGATGGAGGAAATTGTATATCATTATTGGGCTCAGATATACTCAAATTGTTTTCACATAACTGTTTATGTCATATAGCTCCTGATAATTATACTACAGGAGGTAAGGCTAGGTGTGTTAAGGCTTTAGTTTTTTTCCTGACAATACTAATGGCTGTGCTTGCAAGATGTACATTGTTTTTCCATATCTCTGTCACCATGTCTCACTAGGAAATGATTGTATTATGTAAATATGCTTGCACATAACAACATTGTATCTATATACAGATAGAGGAGAGCAGAGAAGCATTGCAACTTAAAGATACAGATGAAAATTAGATTTCTTCTCTTGGGATACACTATGTCATTTTCCAGCTATTTTTCATATAGGCTACTGAATCAGTGCTTAGTTCATCTTATGACTAACCAGGAGACATAACTGTGGTCTAACATAGTGAAAAATAATCACGTGCTGTACTAGAGAGGAACTTGGAAGATACATGTTCAAGCCACTGTGGTGCTATGGCACATTTGATCTGAAGTCCAACAGTTACCTAAACTCTTTTTACCTTTCTTCCTAGGTATGGTTGGAATAACTTTAATTTTTGTTGCTGTTTGTTAAAATTTCCTCTTGAGATTTTAAGATCTCTAAAATTCTTACTGTTTGTACCAACATAGCATCCAGTGATAAACTATTGCTATGATTTAACATCAAAGTCAAAAGAAAATGCTATGTACTTATTCTTAATAATTTGTAGTGTAGTCACCAATAGAAGATAGTTGCTGTATCAGCCACTAATTGTACTGTCCTGTTATCTTTCTAGAATGTTATATTCACTTGTGTTGCTGCAGTATCAGCTTGGAGCATGTTAGATATTTGACTTTAGGGATAAAACTGACAGAATGACCTGCAAAGCCTTCTCCTTAGAACTAGGCAGGAGATTGTCTTTCATAAAGACAGATACTCATTTTCTATAAAGACTTGTAGAAGTGCCTTTCTCATTGCTTGGCGGTATGTTTGAGGTGTGCAATACTTGATGAGTAAAGGAAACCCAAATTAAAAAAAAAAGGAAGTAAAATTGTCCTGGATCAATTATTGTGTCCTCATTCAACAGTTGTACCTTACATGAGATCTGTAGAGGCCTATGTATGAGACTAAATCTAGAAGGAAATAACATGGAAGAAATGAGAAGAGGTAAAATGGAAAAGAACAAAAGATAGCAGAACCAAATAATATCAAGGGGTTTTGTCAGTTATTTTTTGGCACTGAAGGGGTTTACTGCTGTTGTGTTTGTGTACTTCATGTCTTCTGGTGTTCTGTGGTGTTCTTCACTGCAGCTTTTCTGCTGCATTTTGTACTATTCTAAATATTGTGTGGCATTAACTTCTGCCTTAATTATTTACTCCACCAGCAAAGACAAATCCCCTCATTCCAAAGCAGCATTTGACTCCTTAATTAGTCTCCTTTTTTTTTTTTTTTTTTACCAAGGCAATATTTTCCAGTAAGTAGTAAAGGGTTTATCTGAGGATGGCCTGCCCCACCCTTGGAAGTTTCAGGTTGGATGGAGCTTTGAGCAACATGATCTAGTAAAACATTGCCCTGTCCATGGCAGAGGGCTGATTTTTAAAGGTCCCTTCCAACCCAAACCATTCTGTGATTCCATGATCTGAATTCCTAACTTCTCAAACTGTCAGTTATCCACAGAGATAGTGATGAAGAGATAAGACTGGTGTCACTCTCTGATATGAGAATGAAACTAGCACATTTGTCTTCCTGGAACCCGCAATACTTAACAACTATAGCTTTATGCTTTCTGCTGGAATATGTTCAGCCAACAAGCAAAGATTTACCGTGGAAAACTACTGTCTTTGTCTCAACTGTATTAGTCCATACTGTACAAAGGTAGAAGGTACAGGTATGCAGATAATGCTGTCAGGAGCTTAAATAGGATAGACCAGTCATTATTTGCAGTAACAAAATTACCTTTATAATTGTAAAATCAAAACTACTTTAGGTTTTTCTTGGGTTTTTTGAGTCAAAATCAAGATTGGTTTTGTCTTTGTAAGCACGGTAATATTTTCAGCTTGGCTAATATCAAGGTATAAATTTCACTAACCAAATAAATAATTTTACTGAATGTCATTTGTGTTAACCTTCATTAATGGCATCTTGAACCAAGCTCAACCTATGAAATTTCATCTCTTTTTGCTTCTGTGAATTTTATATGACATTTAATTATTCCTGATTTTTTTCAGGCAACTGATAGGTGAAACATCCATTTTTACTAGTATAGGACAGATTATCTCATCTCTACATTAACAGTTAAGTTTTGATAACCTGCTCTTAATGTATAGATAAGTATGTGTAAGTAGTAGATAAGTATTAGTAAGTCCAGAAATGCACTGGATGACAATCACTCAAGATATGGTTAAGTATTTTAAATGAAGAATCAGATTTGGTTAGGGATTCAATTTTTGAGGTAAACTGGAGCAGCAGACTTCAAAATATCATCACAGAGCCTTAAATTAGTCAAGAACATAATCCTCAAGTAGTTTTGCTTACTTTAAGGATTTTGAAATGAGAACCTACTGACATGGATTATGAGAGAAACTGATTATGTTTATCTGTGGAACTTATTAAAACTCAGGGTAAAGACTCAAGCGATTAGGAAGGGAATATTGAATGCTTCAGGTTCTTAACAGTTTCATTTCTAGCAGACCAGCAGGTACCGCTTTTCTAAAAATACCAAGCAGGTAACCATCTCTCTCCTTGAAATCACAGGGAAAACATCATAGTTCAGGCCAAGAGAAAATGCAAAAGATCATATTTAGATTATCATTATCTTAGTATAACATTTTCATAGCACTGCAAATATCATCAGTTCTTTAAATCTATTAATCAGCTTTTCATGGTATCCTAACAACATTCAAATCACTTCATGAAGGTTAGTTTAACACTAACCAGTACCTATGACCTTGATCACCACTTGTGAATGAATTTGGTTTTTTCCAATCCTTTCTTGGTCCTTGGGTAAGGGTGAGTATTAGCTAGGTCTGATCTGTAGTTCCTGCCTCCAAATCAGTACAATCTGCCTAAAGGAAAGAAAGCAAGGGAAGTACAAAAGAGAGACATGTAATGTATTTGGTTGTTTTTTTCCAGCTCGAGGTGGCATTGATCTAAGAAAAAGCCACAAAATAGTCCATAAGTTACAAACATGTCCTTGTTATCGTTACTCTTACTTATTACCAAGCCTGTGCTTCATCTGTTCTCTCTATATAAAAACTTGCTGATGAGCAACATTTGCAAGCTTCATATAAATGAAAGGGTTGTAAAACATAAGATACGACTCTCTGTGTGGTGGAGAATAACACAATGCAAATCCCATTTAATATCCCACATGGTTCCTGAATGTGAAACAATTTCTGTGAAAGAAATTCTTCTTGACTATTTGCAGCCCACTTGTCAGGGAGTGTATGATTTGGAATATCTCCATACTGCAGTTTATTCTTGCAGTTGTTTACTTCTCCAGAATTAAAGTAACTGGTTACTTGAAAGCCTGTCAACAGGAGAAGAAAACTTAAATAAATTCATTGTAATTTATATTTTATTTGTTTCTTGAAAAGTTTCCAATCTTTCTGTTCCTTAAAACATTATTTTGAAAGACTGCCTTTTGACTAGTTTAACATGGAGAAAAGGTTGGTGAATCTGAAATTAGTATTCAGCCTGCAGGATAAAAATTCAAACTTACATAAAATGCTATACAAGTCCTGTCAAAATAGCTGTGTATTTCAGATTTTTTTAATATTGGAAAATTGTCCAAGAGAGATTTGTGTCACACCAAATTCTAATGGAAGATATACTATAAAAATAATGAATAATACTATAATACAGTAACAATAGTTAATAATCTAATGTAGCAATAGAATAAATTTTATGTAATAATATAATAACACTATGATATAATCTGAAATGTATTTTGATTTATTTTTTTCTAACTTATGTCCTTACATCAAAACACACCATTGTTTCTGCTTTGTGCTGTTGAGACAATGCTTCTAAGCACATCAGAATACTTAGAGAAGGTCTGACTTGCTTAAACAAGCTGTGTATCAGGCCATTGTGAGGGAAAGGTACTTTTAAGATGTTAAAGTGTTTGAAAAGCTCAGCACTGATGACAGCATTTCAATGTAAGCCATGTGTGGACATGGTATGAAAATGCTTCTTTAAGTTAGCAGAGCTGTAGCTCTTATATATGCTTCTAGAATATTGCACTCCTAACATGTGCTTCTGCAACCATAAGGACTCAGCTGTAATTCCCTTTCTGAAGCCTTTCACTGTGGATGTTGCTTTATTTCCTGGAAGTGAATAATATAATCCTGGTTTCACTCAATGAGCTTGATATGTATGACTATACTGCATTCTGCACTTTTTTAATACTGGTTATCCATAAAGTGTTAGTTTGACATGGAATTGCTCTTAAAGCTTTTTTAGGTGATGTTTTTTGTTTTGTTTTTTTTTTTGTCATGATTTAGTCTTTTTTTTCACAATTATCCTGATTAAAAGGTAAAATGTCCGTATGATTTAAACTTAGAATAAGTGACTGCATTGAAGCAGGCAAAGAAGATAACCACATTATTGAGCCTAAAACAGGAGTTTAAAAGAGGAGGTGAAAACACCACTAATGGGAAATTAAGAAAGCACTGTCAGTTGGTAGCTCTACATTTCCTTTTGGATAAAGGAGTTGGGGGAAATAGATAGTAAGATATACAGGGTGTTAGCCTAAAGGAACAGTTCTGTTGGTATTTTAGGTGTTATTATTGACGATATGGTAGAGAAGAGAAGCAAAGAAGCAGAGTCAAGGACAGAGACTTATGGTACTGCAGGCAGGGGAAGTGGAGATGAAGACACTCCTCCAAAAGAGAAAAAAAGGAGTAGGAAGAACATCACTGCATTTATATACAATTCTTATTTTATGGGGTTCTTTGAGCTTCATGATTTGGAACTGGAGTAGGAAAATGGACTTAAAGAGCTAAGACTTAAAACTTTTAGAAAATATTAAGTGTTTAATAAAAATGTATAACAATAAGCAGGAAAAATCTGTTCTAGATGCTTGGGGAATGAGTGGCACTCTGTAAATATTATAGCTCTTGTTTTTAAAATGTAGTTTAGTTTTACAGCTTGTGCTTAAAATATTTAATTTCCTAAAGTATATAAGATTTAAAAAATTCCTAAAGATTTAATTTAAAATTTTAAAATGTCAGTTACTTAGATTAAAAGTTTTGTTAAACACTTAACACTTTCCTTTGATTATACATTGTTTAGTAGAATAATTTAGAGTAGAATAATAAATGCAACTAAGGAAGCAACAATATATTGGACTCCTAATGTACCATAATGCTTTTACCATAGGAGTATACAGGCCTATGTTTTGCTGCCATAAGGCATTTCATAGCATTAAAATCATTGGCTGGATATTATCCAAGGCATTTGACATAGTGGACAGTAATAAAGTTGCACAAAATTTTAAAGCAGTAAAATGTTTTTTATCTTATTGGACTGAATTCTTTGATAAGAATTTCTGAAACACTGAGAGTTTTCCGTGTAAGACTGAGAGGGGATCTTATAAATTCTAAAAAATATCTACATTTCTAAAATATCTAAAGGGTGTATGTCAAGAGGATGGGGCCAGTCTCTTTTCAGTGGCACCTAGTGAGAGGACTAGAGGTAATGGTCACAAACTGGAGCACAGAAAGTTCCATCTGAACTTAAGGAAAAACCTCTTTCCTCTGAGGGTGACAGAGTCCTGCAACAGGCTGCCCAGAGAGGTTGTAGAGTCTCCTTCTCTGGAGATGTTAAAAATTCACATGAGCATGATCCTGTGCAACCTACTTTAGGTGAATCTGCTTTATCAGGGAGTTCAGACAAGATGATCTCCAGAGGTCCTTTCCAACCTCTACCATTCTGTGATTCAGTAATGGTAAAAACAAACACTCTTATACTGAGCTTTTTTCCATCACACTGGCTCTGGGACAAGCAAAGTCATCAGTGGAGAATAAAGCACTTGAGCCTTATCTGCAGTGATTTATGAGGATACATGTTCCTGAGGCATCCCTCTAGCCACTTCAGTGGGCCTGGCTACAGCTCTATTTCCTGCAGGATTAGTATTGTCATCTCTAAAGAGATGCGTGGACTGAGATTCAGGAAAAGCTGAGGATATCAGACAAAGACAAATTATGAAATGCTTAGGAGATATATAGTTATCCAAGTCCCTCTCATATCAGTTGGCATTTGGTATTTCAACTGTTCAGGTAACTTTGCAAACCTCTACCAATAGTTTTTTTAAAATATACTTTCTCATTATGGCAATTTTTTGGCCTTCACATCTAAATTCAATAATGTCTTGCTTTCTACTCTGTAAAATGAAGGCCATAATGGGGCTACCGGAATGGTGGAACTAAGTATTTCTTTTGCAAAGATAAAATGTAGCTTTTAGAGTTGAACTAAATTACAAGATAAATAATTCCACGATCTCTAAAATCATGCACCTTAAGAAAATTAAAATCTCTGATCTCTCTTATTCTCTCTCTTTTTACTTGTTTCCTATTTACTATCTGGTCAGATAGACTCTGTTTAAAGAAAATGTGGTAATTTAAAAAAAAAAATCACTTTGCTTTTGCTAGTCTGATGTAATCGACATATTTTTTGATAATTGTAAATGTACAGTATTATTATACATACATTTTTTGGTTCTGTGTATAATTCTTGCAAATATTAATTTATTCACACAATTTATGTAGCACGGTTAATACTATAAAGGAGATAATTACATGCAGGAATGTCCCATTGTCGAAATTTTGGAATGACAATGAAATGTCAGACAAACTTTGGATGAGGGCAGAAATTATGGTATAGAGAAATGGGATTTCAGCAGTGCACAGCTTCAGCATATATTTCCAGTCCTATCAGCTCACTTTGTATTTGCTCTTCTGAATTATGCTGCTATTTCTTCTGTTGAATACTAAGTGGCTCCATCTGGTTACCTTAATATAGGTGTTTGTTGCTAATTGAAAGATGTTATAGATGTCTGAGACATATGCTTTATAAGTATGGCATCTATGAACCCCAGGGCAGCAGCTGGAAGCTAGGTGGGATTGCATGCACACATCTCAGATATCACCAGGAACTTCTGCATAGCCAAATACATTGAGATTTTAGTGGCTGTCCTGTAGCACCTCTGACTTGTTTTCCTTCATACTTTGAACAGTAAAAGATCTCTGAATTTAACAATAAAGGGTTTCTTTAGTTGTTGTCTTAAATCACTGATAACTGTTGAAAAAATTATTTCAAAGTATATCCTATTACCTTGTCAGTTATAGATGCAGAGAAGAAAAATTAAACAATGAGTTTTGATTGCTGGTCAACAAACAAGGTGAAAATAACTGAAACATTTTTAGGGAGACTCAATAATTTCACTAGAGAATTTTCAGAATGAGAAAATTGATAATCTTTTTTCCTCAAGCTCTCTATAACCTTATTTCATCTCATGTTTAATATGCTTGACAAGAATTTAGTGTATTATTTTTATATAGGATGCTTCATTTACTGACTACATGGATTTTTTTTATTTTTTTTTTTTTAGCATTCCAGGAAGTTCTGTAAAAATAAGCAATATGAATTGCTATGGCAGCCTACCGACTCATTTGTTAAAATCTGATTCATGTTTAAGCAGCTGTTTGTAAATTTTAAAGAAAGCCTTTGGTTTTACTCAGAACTCTGCATCTGCATTTCTTTGTTTCAGATTGAGGAGGATACATGGCAGAAATACTACCTGGAAGGAGTTGCAAATGAAATGTATACAGAATACTTGTCTAGTGCCTTTGTGGGTTTGTCCTTCCCTGCAGTTTGTGAGTAAGTAGGAATACATATTAATATACATAAGAATTTACCTTCTCTCAGGTGTAATCTAAGGATTCTGCAGGAGACCTTTTCACTCTGCTGCAGTCCAAATTTTCCTACATCAGATGGAATCCAATAAAATAATCATTAAAGTAATCACTGCGTGGAAGTAATCCAAGCATTGTAATGCTTATTTTCAGAAGACATTTGGAATTAATTGATTGTAAATGAAAGCATAAATGTTTTCAGTACTGAACAAATTCATCTGCAATCCATTTAAATTGAGTTATTTACTCATAAATGCTACCCTATTGTTTCTTCTAATGACTCCCATTCCTTGAATAGTGGTTGTCAGTGTCACCATCTTGGCTTACATCCCATCCCATTCCAAGGAAACTATTCATTAACTGATACAGACAAAGTGGAGTCATATTAGCAAGTGTGGCATCCTGAGCAATGTGGTACTGGTTGCAAGCCAGTTTGAACAAGTGAAATACATCAGAAAAACCATGGCTGCTCTATAATGAGAAACAAGTATTTAAATCATGTGGTATATAACCATAGCATAAACTATGCTACATTATTTCTAGAAATTGAAAATCCTTGTATTTGTCCTGGAATGATTCTGTGACTGAGAGATTTGTATGCACGAGGCCTCTATACTGTGCCCACAAACATAGTCAGGATAGTTTAGTGTGGTCGGAGTTCCTCTTCTGTTGGCACTGTTCTTTACAGCTGTACCAGAAGGTCAGAACAGGCTGTGGACAGCTTTTGCTACAGACTCTTCAGATGCTTAAAAAGAAACAGACCCTACTCTGGAGAGTTTTATGTCTTAACTAGATAACATAGAAAGACTTCTGCAGACTCCATTCTTAGAGGAGGAAATAGAGGAAGAAGATACTATTTCATGTAAAGGAGAATGATTTTGCTTTAACTCCTCATTTCTCCCACCTTTTCTGGTTTTTACAGTAGCAGAAGCATAGGCTGTGGCATAAAAATGAGGAAGAAACAATTGTGAGACGAATGTTATCTATTTATGAAACTGTCATTTTCCGTGATGTAGCTATAACAGAGCCTAGTCTTCCACTTGCTAGTAAAATAAAGGAGCTCACATTCCATTCCTCCACTGCGTTAGCCCGAGTGTCACTACATTATTGAAGGAAAATATTTACTACTGTAAGGACAAAACTTTGCCTGGATATCTTGAAATAGGAAAAAATCTTATAATGCATTCTAGAAATCTGAATTATATTCATAACGAATGGAAATTTGTGCTGTTTACACCAGCTACAATCATGAAAACTAAATCTCCATGCCAAAACATTGTCAAACATGGTTGAGTTTCTATAAGAATTCATATAAAAATGTGACTGAGACTGTATATGACATAAAGCTGACATTCATTTAACTGTGCTGGTAGAGCAGAGATAAATGCAATAATCAACAAAGATAGGGAATTTATTGACATTTAGAAACATGCCTAAACTTTGGAGCTTTCCTAAAACATTTTATTTTTTAGAGGCTTAATTAACTGTATTTTCTAGTTTAAATTGAAGTAGATTTATCTTACATTTTCTAAGCATTTAATAACTCTGTTAAATTCAGATTAATTTAAGCACACTGAAAATGAAAATGTAGTGTTGCATATTAATGAATTTGTTGCATAGGTATTTTTGTTACTGTGAGAACTGACTCTTCAATTTCCAGAAGAAAGGAAGGACAGTAAGAATTGCATTGCATTGTTTTGTGAGGGGGAAGTAAAATCAGTTGACAGGCTTGGTGTGATCAACTATCCACCAAATATGCAGACTTTGAGAAGAGTTTTTATAATTTAGCTTTTGAAATTCATGCAGCCAATGACATTTTAAAATCCTGAAACTAAATATGTGCTGCTTCCTGTTATTGGTCTTGATTGCCAGTCTAGGAAAGTGATTCTTTGGTAAGTAGGCTGCCATACAGTTTGATAACAAAGAGAAGCAGAAGCATCTCATCTTTTAATGGGGATGGGACACTCATTATTGTTGAAGAATTTCAAACTTCTGATAGCATCAAGATGAAGAATTAGAAACAGAAGTTAATACCAGTCTACAAGTTTTGTTTATAACTGAGTATATATGTGTGTATTGTGTGAACATATTCCCACCAATATATTTTCAGTATGTGGATGTAATTCCATCATTGTGTGCCCTTGGATATTGTTAGACCAGATGTGGATGGTGCTGATTGAAAAGTAAGCTAAGTCTGCATTCTCTTGCAGCTCCACAACAGATTGGTTCTAGAACTTCTGGGTATGTTCATAGTGGTAGCACTTTCTAGTCTGAGAGTGAGTCCAAATTAGGGTGGTCTTTCTCAGAGCAAGGACAACACAGGCTACCTGTAACTCTGAAGTTCTTCCTTCAATCTTTGGATCATTTAACTAGATTTCTGACGTCTAACAGGGTGAGGTAAATCTTAGGCATTTTTTGACTCTTGGGAATTAAGGTACACATAATATGACCAGTACAGTTTTCTGCCTCTCTGAAGGAGTGATGCTGATCAGTCCATACCTCTTAAAGTAAGAAATTTTTCCTGAACGAGGTTTTTATTCAACATTGTAGATATGTGTCAAGATTTTATATTCAGCAAACCTAAGCACAGCTCAGGTAGTGGCTAAGGTACAAGATGGAAAGCTTCATTTAGAGGCTGTCTTGTGACTAAGAGCAGCCCTTGGGAATCCCAAACCCTGGAGGTAACAGAAAGTCTGGAGGATGGAAGACTCTCCACCAGTTCATGAGGATTGGGTTAGAGATCATTTGGGTAAACTGAACACACACAAATCCATGGGAGAACCTCTCTTATGAGGAAAGGCTGAGAGAACTGGTTCTGTTTAGCCTGGAGAAGAGAAGACTGAGAGGGGATCTCAGTCTGTGCCAGCGGGCACAAACTGGAACACATGGAATTCCACCTCAACACGAGTAAAAACTACTGCGAGGGTGACAAATTTCCTCAAGATGTCTGCCACTGCTGCTAAATGCAATTTTATATTGTGTATCATGTTCATTATTATAACATAATGTGTTGGTTCTTATGCTACTGTTTGCAACTTGTCAGTTTATATTTTTAGGAAAGTGTGTGTACATTACATTCAAAATAGAAAGACGTTAATATATGTTTTGTGCATTCCTAACTGAAAAAAGGGGAAAAGATCATGGTGTATGTTCTCAATGAAAATGCACACCCTGAAGCCATCTTTACATATGTGATGTTTTTTTGAGAAAAAGGACTGATTCTTGGCCTCTTCTTTTCCTTCAGACTGGTGTTTGCGAAACTAAAGCTCTTAATGATAGCCATAGAATACAAGTCAGAAAAACGAGAAAGCAGGTATGTCCTCTGCCTACAAATTTTGAAGTTTTGAAATGCACTGTCAAGAATTTTGCCTGCTTTTTTTTCAGATTGAACATAGCATTCTTATACTTTGAAACATTGAGGTTAATTAGCACGTTATCACATTACACCATTTCATATAGCACTGAAAGGCTTTTATTGCTGCCCTGTTGTTCTTTCCTAAAATTAAATCAAGTCAGAACGTTGAGTAGGTCTAGAAGTGCAATTCATTTTAATTAAATAAAAAATTAGTTGTTTTGTCCATAGTCTATCAGTTTTAATTAGAGGTCCAACTTATTTTACCAAAAATTGTCAAGTGGAAAACAGATGAAATATCAAAGCTCATTACGGTTGTGGGTATTCTCAAAATAATAATTTCATTTAAGTGACTTTGGAAGAATCAATTTACATAGGATACAGGCTAAACAAATATAGGATAAGCATAGTATTTATATGGTATCTGTTCTAACAAAACTGACGTTACATGATAAAACTGGGAAAGATTAATTTAGCCTTGAAACTACCAACTGGCTGACTCCTCAAACAACAACAACAAAAATCATTATTCTTCATACAAAAATCCAAAAACATGTAAGTGAACATTGGAATCAATCTTCTGTCAACTTGACCATCAGTACTTTTACACAGAAGTCATTTTTCGATAACAAAAATATTATATTTATGCTCTGCAAGATGTGGAGAGGCATATAATAAAAATATGATAATACTGACACTGAGCTGGATTTTCTTTTCCTTTATCAAGAAATTGTATTTTGTACTACTGTAGTAAATCTGAAATGATACATATTATTTCATCTTATTTTTGGCCACTACTTACCTAAAACTTGTCCTCCCAGGAGAACCAGTTCTGCAACAATTTCTAAGGTTTCAAAAGTTTATTTTGATGTTTTATTATTAAATGTTGTAACTTTTCTTTATTAAAACTATTTATAAAAACTCTGTGGACCATTTGACATGGAAAATGCAATGTTACCACCGTTTATAAGAGTACTTCCATGCCCTATAGTTGGTTTTGCTTGATTCCTATGTTATAAAGTGATATGTGAAGTGGTGTATGTGCTATTGGATATTATTTTTGTCCACGCTATGTTAAGATTTTTTATTTATTTATGTTTTAAATATCAGATTTTTTTTTATGTTTCCAACTCCCATGGGCTCTTAAATCTACTTCTTCATTAAATGATCTCATTCCACATAAGCTAAAGTCAAGCAAATGATTTATTATTCTTTTCTCTGCGCAGTTTAATCTCTCCCTAGAAAAAATTTTTTTAAAAAATATTAACAGCAGTGGAACTATTTACCAGATTTTGTATTACCAGTAGTAGAAAATACTTGTTTTCTATTGCTTCTCCTAAGAATTACTGCCCAACTTTAGGTTGTCATTACTTCAATTTTCATATACGTGCCTAAATGCTAGTATTACAGTCTTTTTCAGTAATAACAGACAATTCATGGCTTTCATATCATTCTTTTCACAACTTCAGTGGCAGTTGGATTGAGTTCTTAAACACAAGGTGATGCAGAGGATCCCACAAAAAAAGTAACACAATGTGATACAATCATATATTCCTTCTTACTTAAAGCCATGCAGGTAACAGTTCACAATTAATTAATTTGGTAGGAAAAAAAAAAAGCCTACAAATCACAGGAAACAATACTAACAAAAGGATTTAAACTCATTTTAATTAATAAATTTTCTGAATACGTATGTAACAAGAGGAGAGCATGTGAGCTAGACAGTCACATTTTCTTGTAACTGTGATCCACAGTAATATCTGCCGACTTTATTGCCAGTGATAATTTTAGAGTCACTCTTCAGTATATCACAAAACTACCTACAGCTTATCTTTACTGTTCTACTTGTTCCTGTGCTCTTCAACCCAGATACATTAACTGCATATTTGTGGTTTTCTGAGCTGGAGCCTTTTAATCTAACCAGAAGGGTAATTGAATAATTTCTCACTTGTTAGGTATACTTGCATTTCCTTGCATCTTATGAAGTGACAAAAAATAAATAAATGGGGAATTAAGATAATAATAGAATAACATGGTTTACAAGTGCAAGCTGTCTTTGAACAAGATAAATTTGTCATTTGCCAATTAAGTTTATTGTTGTTGACTTTGGAAATACGTTACTCTACTTCATATCTTAAATCCTTCATTAGTATTTCTTCATAAAGGTGAAAGATGAACCGATTATGGTACCCTATTGGCTTTCACTTTTTATGAAAGTTACCAACAGTAAATATGTGCTGGTTCATGATTAGAGTAATATATTCCAAAATAGATATGAATAAAAAGGTTCATGATTAGAGTAATATATTCCAAAATAGATATGAATAAAAAAATAAGGATATTATATAGGTGGCATTCTTTTATTATGAGTTAGTTCTTCCTGCCATAGCTGGAACAGGTCTAGGACCAGTATTTTCAGCAGTAGAGGAAATTTTCTAAGCATTCTTTCTGCCTAAGGGAGGAGATCTTATTCCCACCAGTTTAATTTTTGCTAACTATATGTAATACAATATCTATATAAGTAAATTATATATCTCATTTTTTACTTGCACAGGGAGTTTCTTTTAAAGGTTAGTTTTATCTGCCTTCATCACTTTGCACTCGGAGCTAAAGCAGCACAAAGTGAATTCAGAGGTGTTCGTAGCTCTCAGAAGTGGTAATGTGAGGGCATTCTAGATTTCCTAATCCCCTCTCTTAATTTACACCTCAGTGTTAAGGATAAAACCTAATACCATTTTAAGTCAATGGCAGAATTCTCATTGACTTTGTTAATGTCTTCATTACAAGTAGAGTGGCGTAAGTACTCATTTACCTATGCACTTTTTTTTTCCCCCAGGCAGTCTTCTAGATGCCACTTTTCTAAAGCTTTCTGATTTACACCCAGATTCATTAATGCTACAGTAGGGAATGTGAGATCAATAATAATTACAAACCATCAGAACTCTATCCAAGCTAATCTTAACATACAAGTTAGCAGTAGCTGACCTTCCTGCTTGCAGTTGGGTTTTTTCTTCCTTTTTTCCTGACTCCTAATAAAGCCACAGAAAACAGTAACCACACCTTGATACTTTTTGACAGGATTGGATTGTTAATTGTAAACAATTTATGGGTTTACAAGATTGCTTAAAAGCAGAATTTGAAAGTTTTCATGCCTAAATATAGATAATATAGATAAGACAATTACAAGCTCCTTTTCAAATAATAGCTAAAGTACCTATGGTGTTTACCTTTTTAGACAACTGTTTCTCATCAAGTGATTTTAAAGATATTTCAATTTAATCTTAATTAAAAGTGGTTTGCTTTTTTTTTACATTTATATTTATGTATTTAATAGTGTTTAAATTACGGCTCAGTTATCAAAGAAACCACTGAGTTTACAAAATGTGACTGAATTTAGTTGACTTCTGACCAGCTACTAAGGTTCCAGGTCAGAGTATGTTAGCCATTCCTTCATCTCTAATTAGTATCTGGGAATATTATTATCGGTTATTAAGAGCAGAAAGCATTCTTAAATACGTTTTCGTGTCTCTCATGCAAGCCAAATACTTTAGCTTAAAAAAAAGTCTTAGTTCATTTGTTGAGAGGTTTTATTTCTCCTGTGGAAAAAATCTAAAGGAACATGGAGAACATCAACTTGAAAATGTACCAGCAGACCTTGCTGAATGGATACCAAAAAAAATTAGTTCAAAATGCAGGCTTTTAAACTCCTCATCTGAAATCCTTTTAGAGATATTTTTGTCCTTTTTCCTCCTGTATTTTTTTCTTTTTTCCACATGAGTAAGCAAGAAGGAAAGTCTAACCAGGATTCTTCCCTCCTGCACCCATGTTTACTCCTCTTGTTAAATTTTCCCTTTGTCTATCCACATACTTGTTCTCATTCTCAGCAGAAAAACCTTTGAGCCTTGAAGACTTTTAAATAAAGGGTTTTTTTGCTTTTGTTTTAGCTTCAGTTGATTTCTTATCAAAGTGTTTGATTTGCAATTTTTTTCTTGTCGTTTGCAGAAGCCGAAAGCGGTATGCCCTCTTCGTTACCTTTCCTTCCAACCTCAATCCTACCTCCACTCCTTCTAACTTCAGGACTAATTCCTTGCCAAGAACTCAGGAAGATAACATCTTTGTCTATCTTTCTTTGTATATGCACACACATATATACATATATATATTCATCTGTCTGTGTGTGTATATATATATATATATCTGTGTGTATACTTATATATGAGCCCCCAGTCTCAAAGAGGAGAGATAATAGCAGTTTTTCTCTCCACTGGTTCTTGTGACTCGTGCACTAACTTCTTTGCAGGAAGTACAAAATAAAGCAGTATAGTTTTTTAGGCTTTTTTTATTATTATTTTTTCTTTTTTAACCCCATGTGGAGTCATTGGTGTATTAGATTGTTACATTTTTGAAAAGCAGACTTTACTGTTAACATCTCCCCTCCTCTTTTTTTCCATTTGTACTGTATCGTGACGATGTATATTTAATCTTTATGAGCCCTTGTGCTGCCATATTGTCTCCATATTACACCTTATCACACCTTCATTAATGTCCTTCTTTTCCCAGAGTCTTCCTTTAAAACACATCTTACAGTACCGTAGTTCATGATCTCTTGTAGTCTCACCTTCCATTAACAACAAGCAAACGTCTGATTCTTTGCATTGCTGGTCCTGTTCTGAGCCCAAATACTCATAATACAGTACTCATTAAAGCTATTGTACTGTTCCACTGCAAGTTTGTACTATATGTCACATTCATTTTAATGACATTAAGCTCATTTATTAAGATCTTACCAAATATATTTATCAGTTTTGTTTTTTCTTTAGGACAGCATGTTTTACATTTTCTTTTGGTTTACCATGCTGTGAGCCTCTCTCTAGTTTATATTTTATCTTGGTGCTATCGGTCTGAGTGAAGTAAATAAGGCATGCTCTTCCATATCCTCTCCTCTCTTCGTCTCTTTTTCCCCTCTCCTAGCTTTGTTTTTCTAATTGCTTATATCAGTCTGTCTGATTGTCAGTGGTGCTCTTTGGAGATGCGTTCTCATTGTCCAGACATTTCAATTTCCTTCATCATACCCTCCAAACTTTACTTTCCATGTCTGTTCTGTTGCGTGAGTCCTATGTGTTACATTTATTTAATTTTTAGTCATCTTCTCCTGTGGTTTCTGAGTAGATGTGTGAAAAGAGAGGTGGCTTCCTGTCAGTTTGGCATTATTGATATGATCCAACTGCAGAGAAGTTACTGCAACACTTAGCATCTTCAAGGATCTGCAGTTGTTGCACCTCTGCTTCTGGCTTTTAAGTATATATTATCTTGTGGTGAAGGCATGTTAACGCTGGCATGATGAGCAATATGAAGAAGTGTTGTACCGACTGAAGTTGCTTGCTCCCAGAATAAAATATATTTTGCTGCTTCATTGTACTGATAATCAATCACTTCTGGAACCAGAAGGAATAATTTAATTGTTTTAAAGTGTATTGAATTTGCCAGCACCGTTGAACTAGTTTGGACTATGCCCCAATACAGTACCTCATGCACATCCTGTAGACCATGACTTACTCTTGCTATTGTAAAGATCTTAACTCCTGGGAGCAACCTTTTATATGCTTGTAGTAATTAAGCTTTAATATACTGTAGCATGTAATGTGCACTGTGTCTTTTGCCTTGTATTCTTTTTAGTGTCTTATGGGATTTTTGTGTGTAGAGCAATATGGATCTGAATTAATGTCAATGATAGAGCCCAGAAGAAAGAAGCAGTACTTACCAGTTACAACCAGAGTGGAGCTAGTGTGCACACTACACCCACTGTGGCATATGTGCACCTACCCTCACATTCAAAACATAAACTCAGACAAAAAATATTGTCTCTAACTGATTTTGTGATTCTAATTCTGTAGATGTGTGAATGCCAAGGTACATTTTAAAAGGCCGTTATGTTAATAGTGGTGCATTTCATCTGGGCATGGCATGAAACTATCAGGAGTAATAGTTGCTTTTATTTTTAAATGCATTAGCTATAGTCAGTAATACCACATAATCTTGTTTTAGATAATGTATTGATACTACTTGAATAATATTATATCTGACTGATTACTAGATGATATTACTGCTGTTTCAGTCACATGGGGAATGGTACAGTACATCTACCACAAGGTTTAAAACAGAGCTTTTGTCATTTGTTTAGTCAAAATTTTGCTGTTTGTGTTTCATTTAATCCAGCAATTTATTTGTTTTAGACAAGGATGATGGTAGTTACAAGGGTAGCCATAAATATGAAAAATAAAAAGGGAGTGTTACTGGATCAGACAAGTTTCCTGGGTGCAGGGGGTTGAACTGTTCAATAGGTCACTGATAATGGGATTCATCTCCCTGAACTTTATCAATCTAAATGTCTAATCTCCTTTCAATCATCCAGACTTAGTCCAAGACTGCAAGGGAAGAGAGAGATGGTTTTTGAAAGCAGCTTCTATTCTAAAACAAATGAGATGAATCCTACCTTTAGTGCTTTCTAAACTGTAACCTTGAAAGTAAGAGCAAACAAGAATAGCATGTAAGTGAGGCTGCTGACAAGGAAAAATCTTAAAAGAATTGTTCCAGTGTACCTCTCTACTGATTGACTTTATCTATATCTTCCAGTTTTTAGCCTCCATACAGTGCAGCTACAATGTTGTTACCCTTACCTACTTTCTGTGCTGTATTTGCTGGGCATGTCCACATGCCTTTGTCAGCTGTTTTAAGACCTTCACTGCACCTCTTCCATCTTAATAAGATCCCTCATTTTTTCTCATAGAAGACTGACAGTTACACAAATCTGTGAGTCATCTACTGTATAAATGCTATGTCTACATTAAGACTTCAAACTTCTGTCCATTTGCACCTTGAACAGTAATGGAAGTCTGCTCAGTTTCAAGCTGTGCAAAGCAAATTGTGGATCCAAACCCCTTAGCAAGTGGTCTGCTCATATTTATATACATTGTAATGATGGTTCAGTCTCTAAAGCTGATTGTTTGGGTTTTTTTTTCCATGTGGTTCATACAGAAGATAGCTTTGATATTATCAAAAGCTATGTTAAATATTTTTCATCTATGAAATTTTTGTACACTGAAAATTTATTAGAAAGTGCTTTATATATTATAACATGAAAATATATTAGCCATCAAACTTCATAATGATGTCTCAACCCAAGAAACCTAGCTTGAGTCAAAAATGTATGATATTTGAAAGCGGGAGACAAATAAGAATCATCCAACAGCAGAAATTAATAGAAAATAAACAGCTGGAGGGAATTAGTCCTGCCCCAAAGTGTCACAAATTGTTCTTCAGTTCAAATCTCCAACTATCAGGTTCTCCATCAAATATCTTTAAGTTCATCAAAACATTAAAGACCTTTAATTAGTAATCAGACCCCCTTAGATCACCTTCAATGCTTTAACGGAAGATGTAATGTAAGATTTAGCTAGGTCACAATATTATTGTATTGTGCAGCCAATCATACATGCACTACAGAAAGGTATTGAGCAATACTTATGTTCTGGGGTAATTTCAGGTACACAAAAATGGAGGAACAGATATTTATAGGTATCTGTACTTTACTGAAGGTAGAATGTGTACTTAAAACATCGGAAAGATACAATCCATCAAGTGAGTGAATTGATCAAAAGGAACACACTGTCATAATTATTAACAGATACCTGTTCTCCACTAACATGAAAAAGTCATGTCCCATCTTAACTTTTCACTGAATAATCTATTTACAGAGATCCATAAGTGTTTACCTAGAATATACCTGACCGCATTTCAATATTTCTGGCTTGGGGTTTGGGGTTTTTTTTTAGGTTTGGTATTTTTTGTTGAGTTTTGTTTCTGTTGAGTTTTGTTTCGTTTGTTTGGTTTTGGTTTGGGCTTTTGTGTGTGTGTGGTTTTTGTTTGTTTATGGGTTTTCATTTTTTTGTTATTTGTTTTTGTTTTGATGGAGGTTTTTGTTTGTTTATGGGTTTTTATTTTTTTGTTATTTGTTTCTGTTTTGATGGAGGTTTTTGTTTGTTTGTATGTTTGTATTTTTTTTAAACTGTACATCTCAACTGTGCACTAATTCCCATTTGTGATTCACCTTCTTATAATTCAATTAGTCTGGGAACTCAGTTTCAACTGTGTAGATATTATTGTTCCTGATTCTTTCCTGAGCTTGAAGTATTCAAGGTGAAAATTAGCCTTGACCATAACAGGAGGGTTAGAACTAGATGACCTTTAAAGGTCCCTTCCAACCCAAAACCTATGATTCATGCTGTGATTCTTGAGAGTACAACTGAATGCCAGGGTGATTTCTACATTTTTGATGTGTGATATTTTCATTGGTCTTAGAGGCATGATCTTGCATCGAGTCACCAAGTGAATCTTGTTTAGCAAATGAATTATTGCTACATGTCAGATAATTATAAAGCAGGGGTTTTCAAACTGCATATTCTGTTCCACAAGTGGCTTACAAGTTGTATTATCAGAGAGTAATGCAACCGATTTCTCCAAAGTTCATGCTGATGCAGAAATTCCTGTTAAACACATTAAATCTTATTTCATTTACACACATTTGATTTACATGGCTGTAATTGCCATGTGTTCTAAATGTTCATGTGTGAAGGAACAAGCAAATCAGAAGGTAATCTTTTTTTTTGCAGTGACATGTGACCACTGCCATGAAAGGTTTTGTCCTGAGGAATGTATTAATGGAACTGGAATTGTTAAGGAAATTATGTCTAAAAGCATTTTGAGCTTGATATTACTCTATTAGTTTCTGAGGTAACATTAACAAGAAATATTATAAAATTAAAAAATTTGATCAAAATTTTAAAAGCTTTTAAAGTATTTCGCATACCTTGCTTGATTTCATGAGCTGATTTAGGAGACTAAAGAATCAAATTATATTTTATGATAAAAATATATATTTGGAAAAATCACAGATGTCATTTTCAACAGCATTTTTTCCAGTGTGTGGCACAGAATGCATATGGATTAGCTATATATATTGCTATTAAACACAATGAGTTTCTGTCCTTGTTACCCCTTTCATAAAACTCCCCATCCTTGGAGATACATAAAATGAATCATTTGGTGAAGCTTTCTCACTTAAAACTCCAATTTTCTTTTGCACTTACCTTCTCAGCTGTGGGGATGTATATTTGCATATTTTCATGAGCTGCTTAAATAGATACATATGTCTCTAAATAACTGATGGATGCATTCTTCTTGATCAGCTCATAAGCTTTATTTTGCTCTGTCTTCTTAGTTCCCTATATTCTACTGTTTTCATTCACAACATTTCCATTGCTGTACGCATTAGAGTGAGTGCTTATCAAAGCATAACTTTAGCTAATGACACTACAGGTCTCATAAGAAATCATTCAATTGCTGCTTTAATAAGCAGCATATTTAATAATTCCATATAGACTCAGTAGAAATTGCTCATCATTTTGCTCTGGTTAAATATCAGTGTGTATATAAACCAAAGGTTTATGAGCCTTTCCTGTAGCTCTTTGCCCAAAGCAGTGATGGGGCAAATTAATTTTTATTTCCAACAGAAGATTTGGCTGCTGGGGTCATACTACATTAACTGCAATCATATCTATATTTTGTAACTATAAATACATTGTATTTGTGAAAATAATTATATGGGAATGAAGTATAATAATAATGATAAAAATAAAGTCTATACACTGGCCCATCTGAATTGATTTCATGTGTCTCCGAAAACCTTGAGATACAAAATCATACAATATATTACATCCTAAATGAAGCCAGTTACTTCTGATTGAAGATTATATTCACAGTCTCTTAAAAGAACTGCTTCATTTGCTCATTGCTTGGTCAAATTTTAAGTTCTGTGAGGGTGAATTAACATTTACATAGCTAGGTGGTAACCTCATCTTGTGGAGTTTGGGTTGTTGAGCTTTTGTGAGGATTTTTTACTCTTCAGTTATGATTTATCTCCAAGAATGGGATTAAAAAAAAAAAGGTTGGTCTATATAGAGAAATGCATTCTGGTTTCACTGTAAAGCTGTAATATTTCTGTGATTAAGGGCAAATAACAAAATAAAGGGGGGAAAAAAAGTATTTTTCTGACAGAGCAGTACACATCTGTACCTAAGAAAAACTACCAACCCTAAGCCTTTGCGTATTTCACATATATTAGAAGGAACCGTATAGTGGAACTAACTGAGACTAACATTGGTAGAAGATTTTTGAGATTAACAGGTAAATTTTCAGCATAGCAGATTAAGGACTAGAAGACAGGGAAGAGAAAAGGTGGAGACTGAAACATGGATGCAGTTACGGACATGATAGAAAGTTTTGAGAGAAAGACTTTGGAATGTTAGTGGCAGAAGGAATCTCTCCTGGTTCTCGAGAAGTGCCTTATGCAGGCTCACATAAGCTTGCAGGTTTAAAATAGGACATTCTCAACTTTTTCCTCTGAGTCTACTGCTTTTACAGTGTGTATCCCATCTCCCATAGCAGTTACCTGTTCAGGTATCTCTGTAACAGCTAGTAAGTGCTGTTTTGTCACAAATGACAAAAGTTTGTGCAGGGAATCTTAATTTTCCAACCTGTTTGTGACTTTTGAGTGATTGGTTTTATATGAAGAAATTCTTGTGGGGTTGTTTGGTCTTTTTTTTTTTCTTTTCTTTTCCCTGTGAAACGGTGAAATTGCATTTAAAAACTGCATTAGGTAAATGTTTCAGTTGCAAGTGCAACCATTAAGCCCATTACATTGAACCTGCTTTCTGTGGTGATGACTTCCATTTCCTATAGTTCTCTCCTTTTTGTTGCAAAGCTTAAAACTGGGAATGAAGGAAAAGGAAGGATGTCTGGGTAAATGCTTTATCTGAGATATAATTTCTATTCCAGCCTCTACCACAGTGTGTCTGTGTGAGAGTGAGCTAATAACTTAAACCAAACTTTTTACAGATGACCTCTGATTATTAGTTTGGGAACCAGAGGCTGGGCTTTTGGAAATGCTGACCATTCTTACAGCAAAAATCCCTAGAAAGTGTATATGGAACTCTGCAATGCTAAAGACGTGCAAAAAATGTCCTGTAGACATCCCAAAATAACAGCTTAGTGACTTAATATCTCATCTGTAAAATAAGATAATATTGTATCTTCATTCTTCTTGTAAAATAAGTTCTGTATTTCTGAATCTTTCCCATCCTGTAGTGATGAACGCTGCAGAAAAATACATAGGAAAAATATGATGCTAATTTTAAAGAAAGATAAGCTACATGAAGCCATGCCTTGAGCAATGACAATAGAATACCACTGAATGAAGTTCCAGATTGTGAGGAAAAAAAAAGTAGTTTGTGGCTATTAAAATAAGAATCATAACATGTACATAATGGAGACTGAATTATGGCTGCTTGACCAACCTTTTAATTCTTAACTCATGAGAACTTTATTTTGCAGCCTGCATATACTTTTCATAGGGCATTGTGGGCATTTATAATCACACAAAACAATGTGCCCATTCTAAAGCTTTCAGGTATATTTTTTGTCACACTAATTTATTAGTAATATAGAGAGAATAAATAACATTAGGAGTAAGAGGTCTGCTAAGACCCATTTTCTGTTCTAAGAATAATATAACAGATTTTTGTTCTTGAAATTTTAGTAATGTGTCTCTGTTTAGAAATGTGCTTTATCTATTTTTGTGTGTAAATACTTCCCCAAAATCAATTTTTTGCTAAATCCACAAGCATTTAAATTGCTGGTAGTCTTTACTTACTATAAATTGCATATGTGTGTGATTACGTTTTGACTTACAATGGCTAAGCTTTAATAAAAGATAAAACAGCGGGAACTTTTGACAAACTTTATTAAGTTTTATTAAGTCAAAAGCTTAGTTGTATTACACATTAATAAAACTTACTGGAGAATATATTTACATCTATCTCTATCTGTATATTCATATTGAGCTTGCTACTTTGCAAAATACCTAAAGTCTAGTGTTATTTATGAAAATAAAAAAGATATTTCAGAGCGACATGGATTACCTCACTTCTTGATAGCAGTTTATAATTTCCTTCATCAGATTTAGCTGAGGTTCTTCTGTCAGTGTGGTTGGGTTATTTTTGTTCTTCCATGGCTGCATAGCACTGTTGTAAAATTTTTCTATTAATTTTTTATGTTTTTTCAGCTGTCGTGACTGATTGTCTTGTACCATTCCCCTTGAGTGTATGTGTGTATTTATTATTATAAAGAATAACATTATATGTCCAGTTAGGGTCCTATTTCTATTTGACTAGAAATTGGCAATATTTGCAGCAAAGAATTTTAGCTTCATTAGTGATACCCTGTATTCTTATTGATTGGTGGTTGCTGGTTCTTCCCTTTTCACCATATTGTTAATTTTTCACCACTTTGCATCACAGAAAAAAAGGTTAAATGCTCAGTTTCATACATCATGTTTCTGAGAGGCTTTGTTATTTTGCAGTCTAATGTAAAAACATAAGAAAATGGATGTAAACATTTAAGTGATGTGATTATAGATGGACTGTCTCAAACTTAAGGTTTTTTGTTTGTAAAAAGCATGAGAAGCTATTATTTGATTGGAAATTTCAAGGAAGAATGGCTTAAAATTTCCTTGCAGCCTTTCTTAACTAGTGGGTCCTCTATAGCAGAACCAAATAAGGGTTTTGGGGAGTGTTCAGTTAAAAGTAGTTTAAACTTATGGTTTTGTTGTTTTTGTTCTTGTTTCACTGAGCAGTATATTAATCAATCCTGGAAACCACGTCAAGATTCAAGAAGGTACTTTAGGATTCTTCATTGCAAGTGATGCCAAAGAAGTAAAAAGGTAAATAATGTATTTTTATCTTTAAGTTTAAACATATAGCAGTTAATTTATCTTTTTTTTCCCTACCTGTAGACATATCACCTAATTTTTGTTGTTATTTAAAGATTCTCAGGGGGAATTGAGTTGGTACTTTACCAACCATATGTGCATGCCATTTTCTTAATAATTCTAATGTCCTAGATAGCAAGAAAATGAAATCATTTTAGAGCACATGTGAAGAGAAACAGAGACTTTTTTTCACTGAGTCCTATGGGAAAATGTAAAATATTTTGATCTGATTTCTCTATAATTAATTTGTCTCAGTGGAATTACTTTGAGGGGACAGGGATTACAGTTTTGTTTGAGTTTCAGGTTTAGAGTGGTTCATATTTATGTATACTTCAGCAAATATTTGATGTGAGCAAACTACTGTAGTCATTCCGTAATTGCATTAGCAGAATAATATTTATGTTCTTGTCATTTTTCTTTACTGGAACTACATACTCTGTGGCCTCATAATAACAAATCACTCTACAACAGTATATCCCAGCAATTGTAGACAACCTCTCAGGTTCTTTACTTAGCTGTATTAGATTTGAGTTGAATGAAAAGGGATTTTATGTTATTGTGTTTAGGACCAAATATGTGTACTCTTGTTTGTTAGGATTATAATATGCTTGGGAGCAATAAAAGAGCAATGTGAGAAAGTACTTTTTAAAATAAACAATTATTCAATGTCTGTAAGACTTAAAAAAGAAAGGGAATATTTGCAGCTCAGTACTTCCCCGTAATATTTAAGTCATACTGTCAAGAATCTGAATCTGATTTTTACTTGATAATCTGCTTGATTTAGATATTTTAATGAAGTCCTATTATCTAGACTGATAATATATTCAAATTATAACCTTTACTAAGTCCTAAACTTTTAATGAATATATTATACTGAAAATAATATTTAAGCAATACATGTTTGCCACGAGTATTTAAAGAAAGCCAAAACATCAAAACAATGAAATCACCAAGAACTTCAATTCTGTTTTCATTGAAAAATCTGAGATAGTTTTGGCTAGCTGAAGCATAAAGAACAGCACGGCAGTGCTCTTGTCCTCTTCTATTTCTAGCACCATCTTTGAAGTATTTGCATCAGCACTGCCTTTCAGCATATAGTTCTTTTTCTCTCTGCTCTGGTGCTTTTCTCATTTAAATATGCAGAAATGTCTTCACATTCCTTTACTGAAATGCTAGGGTGTTTTGGGTTTTGTTGTTGATTTAGTTTTGTTTGGTTTTGTGTTGGTGTTTTTTTTGTGGTTTGTTTTTTTTTTTGTTTGTGTGTGTT